>ML682017.1:1979316-2286199 GCA_007922195.1 Podocnemis expansa | reverse complement strand
TGGGAGAGGGTGGGCTTGAAGCAGCATCCTTAAAGCATTAGGGATGTGAGAGTGAGTCTTGGAGCAGCCCTTTCCATGTGCATGGCTCAGAGCAATGGATATGATGGAGGAAATGTTGGAGGAGTTGGAGCAGCGATAAGGGTTTCTGAGCTGTTGGGGGGAAAAACAGAGGTTGGAGCAGTGAGGGGAAGTGTTGGAAGAGTGGGGTGGAAAGGAAATAGTTAGAGCTGTGCAGAGGTGTTGGAAGGGCTTTGGATCTGTTCCTCCCAGCCATCAGGTCTCATGTGTCCAATCAGTGATAGATTCTCCTTTTTTATATGGCCCCAAGTACCACGGTATCCCAACACATCCCAGTCTGTAGTGTATTGATCCTCACAACACCCCTGTCAGGTGGAAAAGTGCTATTATCCCCATCCATTGCAAGAGAAGTTTGCTGCAGAGCAGGAAACTGAACCCACGTTTCCCAAGTTCCAGGTCCTAACTACTGAGCCATCCTTCTTCTCATGCCCCTGTGGTGTCTGTCTTCCCCAACTCCCACTTAAAAAAATGTCCCCACTGACTCCATGCTATTTCCTGCACAATTCCTGCAGCTTCTCCTTAATTCCTCAGTCTGAGGCTCCATGTAGATACCTGCCTATCAGCGGGGAGGACAGATGAGGAGGGAAAACCAGGCTGTGCCTGACAGGGAGAGACAGGGGAGACAGGGAGATGATACAGGGGCAGTGAAGGGACTAACAAGCAGGCAGTTCATTCTGTGACCAGAGTGATAATTGAAAAGGAGACAGAGGCAGAGGAAGGCAAAGGCTGCTGTGGTAAATTGTGATGCTGAGAGAATATGTTTCAGAAAACAAGGAAATTAATTGCCCCCAAACTTAGTTAACATAGGTTGCAAGTTGCCCATTGGTGCCTAGTGGTGCCAGAATGGGGAGAATGACTTGACTTAAACCTCCAAAAACCAAGAAATATGAAGTTAAGTTACATGCCATCCCCACAATGTGAAATAACTCTGCCTTGCAATGCTCCTCCAGCGCACCAGTAAGACCCATACTGGCCTTCTGTCCTTAAGATGTTACAGAACACTTTGGCTGTGTTCACACAGCCTCCTTATTTCGAAACAATGGAGGTTGTTTCAAAATAAGGTTTTGGCTGTTCACACAACGCACGGTTGTTTCGGAACAATGGTTCCTGTTGTTCCGAAACAACCGCGTTGTTTTGAAACAAGTTAAACCTAGTCTGTGGGTGAAACAACGTTGTTTCGCAATGGTTGTTTTGAAACAACGCCGTGCAAACGTGTTGTTTCGAAACAACAGTGAGTCGTTTCGAAATAACTGTTGTCCGGAATCGCTATTTCGATTTCGGCTTTTTTTCCTTATTTCGAATTAACATTAATTCGAAATAAGTTGTTTCGAAATAAGCATTATTTCGATATACGGTTGTTTCGAAACAACCGTATCGAAATAACCCACTGTGTGGAAACACAGCCTCTGGGAACAGAGCACATCTGCACTATAGGACACGTTCTAACACCTCCTTTTTGCTAAGGTAAAACTTTGATTTAGGTCAGGAATAACAAACAGGAACTACCTATACTTGAGCCTCCTCCTCATGAACCAAGCCAATTTCATAAATGTTATTCCCTCACTCTTGCCTAAAAGATTCCTGCTGAGACACTGCCTTCAATCACCCATCATCACTAAAACATGGAGACCACTGTCCTGTGTTGCCATTATATTGCCATCAATCTCCAGGGCAAGAAGGTGCCCTTGTTCATTTTGGCAGCTCTGCTAAACTAAGTGCTGAAATGAAGCATGTTCATTCCTTCAAAGTACACATATACTTCTTGCATTGTCACAGTAAAATATCGCTCCAGCTGCTCTAGATAATCCCACCACCCTTCCATGCAGCTACACTTAACAAAGTGAAGGCAGCAGATAAATGTTGGAATTTTAACCCACGTAGCACAACAGAAATAATGGTACATGTTCTTAAAACTTCCTCCTATCTACTTAACATGGCAATCTCCTTAGTGAACTATTCCTGGAGGTTATTGACAGCTCCAGGGAGAAGAATTAAAGTGATGTGGGGGGCGGGGTTTGTGGCCTGTAACGTACATCGTGATCCTGATTTTCAGAGTTCAGCCTAGTCACTCACCACTTTCTGGAAGGGCATGAGGCACTGCTGGGGAACCTTAACTCTTTGTTAACAGTGCTTCAGGACATTTAAAATAATATTAATCTAAAACACTATCACAGGGGTCAGTAACCCCTGGCACCCATGCCAAAAATGGCATGGTGGCCGAGCCTGAGCAGCATGTGGCGCCACTTAGGTCCCCCTCTGGCCCTGTGCCCCTCACTGCTACATGGCCAGTGGCAAGAGCCACATGCTGGGGAGTGTGGCCAGCAGGAAAGCATGTGCGGCTTCTGACCCCTGCTGGCCTGCTTCTGCTGGGCAGGGCTGGAGAGGAGTGGGGCCGGTTAGTCTGCCTGCTTCCAACTCTGACACTGGAGCTGGAAGCTGGCCATGGTTGAGACCTGGAGGCCGCCTGCCGGCAGGGGCAAAAATCAGCCATGGCTGGGACCCCAAAGGCCACCTGTCAGTGGGGGTGGCCCCAAACCCTAGGCCTGACTTCACCCCCTTTTGGTCCAGTCCCTGGCGCCCGATGAGGGTGCGGTGGGCAGGGCTGGCATGGGGGCTGGCAAAGGTTGCTGACCCCTGCACTATAACAGCTGATATTTGACAGCATCTATAACACAGTAAGAGACAGCCTGTGCACTTGAGAACTTAAAATCTAAGTGCCTCAGTCCTGCAAATGGCTAGGCATATGCATACTTTATTTGCATGCGTAGTCCCATTAAAGTCAGCAGGATTACTTATGTTAGTAAAATTAAAGCATGTAAACAAGTTCTTGAAGGATCAGGGCCTAACCTAACACAAGAAACAAGTAGCTGTGACAAATAACTGAGGATGGTAGGGAGGATGCAGATAAGAAAATAAAATCTTAATTCTGTAGGTGAACTGTGGTGATTCCTGATTGGTTATCTTAGCTTTAAAAATAAAATAAAAATCAAATCAGCTACTCTGATTGATGAATGGTCAAACTGCCATTGATCATCATGATTTCTTATCAGTGCAACAGCAGAACTGGGTTTGGAGGAGGCATCTGAAGGTGGAGAGTCCACTAAACATTATTTACAAAAAAAACCAAACAAGGATTCCTATGGCACATAAAGACTAACAAATTTCTTTATTGCATGAGCTTTTGTGGGAGAAAATCCCACTTCATCAGATGCTTTGAAGACGGGGGAACTCACAGAAGGAGAGGAAATAAATGCAGGGAAGTGTAACTCATGGGATCAGGTCATACTGTAACTACAAATCACAGCAGTTGTTAAGACTCAAACACTAGAGAACAGTATATAGAGCAGGTGTGGCCAAATTGCAGCTCGGGAGCCACCTGTGGCTCTTGAGTGAAAAAGTTCGGCTCGCGAAAAAAAGCCAGAGGAAAGCAGCTCCAGCCTAGGAGTTTTAAATCTCCTACCCTGAGGATGCTCAGGGGGGAGCCCCGCCCTGGGCCTAGCCACCAGAGCAGCCAACTAAGGGGCCACTGGGGAGGAGACGTTGCCCCAGAGGAGCCAGCATCAGAATCTGGGGGTTAGGAAGGGAGTCGGGACGGTGGGGAGAGGTGGTGGCATGATTGGAATGGCAGGGAGCAGCAGCAGTTTGGTTGGAGAAGGAGGGGAGAAGCTAAGTTTTTACTGTATAGGTTCGCTTAGTTTTCATGGTAATCTTAAGTAATTATTAGAATCTGACATTAGTAGGATCAATATTTGCCTTCTTTTTATGATAAAATTAAAGTGTGCAATGAATTTTAAACTTAGTAATTTTGGACTAGGTAAAAGTATATGACTATATGGCTCAGTGCGGGTCTCAGAGATTTAATAATCAACTTGTGTGGCTCTTGAGTTACATAAGTTTGGCCACCCCTCAGGGAGAAGAGGTCAAATCATATGTTGTAATGAGAGAAAAATCCAAAGTCCCTATTAAGCCCTGAAGCAATGCCTTTAAATTTGCAAATAAATTCAAGCCCTGCAGCTTCTGTTTGAAGCTTTGATCTGGTATTCATCTGTCTCAGCACCGCAATTAGTAAATTGTCAATGAAGTGATCAGGAAGATTGAAATGCTGACCCACTGGTTTTAGAATGTTTTGATTTCTAATGTCAGATTTGTTCCCATTTATTCTTTTGTGCAGAGACTGTCCTGTTTGTCCAAAATGTAAGTTAGAGGGGCATTTTCGGCACATGGTGGCATAAATCACATTGCAGGGTGAGCAGGTGAATCAGCCTTTGATGAAGTAGCTGGTTTTATTAGGTCCTATAATAGTGTCTTTTGTGCAGATATGTGGGCAAAGTTGGCAGAATGGTTTGTTGCAGGGATATGTGCTTGCTTAATGGTTCTGTTGTTAGATCTGTAGTCGCTGGTGAGTATCTGCTTAAGATTGAGGGGCTGTCTTTAAGTGAGGAGAGGTCTGTCTCCTGAGGCTTGACAGAATGAGGGGTTGTCTTGTAGAATAGGCTGTAGATCCCTGAGGATGTGCTGTAGGTCTGACTTGGGGGTTACAGGTGATGACTAGCAGCATTCTGTTGTTTTCTTTCTTGGGCTTCTCCTACAGTAGTTGACTTTGGGGTACCTGCCTGGGTCTGTCAATCTGTTTCTTCACTTCCACAGGTGGGTACTGTAGTTTTAAGAATGCTTGACAGAGATGCTGACGATGTCTGTCTCCACCTGAGGGACTGGAGCAAATGCGGTTATATCTTAGGGCTTGGCTGTAGACAATGGATCGTGTGGTGTATTTTGGATAGAAAGTACAAAGCACAGCTGTTACTTGTTAGCTCTGTGTTCTTGAGGAATCAGAGCATAGTATCCAGCCTGTGTGACGTACCCCTGTACATCGCCCCCCCCCCGCTTGAACAAGAAACCAAGAACAATGAAAAGGCAATGGGAGACATCCTTATCTACCCACATCCAAATGTCATCAGCACACTAAATGGAGCTTCATTTGCACAGAGTATGGAGACCCAAGCTCCAAAGCAGGAATTGCACTGAACTCTGGGACTGAAGAAGCAAAGAGGCAGGGGTTTCTCTATCCTGGGGCTAGCAGGGCATTAGCTCTGGATGTCTGGCTGGCAACGCAGCTGGAAGGGGCCCAATCCAGCTCCGGGCCACTTCCAGCAAGTGGCGGAGGCTCAGAGATGGCTTCTGCTGCTTGCCAGCAGCAGCAGGGGCCCGATCTGGCTTTGAGCCTCCTGCAAGAAGCTTGGAGCCAGAGACGGTCCGTGCCACTTGCAAAAGGCTCGAAGAAGGAGGTGGCTCCTGTGGCTTCTCACAAGTGGCAGAAGCTGTTTGCTCCTGCCGCTATGAACATGGACTGTCTCCAGCTCTGAGCCTCTTGCAGGAGACCCAAAGCCAGATTAGGCCCCTGCTGCTGCTAGCAAGCAATAGAGGGAGCAGCCAGATCAGGCCCCAGAGCAAGATCAGGAACTCATGTGGGGGGGCAAACCCCGGGTCCCAACCCCCCTCCAGTAAAGCCCCTGCAGGGAAGCATTGCATGATGAGGGATCTCACACCAAGGCTAACAAGCTCAGCTGTTATCAGACCAATTCTAGTCAATAGGTCTTCAGTTGATATCCAACATACTGAATCTGCCTCACAGCATTGTAAGCTCCCTCAGAGGAATGTGCTGTAGAGTGTTCTGATCACCACCCATCACCAGGAATGATCAGCTCCTATTGTCCACCTAAACAAAATGCCTCTGGTATACGCCCTTAGGTCATTATTTACCCTTCAAACAACCCTAGTGTTCTGCCTTGACCCATTGTTTCTTCACTACAAAAATCCCTACCCAAGTTCTAAATGGGAGTTAGTTCTGATTCTCCTTCAAGCGCTGCTCACATCATTCAGTTACAGGTGTGTACATGCTGCAGTGCATGGTAGCCTGGGAAAAGTCTTCAGCCTTAGCCTGTCAGGGCAGGGCATCCAGCCAATGCCCCCTCTGCCACGACCACGGCTATATAGGTGACCGTGACCCTGACCCTCCCATTTCCTTCTTCCGCCATCAGCATTGGTTTGGAATCAGCCACGGCTTGCTAGCGCAAGTGCCTGTCTTCCGGCAAAACTCAAATGCCTGGTGTTTAAACTGCTACCACGCTTTCCCTCTGGATGATCCACATGAGAACTGTCTCGTGTGCCTCGGTGAGTCTCACCTAGCAGCCAAGTGCCCCATCTGCCGATCCTTCAACCGAAGGACCCGCTTGAATGGGGAACGCCGCCTTCTCACTATGTCGGGGTTGGCTCCGTCCACCCTGGAAACCGCCTAAGCCACCAGTGCTCCACCAGTTCCCCATCACCTCGGGCTCCAGAACCCCGACAGCGATCTTCAGTAGCGAGCTCGGAACTTTGAGCCTTGGCGGTAGGTACCCCTCCAGTGACAGCTTCTGCAGGCCCCGGGTGACCCCACAGCGGTACCAGGTCCGGTACCACCGGTGGTACCCTCTACCTCTTCGGCTGCCCTGTCATGGAAGAAGAAGAAGAAGAAGAAGATGCAACGCATCCATACAGCCCTGTACCAGCCCAGCTGGTACAGACGCCGGTACCACCACCACTCTCAGTACCACCTGCAGAGGGCGTCCTGGTACAGGACACACTGGTACAGATGCTCACACCGGTACCATCGGCCCCCGGCAGCGTGGTAACACCAAGCCTGGTACCGCCCAGCCTGAATGCACTGGCCCCAGACCCGGTACTGCCCAGCCCTCCTTCAGTATTGCCATCTGGTACCGGGGGGTTCTCCAGGGCTTCTCCATGAGACATCTCATTCTCCGGCTCCCAGCTTGCCGCGGGCAAGTTCTCCGGGCTGTTTTTGGATAAACACGCTTCCCCACCACCAGTACCTCAGCCACGCAAGAGGTCCCATAAGCATTCCCCTACACTGGGGGAGATCAAGTGACCATGGACTCATGCCGAGGTAGCTGACTTCACCCTCCCCCCCCCATCGCTGAGGAGTTGGTGCAGCCTCTTAACGACTGGCCTCTCGATTGGCTCAGTGTCACGACGGACGACACCTCGTCCTGCTATGCCCGATCTCCCCGGCAGTCTTCAGAGGTCTCAGATCTCTCGGACGAGGATCTTGATCCTGACTCCACACAGTGTGGTAGGTCCTGGGCCCGCTCTTCGTCTTCGCCTGACAAATGGCTCGCAGACACATCACTTGACTGCAACAGCGATCCACGGACTGAGCAGGACCTTCTCAAGAGCATGGCATCCAGCCTGAAATTGGAGCTGGGAACGATACGAGAGAAAGGTGACTCCCTCTTCAATGCTTGCTGCAGAGCACCCGCAGCCAAGCTCTCCATCCTCTTGCATGCCACCGTGTACCGGATTGTCCGGAAGAAATGGCAAACCCCGGCCTCCGTCCCTCCCGTCTCGAAGGTCACAGACAAAAGTACCATGTCTCCCCCGATGGCCTCTCCTTCCTGTTCCACCACCCCGTACCCGGGTCCCTGGTGGTTGAGGTGGTGAATCAGAGGGAGAAACAGGGACAACCTGGGTCTACTCCTAAAAACAAGGAGGCAAGGAAACTTGATCTCCTGGGAAGGAAGATATACTCTTCGGCTGCCCTCCAGCTGTGTATCTCAAACCACACGGCCCTGATGACCCGCTACATATTTAACCTCTGGGGCAGCCTGCCGACCCTCCATTCTACCATCCTCCCAGAACGTCTTAGAGACCTCAACGCAATGATTGAGGAGGGGGAAAGGGCCTCCAGGGACACCCTAACCGCTTCCTGGGACGCAGTGGACACAATAGCCCGCATCATGGCTTCTGCAGTGGTCATGCACTGCTTAGCATGGCTCCAGAGTTCTGGCCTATCTACCCAGATGCAGCAGATCATCCAGGACCTCTCCTTTGAAGGTCCCAGTCTCTTCTCCTCCTCCATGGATGCCAAGCTCCACAGAATGAAGGATTCGAGAGCCACACTGCAGTTCCTGGGGATCTACACCCCACAATCTAGACGTCGCCCACTCCAGTCCAACCAGCAACTGCAGCAACAGCTGCACCAAATCAAGCAACAACTGCATTTGCAGTCCCAGATAAGGCCCCTACAGTTTCCCCGGCGTCAACTATGCGAGCTGGACAAAGACAAGGGCCACTCCAGTAAAGTGAACAAGCTGACCTCTTCCCAGGTGGGGCGATGTGGCCAGGGATTTGACCGGTCCTCCGGCTGGAAACAGCGTTTTTGATGGTCAACCCAAGGGCTGCCCTCCCGGTCACCATCTCGCCACCTGCTGCCTATTTTGCTTCGCCAACCGATGGGTCCAGATAACATCGGACAAATGGGTCCTAGAGACAGTGGCCCGGGGCTATCACATCCAATTCTCCTCAACCCCTCGGGGCAGAAAACCGCCCCCTCCCATGCCAACAGGAAACTGGGACCTGACTCAAAACCTAGAGGCCAAGTGCTAGAAGCTGCTGGCCCTCGGTGCAATCCAAAGAGTACCCAGGTTAGAGTGGAGCAGGGGTTTCTACTCCTGCCACTTCCTGGTACCCAAGTCCAATGGGGACCTAAGACCCATCCTGGACCTCCAAGCACTGAACAAGCACCTAAGGAGAATAAAGTTCCGCATGGTTTCCCTGCACCAGATCATCCCTGCACTGTCCCCAAGGGATTGGTTTGCAGCCCTCGACCTAAAGGATGCTTATTTCCACATAGGCATCCGACCCCACCGCAAACGCTTCCTCAGATTCGCAGTGGGAGGCAAACACTATCAGTTTACTGACCTCCCCTTCAGGCTATCCTGTCCCCCAGGGTGTTTACAAAATGCATCGTCCCCGTCGCGGCCTTCCTGCGCAGGAGGGGTGTAAAAGTATACCCCTATCTCGACAACTGGCTCATAGTGGGCCATTCACGCCACCAGGTACAGTGCCACATTGACCTGGTGGTAAAACTCTGCCAGTTCCTGGGCCTTCACATAAACAGAAAAGTCAAAGCTTCACCCCATGCAGGACATAGAGTTTATAGGGGCCCACCTGGATGCTCGCCAGGCGAAAGCGTCCCTATCCCCTTCAAGGTTTCGATCCATCCGCACCATCATTGCGGACCTCCAAACGTCCACAGTCACCACAGCCTGCTGGTGCATGCAGCTCCTTGGCCACATGGCAGCAGCCACATCTGTTGTCCAGACAGCACACCTCAGGATGAGGCCGTTCCAGCACTGGTTCTCCATAGCATTCAAGCCATCAAGGGACTCCCTACAGAAGTTTCTGTCAGTTCCACAGGACGCCCTCGAATCCTTCCACATCTGGAGGGACCACTGTTTTTTCATGGGGGGGTGTCCCCATCAAGGAACCCAATCCTTCCGTAACTCTGATAACAGATGCTTCGGACTCCGGGTGGGGGGCCCACATCTCGGGGGGCCTCTCCACTCAAGGCACGTGGTCCCCCGAGGAAAGCCTGCTCCACATAAATGTCAAGAAGCTGTGGGTGATATGGTTGGCTTGCACCACGTTCCTGGGGGAGATACAGGGCATGACAGTTCAGATCCTAACGGACAACACAACAGCCATGTTCTACACGAACCGGCACGGGGGAGTTCGCTCCTTGGCCCTGTGCGAGGAGGCGTGCAAACTTTGGTAGTTAGTGATAGACTACCATTTCACCCCGATTGCCACACAGCTACCCAGGGTGGACAGCCACCTTGCGGAGTCCCTCAGCAGGAGGCCCCTCACAGTTCATGAGTAGTCCCTGCACCACAAGGTGTTCTCCCTCCTGATACTCAGGTGGGAGCAACCCCAGATGGATCTGTTTGTGAGCTGTCAGAACCGCAAGTGCCCCACATTCTGCTCCCGCTGGGGTCGGGAGGAGGGCTCGATCAGCGATGCATTTCTCCTCAAGTGGTCGGGGGTCCTGATGTATGCTTTCCCCCCAACACCATTGATTCAGAGGATCCTCCTGTAGGCCCTCTTGGACGGAGCACACCTGATATTAATAGCCCCAGACTGGCCCAGACAACACTGGTTCCCGCTCCTACAGGACATGTGCACAGAGGTCCTGCTCTGCCTCCCCTTGAGGGCAGACCTCCTAACTCAGGAATCGGGGCACCTCCGGCACCTGAACCCGGGCATATTCCACCTGACAGCCTGGATGCTCTCTGGTTCAATGTGAAAGAGAGGCTCTGCTTGGACAGAGTTAAGAAGGTCCTGGTTGGTAGCAGGGAACCCTCCACAAGGTCCACCTACACGGCCAAGTGGAAGCGATTCTCCACATGGTCTCAGGACAGGAATGTAGTCCCCACAACTGCTCCAGTCCACACGATCTTGGACCATCTGCTGCACCTTAGTGACAAGGGTCTATCATCCTCCTCACTGAGGGTCCACCTAACAGCAATCTCAGTGCTCCATGAGCCAGGGGATGGGGTATTGGTGTTCTCGCACCCCACGACAACCAGGTTCCTGAAGGGGGTGGACTGGTTTTTTCCTTAACCCCACCTTCCCACCCCTCAATGGGACTTAAATGTAGTCCTTCGGGTTTTAACAGAGCCATCGTATGAGCTGCTCGACACAGCCACCCTGCTGGTCTTGTCATGGAAGGTGGCATTCCTGGTGGTCATAACTTCTGTTAGAAGGGTCTCAGAGCTGCGAGCCCTTTCCGCGGAACCCCCTTACATGAGGTTCTACCTGGACAAGGTGGTACTGTGTCATCACCCATCCTTCCTCCCCAAGGTAGCCACCTACTTCCACATGAACCAGGAAATTTGTTTACTGGTTTTCTACCCCAATCCCCAGGTTACAGAAAACCCAGAAGCATTGGTATAGCTTGGATGTGAGGTGGGCACTCTTGACCTACATTTAGCACACTCACCCCTATCGGGAGACCCTCCCAACTTTTCTTGGCAGTCGCTGAGCGCATGAGAGGCCAACCGGTCTCCTCTCAGTGCATTTCTAAGTGGATTGTGAACTGCATCAAAGATTGCTATAGAAGGTCGAATATGCCTCTCCGTGAGACTGTGAAGGCCCATTCTACTAGGGCTCAGGTGTCCTCTACAGCCTTCTTCGCCAAGGTCCCAATCCAGCAGATCTGCAGGGCCGCTATGTGGTTGTCAGTACATACCTTCACGACACACTACGCCATTGCCCAGCAGGCTAGAGAAGATGTGGCCTTGGGCAGAGCTGTACTCGGTGTGGGTAGACTTTAAGTCTTCCCACCATCCTCAGGTATGGCTAGCAGTCACTTGTAACTGAATGATGTGAGCAGTGCTCAAAGGAGAATGGTTGGCTACTTACCAGTAACCTTCCTTCTTCGAGATGGGCTGCTCACATACATTCATCACCATCTCCACTAACGGAGTTGGCAAAAGTATAGGGGACTGGGAGGGACAGGGTCATGGTCACCTATATAGACGTGGTTGCGGCAGAGGGGGCGTTGGCCAGGCGCCCTGACCTGACAGGCTAAGGCTGAAGACTTTCCAAGGCTACCATGCACTGCGGCACGTACACACCTCTAACTGAATGTATGTGAGCAGCCCATCCTGAAGAAGGATGGTTACTGGTAAGTAACTGATCGATCTGTTCTGATGCCTTCTTCTGTTCTGATGCCTGGATACAAAAGCTGCATCAGTTCTACTGGGACTTCATCTTTTTTTTCCCTTTCTGATCATGGTGGGGACTCTGCCTGTCTCCAGCACTCCGGACCCTAAATTGAATAGCCTGTTTTCTGGGAACCTCTGAGCTAGACTGAGTGGTGAGACAAATCCTTCCAACACATTTTCTCTCTCTCTTTTCCTTTTAGTCCAAATAGAATTGTCTAAACCTGATCTTTGTAATCAACTTGGGCTAGATTTCCCCAATACTGCAATTGAAACTGGGTAATATAGTAACCATTTAATTGTTTTTAATTATAGAATAGAATAGACTCACAGGGCTGGAAGGAACCTCATGAGATCATCTAGTCCAACCCCCTGGGGTTTGAACCCAGGATTTTCTGCATGTAAAGCAGATGTGCTAGCCACTTCTTTTCTCTCTAACTGTTTGGGTATCTTTCTTTAATTTTATAATTATTACTATTAGTTTTGTAAGTTTTATGTACCTGGCAATAAAACAACTTTTATAATTAATCCGGTTGCCAAACTCTTTTAAAAACTTCCTTCTCCCTCCTTTGTGTTCTTTGCTGCCCTATATTGCTCTGCAGCAATGCTTCTTTTACATAACCTAAGATCCCTGTGATGCCCACAGTTCTGTAAAATTTGCTCATTAATGTGGATACCAGCCTGATTGAATCCAGGGTCATATAAGGGTAGAAGCTGAAGAGTGCTGTGTGACCCAGCCTGCTCAGATGCATGCTCAAGCCTAGTCGGGTGTGATACAGGGGCACATAGGGGTAGCAGCAGAGAATTGCTGTGTGACCCAATCTGCTGAGTTCAGGGACGTATAAGGGGTCATCTGAGAGTGCTATAGACCTGATCCCCTCAGACACACCTTGTTAATTGACAGATGTGTATACATGAGTGGTTACTTGAATTTGGGGTTGGAAGAATCCAGTCCTGGGAAACTGAGGTTCTCCAAGGGTGGCTTCATTGGGAGGAAGCCTGCAGAAGGGAGAAGTGAGCTCCATATAGAAACACAAGTGGCACAAACAGTACAATAGAATTGCAACCTCCCCCCCACATAAAAGAATTAACCCTAATAAATGAGCATACCTTGAGTTGGTGGGCAAAGTTGGTAACACAGCATAATAAAAAATTCTTCTTAAGAACAGGCAGGTACAAGTGCTTTATGAAAATAAATCTACTGTCATCTGAGCAATATATTAATACCCTCCCACTCCAAGAAACATAAGTAAGCTGACCTAAGTCCTAGTGTAGACATAAGTAGATTGATGCAAGAATTCATCCATCAGACTAACTACTGTCTCTCAAGGAGGTAAATTACTACAGTGGTTCTCAACCTTTGTGGGCCTTGACACTCTTGGTAGCATATTACGATTCAACAAGACACACTAAGGCACTCCCTCCAGGCCAAATCTAGCCACCTCCCCAGCTCTCTGTGACACACTTGCTGCTGTGTGGTGGCAAACTAATATGTCCTGAAACAGTGGTTTAATACAGTGATGGAAAAATCCCTTCTCTCGTAGCAAGTTTCAGTGCTATAGCACTGCAGCAACTGAAGCATTTTTGGTGTAGTCATAGCTCCATATTTAAAAAAAAAACAAACAAACCCTAAAAACCCACAAGCTACTGTTCATCCTGTGAGAAAACAAGGCATGAATTCCACTGTGGCTTTCATGTGTACACTTTCATTATTGCAAACTTCAAAGAAGAGAACATCCAAAAATCAGTGTTATGACCTCATAATAAAAATGCGCTAAATAAAGATCACTGTTCTCCCTGAAAAATTTCTCTTTGTGTGAATTCACCAGCAAGAACATTTTCTATTTGGTACCAGATGAATTGCTAATAACAGACAGAAGAGCATGTCAAGAAGACAGGTGTAAATATCACGTTACATGGAAAAGAAGCTTGTGAAGACTTTGGAGCCTGGAATTTTTTTTCTCAGGATGCAAAGCTGTCTCATGCCTATTTTAGAAGCATTCAAAAGTTCAAAAATCCAAGGTGGAGGTGGGGTGAAGGACTGAGCATTTATTTTTACTCTCTCTTCTTGATTGCCATTCAGATGTGCAGGAACTATTTCACTTGCCTACGAAACTGAGCTGGAAATCTCACAAGAATTGATTTGATTAAGAGATTTCAATACTTTATGCTTCCAGTTAGGCAAGATATATATCGAGAGTAGTCTTTCTGGTGGTATTCTGGTATTTATATTTCCACTGCTGATTAGAATAAAAAAGTTCAGAGGTGTTAAAACATGAAAAACAGTGGAGTACAAAGGCTTTATTTAAAAAACAAAAAGTAAAGCTTATAAAGGGTTGGTTTGAGGTTTGGATGAAACGAGAGGAAAATGTCCCTAAAGTTAAAGTATAGGCCTTATCTTCTATTTCTGGGTCTTCCAATTACTTTCCTGCAGTTGTACTTGCTTACTTCAGATCTTAATTTGGCCCACTGACTCTCCAGTCACTGAAAATTTGGTTCAGCCCACTGACCTAACCCAGATGACTTCCAGATAAGAATAAGTCAACTAATAGACCTGTGATTATCAGAAATCCTAATTAAAGTAACAAGAAATCAGTTGGGAATGGGGAGTTTCCAGGATGGGAAATTCCAGCTGGGGGAAAATAACTTTTTAATGTGTTCACTGGGGACCATAGACTTTAAAAAACCATAAGACTCAGTCATGAGGTGCAGCAAGGAATACCCAAATAAGGATAAATCTTGTTCGTATATAAATCAGTTAGAATAATAAAGTAAATGCAACTCACTTTGTAAAGTAATAGTAATGTAAATGTAATGTGTAAATAATTTGGCTTCTATCTAAAATATAAATGGAAAAAGGATTCTCTAATGGAAATGTCTTAGTTAATTATTAGGTCCAAGTAAGTACGTGTTGAATCATTTTTTATTTTTATAGAAGGAGCTACAGTCAAAAAACATTTCATTTTCAAGTTCAGAAAAAGTTCTTTGTTGTAACTGAGTGTGTAACATCAGTCAGAATAGCTGAGCGTGGTTTTATCTAATGGTTTCAGCAGGGGACTGGAAGCCGGAGTCCTGTGTCTATTCTTGCTTTTGACACCAACCCTCTGAGTGATCTTTGACAAGTCATTTATTTGCTCTATGATAGTTTCCCCATTTGAAAATGGGAATCATATTTAGCTACCAAATGTTAAAGGGATATAATATATATAACACTGCAGGGATGGTGTAATCATACCCAGGCACTATAAATCAGAAATTCAGAGTTAAATCTACACATAAAAAAAATTCAGATAGGCTAAGGTAAGAAAGACACAGCTAGATAAGCTTAGCTCTGTAGACAAATGAGTTGTTCAATAATCATGCAATTATAAATAAGCCTTTTAATGTTTGTGGTTCCAAATTAAACTGATTTTTAAAGACATTAGTTTATTTTTTCCCCATATTTCTTCTTTTGTGGCATCTCTACCAGGTAGTATAGTTCCCAGGTTTTCTTGGACTAATATAGGCTATGTCTACACTAGGGGCTTAAGTTGACTTAAACCCCCTTAAGTTGACTTAAGCAAAGCACAGGCTACATTTATAATTTATTAAGTCGACTTAAGCATTTTCTAAAGTTAACTTAATAACTCTCACTTTTAAAGTGACTTAATGTTTAAGTCAACTTTAGTCAGTGTAGCCTGGGATTTGGCTTAAGTCAACTTCATTGGCCTCCAGGCCACCTGCCACACTCCCCAGCAACCAGGAAGTGCCTGCCCTGGCCAGTCCCAGGGCAGGACAATGCCCACCCTACCCTGCTCCACAGCCAGAGCTAGCCAGACCTCCAGCTGTGTTGCAGACACTGCAGCGGGCAGGAGCAGGCAGGCCAGAAAGTGGGCCCCATCCTGGATCCACCAGGAGATCTTAGATCTCCTGGCTATTTGGGGGGAGGAGGCTATACACTCCTGGTTCCAGGGTAGCCAGAGAAACTGGGAGGTGTATAGTAGCATCTCCCATGGCCTGGCAGAGAAAGATCACACTTGGGACACTCAACAGGGCTGGGTGAAGATTAGGGACCTCTGGCAGGCCTACCACAGGGCCCGGGAGGCCATGCGGTGCTCAGGGGCAGCCACCACCGTGTGCCTCTATTACAGGGAGCTCCACAGCTTCCTGGGCTGGGAGGGTGATACCTAGCCAGCCTGCGCTCTAGATGCTGGCGATCCCCCCTCCCTTGATGATGACCAGGAGGAGGGCTTGGTGGATAAGGATGTGGTGCTCAGTCAGGTGGAGACCATCACCCAGGCACAGGGGACCATGCTGGCCCCAGGCAGTGCCACCCCAGAGCTCATCCTCGGGATGCAGGAGAAGGCTCCCCCTGCCAAGGAAGACCCAGATGAGGTGACGTTGTGCCAGACCCCTCATGCATCTGCCAGTAAGTGCTCCCACCCTGCGGGCATGGTGGGGCAGGCAGGTGGGACAGAGACTGCAGGGGACAGGGCCCAGGGACAGGCAGGATCCTGGGGGGTGGTGCAGAGGCCCTTCCATGGGGGCACAGGGGCAGGGGGCTATGTGGTGGGGGGACCTGGAGCCAAGCGGGGTGGAGGCTTGGCAGGAGATGGGGGGGAGGCACTGTAGGTGAGAGCGCCATGGCCAGAGAGTATGCACCCAACATCATTGTCACATGGCCTCAGGAGAGACCCCCGAGGCAGGGCTGCCTTGGGCTCACCACACTGGGCACTGCATCCACCCCATGCTGCAGAGCATGGTGGTGTATGCTATGGGGTCCCTGTCCCAAATAACAGGGAGTGGGAAGTAGGGGGATGGGCATGGGACAGCAGCTGCTGTCAGCCCGCACTCCACACCAGCTAATGGAGGGAACTCTTGTTCTTTGCGTCTTTCCTGCAGACCCTGCGCCCATGACACTGGCCACTCTTGGGGTGCACCCAGCCCCAACCAGGAGGAGGAAGGGGTGTCACTCAATCGAGGAGATCCTAGAAGACCACCTCCAGCTCATGGAGTGTGCCAAGGTGGATCTCTGATCCTGGTGGGACCGGCAGAGGGAGGAGGAGAATGCCTACTGCAGATGGACCGCCTGCTTGACCTGATGGAGTGGCAGACCCACTTACTGGAGTACTTGGCACATTGGCAGGGCTGTCAGCAGCCCGAGGGTCCCCCTGCCCAGGATCCTAGCAGCAGCCCTCATCGCCACAGGCCCAGGACTCAGGGTGGCCAGGTGCAGGCCAGGGGCCTACTGGCCCGACGGCACTAGTGCCCACCCCCCAACCTCCACACTCTCTCTCCCCCCACCTCCCCTCATTTCCCCCAAACCTCTTCTCTCCCACAGCTCCCCCCCCAGTCCCCCCCCACATTGTCTTTGCAAACAAAACACATGGTACACCATTCTCCTGTATCTCAGGCATCATTTTATTGTGTTGGGGACAGGGGGAGACAGGTGGGAGGGGATGCAGGGCAGGAATGTGCAGGTGGAGGTGGTGCTTAGGAGGCTCAGCCTTGCCAATCCCGAACTGGTGGGCAATGGAGCTGTAGGGGTCCAGGGTTGCCATCTTCTAGAGGACAATGGCTGCTCGCTTGTCCAGAGGCAGGGTGGTTTGGAGCCAGGTGTCAGTGTGCTGCAGAACCAGGGTGAGCTTGGTGACCGCCTTGAGAAAGGTGCTCTTCCTCATTTGCAGGTTCTGCAGCCAGTGGTCATTGTCGCAGGTGATGAGACCAATCTGCTGCCACCAGTTGCTGCTGGTTTCCCATGGCCAGATGTGCAGGTGCATGGAGGGCATCCTGCCTGCACCAGCTCCTAAGGAGGGCGAGGGGTCAGTCTGCTGTGCCCTGCCCCTGCACTGGCAGTTGCCCTGTGGTGTCTGGTCCAGAGTTGGAGGAGTCTGGCCAATGCAAGGAGGGTGTGGAGTGCTGTGCTGGCGCATTGCTGGGGCATCCCAGGCTCTCTGACCTCCTCGGGCTCCATGTTGCCAGGCACAGTGGGGAGGGTGGTGTGGTCACATCCTATTGCAAAGGAGTGGCTGGGGGAGAAGGGCACTTCTGTAGTGCGTTGTGGGCAAACTACCCTCAATACACCACTCCTAGGTTGAGGTAGAAGCTACCAGAGTGGATGTGGGCAGTCTCCTGGCATTTTGAATGTGGACTCTAAGCCAGCTTAACTGAGACTTCGAATGTAGAAATAGCCATAAACAACACACACACACCCCTTTAAGGGCTGTGTTTGAGAGACATAAAGTAGACTTAATCAAAAATCAGTGGTTCCCAACCTGGGGTCCACAGACCCCTCGTGGGGAACCACAGAGCTACCTGAAGGCATCTGCAACAGGCTGGGAGCTGAGGCCAGTGGCGCTGCAGTGAGAGCTAGGGAAGCCAGGAGCCAGATGCCAGACAATGGCAGGGAGCTGCTCTGCCCCAGGCTGGGAGTTTTTAAAACTTGCCCGCTGTCCTGAGCATGTTCAGAGCATGCTCAGGGCAGAAGGCACAGACTGCAGCATGGCTGGTCCCGGCTCCAGTGGCCAGGTAAGGGGGACCTGGGTGCAGGGAGTCAGGCTTAAGGACAGGCAGCTGGGGAAAGGGTGTGGGGGGATCAGCCAGGGCCAGTAGGGGAAGGTAGTGACAGGGTGTGGGGTTAGGGAGGGGGTTGGCGTGACTCGGGCTGGACCCTGCCGCCTGACCCCACTGGTGCCCCCCCCCACCATGGCCCTTCCACTCTGGATCCCTTCGGTGCCCTCCTGCCACAGCTCTACCACTTCATGGCATAGGCCGGATTCTGCCCGCAGTGGCAACATACCAAACAGCCAAGGGGCTGCAAAGATTTTTTTTTTTTGGTAGAAAAGGGGTCCCCAACCTTCAAAAGGTTGGGAACCCCATATCTAAATGATATAAAAGCCCCATAAAATAAGAATGAACCAAAGTGTTAAATGCTTTCAAAATTAGTAACAAAATGTACCCAAAATGTATATGTTATTAGCATGTCTAAGTGTGTATGTAAATGCTATTAGCACATCTAAAGCATTCCTGAGCCTAATTTTAATTTACACTAAGGCACCCTTATACTACTTTGGCAGTATAAAGGGGCTTTAAAAGGCATGAAATGGCCTTAATATAAATGGCTCCTTTCTTTAGTGTTTTACACCCAATATTCAGTGTATTGGTGTGGTTTAAAATCTAAATAAACTTAAACATCAAACAACAAATTGGTATATTTCCATAAAATGAAGATGATTTTTGTAGACATTTAGCTGTTCTGAATGTTTTAAAGAGGCGTTATGCAGCAATTTCAGGCCCCAATCCTGAAAACATTTATAGACAGACTTAACTTTAAGTATGTGAGCGTTCCCATTAACAACAGTGGGACAACAAATTATGCGCTTAAAGTTAAGCACATACCTTTTTGTGGAAAGAGGGCCATTGGCTTCAAATTTGGGTTTAAAAAGAAAAAAAAAAGAGGATTTTACAAAGTATCAGATAAATAGGAATGTCTGCATGTATATTTTAAAATTGTCAGAACATTTTAAGAATATATTCCTGACATGTTTGGAACATGAAGATGAGAGTACTGTCCTAGTGCAAGGGAACCCAGAAGTGAAAGAAACTAGAAATAAAATCAGCTGACAACTCCAGTTTCATTTGCCAAGCTGAGTGAGATGCAAAATAATAAACCACCTGACTAACTGGTTAATTCTGCTTTAATAATTAAAGATTAAATTATCAACATGAACATGGCTGTTCTGTTCTGTTTTGACTTTATTCTTAAAATCTTGTCTCTTTGAACTAGGGGGACCGGATGCTATGCCAGTTTTTACCAGCTGAAAATGTGGCCCATTGGGTGCATCTAGTATGGTCATTTACACTTGTGTGGAGTCCAAAGTAGTTGTAAAATGCTGTTATAAGAGAAGGCAGAATTCTGATTTGGAAGCATTTTACACCCAGTTTGGTGTAAGGACTAGAAAGATTTTCTACTGTGCCTGATCAAAGCATAAGCAGCACAAAGTGAACTTGGCAGACCAGAGAATCTAGTCCTAAATCTTTATGCAAGGGACAAAGAAATGAAAAATCAGGTGAGTACTTTCAGTGCTTCTATCTCCAAATAGCTACTGTAGGCTACAAACAAATGCACATATTAACCCAGTTTATTTTGGATGTTTGATTAATGGGCACATTGCTCAATGCATGACATTTCCATTTCCATCATCATTACATTTGTGGGTTCGTGGATATAAATACTTAGGAATTTGCCACCAGTTGGGTTGCCACCTGTCTGCTTTAAATATTACGAGGTGAAAAGGATGAAATGTGTCCCCTTTAAGAATGCTGAAAGCTATCTGAGGGACTCTGAATGACATTTCTGAGCAGGTCAGGAGAGAATTTTCCACAGAAGCCCTGTTAGAGATTCAGCAGTGGGACATTCCCTATCTAAAATAGACAAAATTTTGTAAAAAGTTTAGGGAAGAAAAAAAGATGGAAAAGAAAAGGGAATGGTTTCACTGAAAATGGGAAAGTTTGCAACTCTGCTTGGTTGGCTCTTATTGCAGTATGATGAAGATAGTGTATATGTTCACCAGGCAGATGGTGTATATACACTTAACATTTCAAATTTAAAAGTCAGAAATCAACTGCGCAATTGTGAAGGTTCATCATTTCCTAGGTTAATGTTTATACAGTGGACATTTGTAGCAATGAGGTTGTTGGTTAATAAATAGCTCATTTGAGTAAAGAACTGAAAAAGATAAAAGGACTGCCTGTTTTTCTTACTGGAAAATACCCATCTAACTGATGACAATCATCTTAAGTTGGCATATGAAGTGACAACTCAGTGACAGTCTACATTTGTGGTATACTCTTTCCTCAGACTCAGCTCATTCCCACACCTGTGAAAAGATTCCAGGAGAAAACTCAATGAGTTCCATTCATGGAGTTCCTCTAACGTCTTCCATCATAGCTTGGGAGAATCCTCCAATTTGTTCCATGAGAGTAGGTGTCTCAAGGGATCCTCTGGAGGTAAAGAAGCCACTTATGCGTAGGTTTTATGCTTCTGCACTGCCTCATGGCACCACTTCGTTCTCCTACTCCCCATTTCCCTGTGGGCAGTAAATCTGGTAGCTTCCTATGGGCGTATGTGTGGCAGTGGGAGGTGGGGGGACAGGAAACTGAATCCACCATACAGAGATGGATCCATTCAGAAGTTAATAAAGCTTCTCCACATGCACGTTCTGGTCCTGGACCCTCCCTGGGATCCAGAGGTAATGCCAGAGAGCCTTTTATGAGGTTAGATGAACCATGAATTACTTGGCACATGACAGACAGTGCAGGTGTGATGGGGCTCTGTATATTTTTGTACTTAAAACTGGACACCTTTAGGAGCACATAGTGAGATCAGTAGATGACTTTTCTGTGCCCCTCCTTCCATTAAAATGTGCCCTTCTAAAATTTTCTGGAAGTAGAAGATAAGACAGTGCCAATCAAAAACCAGGCTGTTTAATTCTAATTTACACGAGCATTAGGCAAAGTCTGCTGTTCTTCTTTTGACCAGAGTTTTGATTAAAGCTTCATTCAGAGGTATTTTGACTTTGAAAAGTCAAAAGTGACTCCACAGTTGACTGAAGTTTAAATATGGTCCTTTTAGATAAGAAAAGGAGAAAAAAATCAGATGGTTTGTTTCACTGCTGCTTACAAAGCCATTTTTTTTAATGTTCAGCTTGTACTATAATTACATTTAACACCCCAAAACTGTAAATACACCTCTAGCAAATTAGTTATGCTTTCAAGCTTCAGACAGTCTGGAGACTAAAGCCAATTAAAAAAAGAAAGAAGAAAAGAAAGTTAACAGATATTTATGTACATTCATATTTCATTTCCTCATATCTTACCTTTCTCATCTAACAAGGGAGCTAGACATTGACTGGTGATTTTAAATGTCAGGTGCTACTTGCAGTGAGGTTAATGTCAAACATTACGTTAACTTCAATGGGAGTGGGCTCAGGCACAAAGAATATAGACTTTTGTAACTCTGGGCTAGATTAATAGAATCAGCTGTTTAGTACTCAGCTTCTGGGCTTTGCATTACAGCATGTCCCCACGGAGCCATTCCAAGAGCTAGAGACTGAAGTGCAAGAATGGTAGCATTATATACTCACTTTGCTTAATTGTAAATGATGGCACAATAAAGGCCATGGAAGGTCGGGCCCAATGAAACTAGAAGGAGGATTCTGAGAATATTCCACTGGTTTTACTGAGAAAAATTCTAAATATGGAATTATTGATAGGCCAAATACGCACAAAATTTATGCCCATGCAACCTTTTTGGAGTTTGTGGGGTAGTATAAAATATTCAGCGCAGAATTCGGCATGATCTGTTTTGTCAATATACCTTCAGTAAGAATCACTCTGGCCAAAATCCAGTTCACTCTGGGGCACTCAAACTTGGATAGCTCCAGCCAAATTAAAAAAAGAAAAAAAAAAGTTTGCCAAGCTTAGTTTTGTTACATTAATCAGAACCAAGTTTGCCAACACTTTTCAAGCACGTTTGTAGCTAGCATAATATTCCACTGTAGACAGTGTTTAGCTGCAAGCAGGTATTAGCCCATGCTATCTGGTTTTCTAGCAAAGTCTGAATATATTTCCTGGAGATAGTCATAACACTGGATTGCTCTTGCAGTTGCTGATCACATATAGTAACCCCCATACACATCAGTAGCCCCATTGGCATCAATTGACGACTCATGTCAGCAAGGCTTAATCACATGCATGAAGGCTCATCTACAATTACAGTCATGTCAGGTGACACAGTTAAAGTGGGCTTGACTTCACAAGAAGATCCTATCAAGTTTAAACACGACTGCAAAGGAGTCTAGTTCGTAGACATGATGCCGATTAAGATGGATTAAGTGCAAAGACAAGTTACACTAAGCATAGTCAGCTTCCGTCACTCCCGAATGGTATATAAATATGATAAGCTTTCCTTGTGAAGGCAAACCTAATATGGTTATACCACAGTTCTGTCCTGTAGTGTAGAAAGGGCCTTAACTCTGTTCCCAAACGAGGTAGAAATCTTGGATGTGTGCTTAGACAGAATTGCAGTGTTAAGCTCAGGATTTGTAAATGTTCAGAGTGTAAACACAGCCCATGTTACACAAACTGTGTTTGGGGTAAACCTATGTTCAAATCAAAAATAGTTTTAAACATGATTACAGTACAATCACAAGCATTAGTACAGAAAGGGCCAGTTACAGATTACAGACTTTCTGTGGAACTAATAGGTATGCATATGTAGGCATATTTGCCAGCGTAGGCCAAAAGGAGTGCAAGCATGTTGCAAAATATCTCCAGAACAAAAAACAACACTGAGATGGAGCCGATTTTTAAACCCCTTGAGAATGAACAATATCCTTTTACAAAACAAGTCACACAGAGAGATCCGTGTACCCAATTTTAAAAGTGACTAATACTTCTGCTGAGAGTTCACCTCAAGTATTTCATGAATTTCACATGACCCACCCACTTTTTTCTATACCTCTGCAATTACCATATCAGCAGCAAGAACTCTCTGTTGTTCAAGTGCCAGATACACATATCAACATGGCCATGACATTCCTGAATGCCGCATATTGTACTGCTTTGCTTTGTTTGTAGTTTCAGCAATGAGATTAATTTTTGTTCTTTTAACTGCCTCATTGAGCTTCAGACCTCCCTTCCACCAACCTTTCTGTCAATGATTTGGTTTGGCTTTGTTCTTTAGTTTATCTCATTATTTTTGAGTAATTTCAATTCTTAACAAAAGTCACTTTATTAAAATGTCTTTCTCCAACAGCTCTAGAGATGCCGGGCCTCATTCCCCACTGCCTCTTGCACCTACTTTTAGGGTGATTTTATTTCCCTAATCTATAGATAGGACACATGGAGCTGGCCCAAGCCTTGCCTCACCCAAATGTTGCTCCACACCTGCCAACTGAACCAAGGAGCAGAGAGAGTGAATGAGTATGGGCTTGGATCTGGACAGCAAAGCAGGGTGTGAATACTTTTGATCTCAGAGCCAGGAGGTGAAGCTATTGGACTACTGGCAACCCAGCCCAGGGTTCAAGAGCATTAACAACAGAAACCTTGACACTGTCAGCCAGGTGGCAGACAGCAAGGGTATTAGCTTCTCCACCTGTTACTCTCACTGGGAGTTTTTGCCTCAAGTAAGGGCCTCAGAAGAGGAGCAATCCATTCCCCAATTCACTTTATTTCACAATTCCTGTCACTTTGTGTTGCCAAGGAGGGGGCAAGAAACTGACAGACCCCAGATCTGAATCCTCAATTAGAGAGGGGCCTTGGAATAAGAAACCCTCCACATATACACCAAGGGCATTAGGAGCATCTGAAAGCTGTACAGAGCTCCAGGAAATCACAAATACCAACCTCAACACAGCCTGCTTGCTCCTCCCTAACTTCCAGTCTTGCAGAGCAGCCCCAGCTTGAAGAGAGCATGGAGGCTGAACTCCCCTCTTTCCCAAGAGTTTCTTTCCACCAGGAATTGTTATTATTATGGTGGTAGGCACCAGGTGACCCTGCTTGCTACACAGGCTACAAGTTCTTCTTCTTAGCATGCTAACAAATCTTTATCTTTGGAAGACAAGCGTGTTGCTGTGAGTTCAACAGGGCAGTCGTCCTGGGAGAGAAGCCGTGGCAATCAACCAAATTTGCACTTCTTTATTCTCTGCATATGGAGGCAATTCTTCGCACAGAGTCGCTTCCTGAGAACAAGGCATTGGTGTGTGCTGAGATTTCTGGAGGATGGGGTTGCCCCTTGCCCATGTGTTATTCGCCTCTGTTCCATGGCTGGTGTATTTGTGTAAATAAATCAAATCACATTTAAATTTAACCTAGATTCTGGCCACTGATTTCTCCTTTACTGGGAAACAAACCTACAAGATGCAGGCCATTTCTTGCTCAGCAGCAGGGCAACACTGGCATCAGGAGGAAAATATAATAACCATGGCATGGTTGGTTATTATTTTAACAGTGCACATGGGAGCATGAGGTTATCACTTCCTCACGTAGATAAATGATGCATTCTCTGCCCCCTCTAGAAGAGAAAATAATCACAGATGTGTACCCTTTGAAGGAAGAAGGGAAGAGACACACCAATGAATTTATGGAAATATTCAGTGAGGTAGGTTCTTGCCATAAATCAAATCCCAGTGCTAGCCCCCTTGACAGAGAGAGGGATGTGCAATATGCTCAGCACTAGAAATCCGTGTGCACAGCACCAGAGGGATCTGCCCAAGGCTGATGCAGTAAATGGAGCTTGGCAGAGTGAGGAGATGGGAATCTCTCTCTCCAGTTATTTCTCCTCCAGTTATTTCAGTGTCTTTCCTCTTTCCTAGTCTAAGCTTTTCCTCCCTCCTTGGGAGATTTGATCCATGTCCTGTTTCCAGGGAGCATTTTTCTGTAGCTGTATCTGCTCCTCTTAAAGTGAGGAGAGCCTGTGTGTTTCTATGAGGGCAACAGGCACAGATGCAGGGAGAGCAGAGATGGGCTGAGGGGGTTATGCAGTCACTTTCCTGACCAGCACCTCTCCCCAGCACTTGCCTCAAGCTCTCTCTCAACTGCCGCTCTCCACTTCGCCTGCAGTCAGAGAGCAGTGGCTGCTGCCTGTGGGGGCAGCTCCAAAGGCAGTACTGCCTGCACAAGAGAGGGACAACTGGACAAATACCCAGTTTTGTCAAAAAAGTAGGGATAGCCAGGATAAAGCAGAAAACAGGGATTCTCCTGGAGAGTATGGCTATCCTACCTACTTTATACTTGTGTAAGTAAAAGTGCAAGGGAGTGGCCAATCTAGCCCATGCTCTTTGCTTCTGGGAACTAGTTAGTGAATGTGAATCAGTCATTTCCAGCTGCTAAATGAAGAGATTTTAATTTACAAGTAATATATCTGCTTAACAACCTACAGTCTGCAACTACCTTATTTGTGTTGTCAAATTATCTGAAAGGGCAAGAACACCAGCTATTTGTAGCCCAGAAAAATCACCCTAAATGAAACCAAAGCCATTTATTATTAGTACCCCACCACATAGGGGATTTAAAGCAGAGGGATTTGAAAAAACAAACAACAAATATCCTTCACAACATACAATATCTTTACGCATAGGAAGTCTAAGGCTACTGTATAAAATGTATCCCCATGAGTCATCAATAAATCCTATCACAAACTGACTTTTGGTAGTCAGGCATTCTGTTAAACCTTCCTAGAATTTCTGCATTTTAGATGCTCAAATGCACTTGTTCTTCTACGACTTCTCTGAAAATTCTAGCAGTGCCTAAACGTGTTACCGTCTTCTGGAGATCACTGATGATGTCCTGTGGCCCTAACATGCCATTGAGCTGCTTTTTCATCCCTGGGGAATCATTTCATAATGGGCCAATAATTGCAGGTCTTTGTTCTAGTTTTCTGTAATTGTTGCACTTTGTGGCAGAGCTCTTCATCCTTTGCCATCTTATTTGCTTATCTCCTTTTGATGTTTCTGTCTTCTGGTATGGAAATATCAATTAACATGGTCTCATTTGTCGTCTTTTCTACAATAACTATCTGGCCTGTATGCCTGACCATTCGGTCTGTGGCAATTGCAGATGCTCTAAGATCTTAGCCTTGCCAATCTGTAGATCACTTTCAGTTCAGAGATCTTAATAACACATGGTGCATTTAAATCCATCTTCGCCTTAGAGGATCCAACAAAGACACTTGGCACTCTCATTGTCATTATTAGTTCATATATCCTCTCCCAGTCATGCTCCTGCAGATGCTCAACTCATGTGGCCCTGTCTCCACCTCTTCAGAACATGTTCTTTGTTTCAGGGAGCAATTCTGTTGATCAATTTTGTTTGGACTACATTAAGCCTTCGGGATTGCTGTTGTGAAATCATAATGAGGCTCTCTCAGAGGTATCCTTCTACCAGTGATGGGTTTATTTGTCTTTGGTTGCCACTGGGTTGCATCTCTCTCTACTACTGTCTGTGCACTGATTTCTGTGAAATTTTTTGAATCTTTCTTTGGAGATTTGCTTTCTCCTTTCTTTTATGCTTTCCTGTGCTGGGATGCATGCTCAGCTATCATTTGATATTGCAAGCAGATGATCTTTTACTCTGGCAAAATCCTCAGATATTTTAATGTTATATTCTTTACTGCCCCTTGCTTCCTTCACAGAAAGCAGACCTTTCCCCCATGACATCATAAGATATACACCCTGTCCAGGTGTTGACAGATATTCATTACTCTATTCATCTCCAGGAGCTTTCTTGTTTAGATGTCAAATTATTTCTTCTTCTCTTGATTCCACTTGATCACTCTGGCAGTGTACCATACTACAGGTATTGCCCCCAAATCAATGCTTGGATAAAATTCTTTAAGTTGAGGTTTGTCCTTAGAGTGTGTTTTATTCATCTGTAATATTTTCCCTCACTTCTTCTTTGAATACCTTAGATTGAAACTCCAACAGTTCCCAGATTCCAAGGTATTGGTAGGAGACGGGGCTGGATTAAGGGGCCCCAGAGCCCCAGGCTGCCCAGCACTGTGGGCCCCCTGGCCTATGGTTCCTGTTGGGCCCCAGACTGCTACCATGGTGGCCTGCAGGTAGATCGCAGCTGGGGGTGGCAGTGCAGAGGCTGCTTTCTGGGTGCTCCCACCCCAACCCTGGTACAGCTGATCTGCCCCCAGAGGTAGGGTGGGACTGGCTGGTGCACTGTGCAGGCTCTGATGCAGCCCTCCATGGCCACAGGCATTGGGAGGCCGTGCTGGAGGCTGCACTGTGCAGCAGCTTGGCCCCACCCCACGAGTGGAGCAAACATGTGCCAGCTCGCCTTGCCCCCAGGGGCAGACCAGGTGGCCCAGGGGCAGGGTGAGAGCATGGTGGAGCCCAGCCTCTGGCCTCAGGGCCCCACTTCCCTCAGCACTGGCAGAGGCCCCTCCAGCACCTTCCAGGCCCCCCCTGCAGTGCTGGGGCAGGGAGACTGAGCAGGGCAGCAAGAGCCAGATAATGCAGGGGCCCTCAGGGCTTGAGCCTGGGGCCCCCTTTTAGGCCAGGGCCAAGAGCTTCAGCCCCTATGTCAACCCAGCCCAGCTGGGCCATGCTGAGAGACATTTAGGATAGTACCTTTGTTAACTTTGAATACCAGCTGGTTGCACCAGCTGACCCTTTTTACACATGCTAATACACATTTATCCAAGCCAATCCATAGCGTTCCATCTTCACCAAACTTTTCTACACACGCCCTCAACCTCTGTGTCTCCTTTTGTGATGTCCATATAGTTTCAGATCATCCAAGTACAATAAATAATAACCTGTCGGTTGTTCTTTGCTAATGTGACACCCATAATTTATCTCAAGGAGTATTCATGTGAACAGCAGCACTGCTACCAGGAACAAGATTGGTGTTAAGTAATGTGCTTGAAATGTTCCTCTTTTAATCTGGGCCTCAACAATGAAACTCCTTTCAAGGTGGAGTCAAGCATCCCAGTGAATCATACATTGCTGCACGCATGAACTTATCGTTGAATCAGCCATGTGCATGTGCAGTACCTCAATGATCCACAAAGGTGGGAAGCTGTCAGATGCTTTTTGGTAGTCTATCCACATTATCTTTGAATATTTATTTTTGGTTTTAGTTTTGTTTTGCATCTTCTGTGATCCTCGCGTTTGACTTGAGGTGTTCTTTTTTTCAGTTCCATGCTCATTGTGAGCTAGCACTATTCAGCTCTTTGTTAAAATCGCTGTTAGACGTTTCCACATAGGTGGTAAATATGTGATCTTGGATAACTCATAGGATCACTGTAGCCTTCTTTCTTTTTTTGTATAAGGACCATTCTTTCTGTCACCATCCATCTTGGACATCTGTTCATCAAACATTTAAGTTATTTGAGTAAACAATTGTTGAAAATTGTGAGGCATTTCTAACAGAACCCATGCACTCCATTGGTCTGTGTGTCCTCCAGTTATAACTCTAGAGCCCTTGTGGCCAAGATGGAGTCTGCTCTGGAGGACCTCTCTGGACAAGAAAGAGGGAGACACACAGCAAAGCACCACAGAAAATCCCCTCAATCTCAGGGAAATTTGTTCTGACCCTCCCCTGTTGCCCCTCAGAGTAAATGCACATGCACATCTGAGTAGTACAACAAATGCAGGAAAGAGAAATATTTCTTTACAGATGGATGAATGGAGAAAAATAACAGGGGGAAAGGGGAAGTGGACGGTAAAACATGGTTATATCTAGCACTATGAACAGCAGGCCCAGTTATACCACAGAATAAAAGGACAGACTCTGAGCACTGCATCTAGACTCAGAGTCCAGGAATTCTGGACAGACTTCCAGTCTGGCAATGAGCCTTGAGTTCTCCTGGTCTTTTATGGTGTTGGTAAACTTTTCCCAAAAAACTTCTCTGGTGATCTCCTCTGCTACATTCTGCAAACCCACTCAGAGCAAAAACCTCCCCACTTAGCTGGCCACAATCTGCCTCCTTATTCCCAATGCAAAGTCATAAACCCTAGTACTTATGGCCCCATAAACTTCTGCTTGGTGGTAGGATATTGATCTGGCTCCAGTCTGTCATTCTCAGATGTTTCCTTCCTGGAACAGTGCTCCTCTTGGCTTCTGTGCTAGATGTCTCCTTTTGGCTGCTCTTACTCAGGCTTTGGGCTGGTTCTTGGGGGCTTCGCCACATCAGGGCCTGCCTGCTGTAGGCTCTGTTCTCTGGAGCTACTGACACACATGCCTCTGTCACTCTCCTTTTCTTGACTTCCCTCTTTCAGAAACAGCCAGCAGTTCTTTTGTCTCAGGATGAGGTATTAAAAGGGGCGTGCTCTCTAAATACCAAGAAGTTACACAATTTTTCATTTTTTCCAGACCATCTATTTCTTTCTTTGATAGTTCCTATATATTCATTTACTGTGTGCATTTTAAATTTTTCTCTCACATTCTTACTCTGGTCCACTGTCAGATTTCCTTCCAGTAGCATTAAAACTCTTCCACATTATTTATTGGCTCTATTTTTTCTAACTATTACAAATGTTGATCTGATCAAAATATCTTTTTGGGCAGTGGTTCCCAACCCCCAACCCACAGGCCAAAAGTGGCCAGCTGGGCTTCTTCAAGCAGCCCCATGCTCCCCTGCCTCTGGATGGTAGTCAGGTTGCAGCTGCTCACCTCCTACCTGGTCCCAGTGCACAGCTGGAACCTGAGCTGTGGTCACCCACCTCTCACCCAGTACCAGTGCGTTGCTGGGAGCCAGGCTGCAGCTGTCTGCCTCCCCTCCAGTCTGCATCCAGCTCTTTTAAAAAGCCTTTAAAATTTTTAATTTAAAATTAAATTAAAATTCGCTTATTAAAATTCAATTAATTATAATTAATATTGAATTTAAATTTAATTAATTAAATATAAATTCAATTTTAATTAAATAGATTGGTAGTCCTTCAGTGCTGTAAAAATTTATTTGTGGCCCTTGAGCCAAAAAGGTTGGGAACCACTGTCTTGGGGTCTCTCATAAAGAATCTGTTCTCTTGATACTGACAGCTTCATGTTGAATATCTTTCAGTCCTACTAGGCTCTCCAGTCAACTTCCGTTTATGCTGTTGCTTTACTACTCTCGCATTCCTTTCATTCAGCGGTTATCTTCAGGGTTGTTTGCTTCTCTTCTCTTTTCAAATCATTTTTCTCAAATTCATCCAATAGGCTGATATCACAACATAAAAACTTGATCTTATGGTTTAACCTTTGTTTCCATGAAGGTTCTTGAATACAGAGAATTTTCCTAAGAGTGACTCCTTCAACTATCTTGATGTTAAGCTGATGAGCTGTAACTTCAATGGAATTGGAACAAATTTTTAAGTGGGAGTGGGGATGCTGAAAAAGTCATTGACCAAAACTGTAAATTCTGTATATCATGGAAACAACTTCAAGTCGGGGGTGCTATGCTCTCACCCCTAGTTCTATCACCACTGTGCACTGTTCCTTTAGCAAAAATTATTTAATTAATCTGGCTAATATTCATTGGCCTCTCTTAAGCTTCCATGAGTACTTCATTCAATGCTTGCACTATAGCACCCAGTCTTTGCTTGTTCACAAATTCATACATAATAACGCTGGTTGGTGCTCAGTTACTGGTATATTCTGCATGAATTCAATCAACAGACTGAAAGCATTAGGCTTATTTAGTCTGCAGAAGAGAAGATTGAGGGGGGATTTGATAGCAACCTTCAACTACTTGAAGGGATGCTCTAAGGAAGATGGAGCTCTACTGTTCTCGGTAATAACAGAGGACAGAATGAGGACCACTGGTCTCAAGTTGCGGTTAGGGAGGTCGAGGCTGGATATTAGAAAAAACTTTTTTACTAGGAGAGTGGTGAAGCCTTGGAATGAGCTGCCAAGGGAGGTGGTGGAGTCTCCATCTTTGGAGGTGTTTAAGGCCCCGGCTGGACAAAACCATGACTGGGATGGTTTAGTGGGAGTGGTCCTGCCTCTGGCAGGGGGTTGGACTAGATGACCTATGAGGTCCCTTCCAACCCTATGATTCTATGAACAAATCATTCATATTTCCTGTACTTTCTTCAAGCACTGTTTCACTCAAATTTATCCTTGATATTTCTGTTCCATTTGTGCCTCTGTTTATCCCGTATTATTGCTTTTACCACTATGTTCATGTGTGGTTCAACACCACTAAGCTCCCTGTCAGACTTTCTATCTCCATTTGCATGAATTCTCTTGGAATAAAGCTCTCCGTTGTCCAGTGAGTCTATGCTCAGTCATTTTTTTCTGAGTTGTTATTTCTCGCCTTCAAGCGTTAAGAGTATTAGGCTAAGTCTATACTGATGGTGGCAAATTTGCTGTGTCAGTTCGATCTTTCCAGGTTGATTGAGCGGGTCAGTGAAGACCTTCTCATCTGATCAGGAAGTCAAACTGGTAAGTCCATCCCCTGAAAAAGAGTAGCATAGAGTCAAAGAGAGAGCATTTCCCTTCAACTCAGTGCAGTGGAGTCACTGTGGTTAAGCAGGAGTTAGGCAGTCAGAAGGAAGTACTCAAGTTATTTTATGTAGCTTGTGTATCTCCCTTCGACAGCTGCCAAATTGTATGGTTAAGTATAGACAAACTCTTAGTTTCCTTTAGTCTCTTCTTCTGGTTTTGCAGAATCCGTTGGGTCATTTCTTGATTTGCACCTGGAATCCTTTTTACTTTTTTGTCAGCAATGATCTCTGGTTTTGTTGGGTTATTTGGACAGTTGTGTGACATTGACCCAGCTCCACACAACATACCCTGCGTGGTAAGGAGTCCGTAGTCCAACTGAAGTCTTTAGAGGTCCCCTTTATACCATTCCTAATAATTATTGATTTGCCTGTATTCTTCATATTGATTTTGGTTGGCAGGCTATACCCCAAATATACCAAATCAGTATTTCTAGACTTTGGGGGCTTATTTATTTATCTATTTTTAATAATTAGAAGAAGAAGAAGAAGAAGAAGAAGAAGAAGAAGAAGAAGAAGTAGTAACATTTAGGTGCCTCAGTCATGGAATAAGTTATAAACATATTACAAAACTCAAACTACTTATTTTTAAGTAGAAACAGCTATTGACAGTACAGCACAGGTACTGAGACACTTCACATTCTCCCCCAAGACTGCTCCCATCAGTACTGACTATACAGTACATGTGTTAATTTTAGACTGTTAGCTCATTGGGGCAGGGACACTTCTTACTATTGGTAAAGAGCCAAGTATGGTTTTAGGCTATTTGTATGAATAACAAAAATGTGTCTGTATTTTTGTGCCACTCCTGAATGCCTAGTAATAGGAATTCTGAAACCTCTAAGTCACAGAAATCACAGTAAATTCAAAAATGTCTCTATTTTCTCAGTATCAATAGACACTGGAAAATGAAAAATGTAGAATTTTTTTTGTTTATGCGCAGAAATGAAATCAGCATGGGATATCATATTTAAAGGTACACAGAATTTCAGCTTCTCTTCTCTGTCCCATGAAAAATTATGGCCTTGATTTTCTATCACCTTTCAAGAAAAAGAGAGAGGTCCCAAGGATTGCCTCTGTATAGTTTGTTACCACTTCTGTGTACTTTTTGTAAATATATGTTACACTAAGATAATACTTCATTCTGTATTAGCAGTTTCTCATCTGTTAGGAAGCTGACCTCCAAAGCCTTAAAAATGTGCTTCTATAGGACAAAACTAACAAGTGATTTCAAAAAAGGGCAGTTAATACTGATGGGTTAAAAGGATTATGCTTATTTTGGTGTCTGATGTGCAAGATCTTCTAAACAACATGTGGCTGTTTGTTCAAATTAAAAATGAAAAGATTATGAGTGAATAATAATAATAAAAAAAGATGAAAAAAATCTCTCTGTAGCATCAAGGCAATGCAAGCACATGGTGGCAAAGCTCCCAATGGGTTATATCTCATTTCAGTCATGCTGACATAGGTAATGATTTTAAATGGTTGTACTGCTGCTGAACCCAACTCAATTATATACCTCAATAGATCGTCAGTCCTATGTGTAAAGCAGAACTCTGCTTTCAGAAAATATAATTTATTTGAACAGGGGGTTGCTGTAGCTTAACAGTAATTATTGCCTATGACATCTGTGTCATTGGGGTTTATGCAAAGCAGTGTTTATTTGCTATGAATCACTCTGGCTAGCTTATAACCACCGTGTGCAGTCCATATGTAAGTTTAATAATAATTCATACATAAAAATTGTTGTTAACGTAGAGCTAAGGTTGTGCAAAATAAATTCCTGCCTGTTCGATTTTAATCTTTGGTTAGTACGATTTATGTGTTCAATCCACACACAATGGGAGTCTGGCTATTAAGCTCAAGCTGTAGAAACTTGTACTTTTAACTCTAAAGTCCCTGTTGAGTCCCTGGTGTGTTCACCAAAATGGCACCAGATAAGGAAAAATTAACATCCACATCAACTCACATGCCATCATTCCTAAACATCATGATATCTAAACCTACCGGCAAACTTTTCAATTCTGTTACAAAGTCCTTTTCAGGTTCAATATATATGCACATCCACAATCACCCTGCACACATCCGGCTCTGTAAATTCACACTTGAACCACTATCCTTACCTTTTCAACACAGAAAAGTTAATCACTTGGGGTATGTCTACACTTACACTGTAAATTGAAATAATGATGATTATTTTGATTTAAAGGAGTGCATGCCTACACTAGCTTTTCTCATTTTGAAATGAGGAGCTCCCTCATTTCGAACTAAGGAATGGTCATTTTGAAATAATAAAACCTCACTTTATATTGAAATGACAGTGCAGTCATGTTATTTTGATTTAACTGTTCTTTTGATTTAACACTTTTTGCCCTTCTCTGTCCCAGGGTGCTGTCCTCTTTCTATATATTGGGTGGGGGCATGGTCCTTCTTGGGGGCCATCTTGCCACACCTTACATAGTACCCCTTTCCTAAATTGAACCAGCAAGTCCTGTCTGTCCATGGACATGCTAGTTTCATTTGGGTTTCTAGTAGGGACTTGTTAAACCAATTTAACTTAAATCGATTTAACGATTTTTATTTTGATTCAATTAGCTCAATTTAAGTTAAATCAATTTAACAATCCAAGTGTAGTCATAGCCTTGAAGTTTAGTCACTTGGGGAGTTTTGGCTTATCCTGGCTTGGGGCTGGGTGCTAAATGTAACACGCTGACAGTCGATTTCATTGCCAACTTGAAACATAGACTAAGCTTGTAGAACATATACACCTTTCAAGCAGTCATAGGACTAGTTTCTAGTAAGTCTGGATCAATATATAGTTTTGGATCAAAATTATACCAAATTCACCATTTTTTTATGTTTGTACATGATGCTACTGGATTTGCCTGTCACTTTGGGGCACACCCATTTACTAGGATCACACTCTGGGGTTTCTGTAATTTTATCAATGTGCTGATTGTGTCACTGGTATTTATGGGCCTCTATTGCCCTTCTGCAAGTCCTTGCCTCCCAACAGAGCTACCTTGAATGACTTAGTTCAACAGGGCTGGGTCCTCCAGCCTGAAAATCATAGAATCATAGGGTTGGAAGGGACCTCATGAGGTCATGTAGTCCAACCCCCTGCCAAAAAAAGCAGGACCACTCCCACTAAATTATTCCAGCTAGAGTTTTATCCAGCCAGGCCTTAAACATCTCCAAAGATGGAGATTCCACCACCTCCCTAGGTAGCCCATTCCAATGCTTTACCACCCTCCTAGTAAGAAAGTTTTTCTTAATATCCAGCCTTGACTTCCCCAGCTGCAACTTGAAACCATAAATCATTTGAACACAGGCACACGCAGACACACAGATCACATCTGAGCAGGCAGGGTTAGTCACATCCAAACTAACACCCTCATATGCCCCCGACTCAGCTCCCTCCCCTCAATGTTAGGTCACACTTGTCCTAGTAATAACTCCTTTGATGAGCAGACTCCACAGGATTTTTTGGGCATTACAGAGATCTTTGGCTTAGGTCAGATGAGTGTTGCTGCAGATCAAACAGAGAAGCCAAGAATTTAAAAGAATAAATGAAGTACAGTCTGGCAACCAGCTTGACCATAAAAGGTATTTTATTGCCAGGTATACAAAACTATTGGGACTAGTAGTAATAGCTGTACAAGGAGGGACAAACAAACCAAACAATTACAATCTTGCAAGGTTTCATGTGGGGTTACTGGGGAAATCCAGCCCAATTTTGATTAGAAAAGTCAGATGCCGAAAGTTATAACTGGAATAAAAGAGAGCAAAAGAGAGATCAAATTAGGTTTGAGGGGCAAAAGGGGGCTTAACCAGAAAAAGAGAGAGAGAGTTGGGGTCTCACCACTCAGTGCCACTGGAACTGGTTGAAGGTTCCCAGGTAGGCAGGTTGTTCAGCTTAGGGTCTGGAGCATTAAGGCAGGCAGAACGCCTAACACGATCAGTGAAGGTATGTCAGTCACTGAAAGGTGAAGTCCCAGTAGAACTGGTGCAGCATTTAAATCCAAGCACCAGAACAGAAACTTGAACATAGATAGGGGTTTTTGTAAGTGTTCTGCCATGGTTCTTAGGTGCTGGGGTCCCTGCTGGAGCCAGAAGGAGGGGAGCAGTTATCACTTGCCCCCCTGGCTGCAGAAAGGAGCCAGGGGAGTGCATGTGGTTACAGGATGTGTGTGCTTTCTCTTCTGCACCCAGGGGGACAGGAAAGCCTCCTTATTGAACTCCATCTCCATTGGTTGTTGGAATGGGGGTGTAGTGTGCTGGCTGAGACCAGTGACCCTTTGGGGTAGTGAAAATCATGTCTGTGGTTTTCAACCTCAAAAGGTTGGGAAGCACTGAATTAGGACATTGCAGCGTCAATGTAGACACTGCATTGCTTTATGTTGACTGTCACTGGCTTTCAAGAGCCATCCCATAATGTACCAACAGTATAATCCATACAAGTGCTACTGGTGAGAGTGCCCACTGTCAACTCAAGCAGCAGAGCGTGGAGAGTCGAAAAGTGAGCTGGGTAACTAGAGGCCTGTTAGTTTGACCTCAGTAGTATGCAAAGTCTTGGAGAAAAATTTGAAAAGGAAAGTAGTCAAGGATATTGAGGTTAATGGTAATTGAGATAATATACAACAAGGTTTTACAAAAGGTGGATCATGCCAGAACAACCTGATCTCCTTTTTTTGAGAAGATAAGAGGCTTTTTTTTTTAAACTAATTAATGGTAATGAATTTTTTGCACAAAGGGAATGCACTGGATCTAATTTATGTAGATTTCTGTAAGGCATTTGAAGCAGTTCCATGGGGGGTATTATTAGTTAAACAGGAAAAGATGGGTATTAATATGAAAATAGAAAGGTGGATATGGAACTGCTTAACGCAGAGACTACCTCAAGTCATATGAAAAGTGAATTGTCAGTCTGGCGGCAGGTTACTAGTGGAGCTCCTCAGGGATTGGTCTTGGGACAAGTCTTATTTAATCTTTCTATTACTGATCTTGGTTAGGTTGACTTAATTTTGTAGTCAAGATGGACTCAGGGTTCAAGCCCAATTGTTTAACAGTGCAGACCCGTTCCAAAAGGGTAGCCATGTTAGTCCAGTTCAGCAAAACAAACAAGGAGTCCTGTGGCACTTTTAAAGACAAATTTATTTATTTCATGAGCTTTTGTGGGAGAAAATCCCACTTCATCAGACTCTTTTAAGATCTTCAAAGAGTCTAATGAAGTGGGATTTTCTCACACAAAAGCTCGTGCGATAAGTAGATTTGTTTGTCTTTAAAAGTGCCACAGGACTCCTTGTTTGTAGTGTAGACCCAGCCATGCTGAGTTTATGCTTCAGTCTGCAAAAACTACTCCACAATCCCTCAGACTGGCTTTCTTTGTTATCTGGACAGTGAAATTTGGAGGACAATCAAGTTTTCCCACACTGCATCACAAACAAAGGGCTAGAGTAACCACACTTTAAGACAGCATTAGGTGGTCTGAAGCTATTGATTATAATTTTGTCTAACTTTAAGCATTCAGGGTAAAATTTTCCATGGCAGGTGTCTGCCTCCAGCTGATCTTTTTTTAACTGTTTGGCTAAAAAGACTGAGTCATTTCCAAGAATGAGAGGAGAGAAAAATATGTCGTGTTTGCCTTGCTAATATATATTTTTTTACAGTTGTTTTGTTGAGAAGCTCTAATGATTCCACATTTTGGAACAAGGACTTGAAAGTTTGCTGGGGCTGCCCCACTGAAAATTCACCCCCTTGAGCAAGTTAAAAATCTTTGACAATCTCATTTCACACATTTGGAGTTTGACAGCTCAGTTCTCCAAAGATTCTGTCTTCACTGGGCTTGCTCCAGTCCCTTATAGCTCCTAGATACTGGTCAGATTGTGTACATTCCAGCCCTACATAGTGACTGAGCATGCTCCATCTTGGGAATGCAAGGAAGGAGCAGAACTTTCTCTGCAATTACTTCTTCTGCCTGCTGTGGGCTGTTGTGATGTCAGGCAGCAGTGCAACTGTGATACAAGGATAGGAGCTCAGCCAGGGAGGGGATAGAGCCAGGAGTTGCGGAGAGGGTTGGGAATGGATAGAACGAGGAGAATAGAGCAGGGACAGGACTCACGGAGGATGGGAAAAAGGAGCATAGGTGTTAAGAAGGGCAGATACAAAAGCTGTGAAAAACTAGAGCGCATTGGAGTCCCAATATACCAGGAGTCAGCAACCCCCATTTGGCACACGGGCCTATGCACAGCAGCATGCACGGGTTCTGGCCCTGTGACACAACCACTGCAACCCTTGTTGGCCCTGCCACGAGGCTCCTGTCCCCTGCTGATTTCATTCCCCAGCAGGAGGGCAGGGTCAGCAGGGAAAAGGAGTACATAGCTCCTGTTCTTTATAGCCCCACCCCTGGCACCTACCAAGGGTTTGGGGGACAGAACTGGCATGGGGCCTGGCAAATGTTGTTGACCCCTGCAATATACAATGTTAACTTGTTAAAACCATGGAAAACTTGAAAGGCTTACCCCTTGACATAAGAACTGGACTTACAACCCCAAGTGGTGGTCCCAGGGGGAGCCATACACTGAGGTAGCCTTTGGGGAATATCTGTCTCTGGCACAACAGAAGAAAGTCAAAGAGCTGGTTAGGGATTTTGCTGGTGTTTCTGCTAGACTTGAGAAAACCCATTTGACTGAACTCTACATTCATCTTACACCCGGGAGCTCAGTCCAGAACAGCAACTTCTGCATTCCAGTGTGGTTAACAGATACTGTAAAAAGTGAACTGTGGAGTATGCTTCATCTGGAGGTAACTGAAGAATCCCTTAGTCAATGGTGATGTCCACTTGTGCTGGTCCCAGATCCAGAACACTGTATTCAGTGTTGTACTGACTTTAGCAAAATAAATGCGTTATCTAAATTTTACATCCATCCTTGCCTCAAATTGAGGAGATGTTGGATGGACTAAGAGAGGTTCAATACATAACAAAGAGTTACTGACAAATTCCCTTAGCTCCAGAATCCAGGGAACCGATTGCATTTGCTATACCTTATGGCTTCTACTAATTTCAAACCCTTCTGTTTAATCTCCATGGGGCCCCAGCAAGTGGCGTCACTGTCAGGGGGGGCTCTGGGGCCTCAGCCCTCCTGAAACTGAGGGCCAGCCCCTGGGTAGCGCATGTCTAAACTGCGCGGCGGTGCACTGTCATGCTCCTGTGCAGGGAACACCGCCTGGGCAGCAGGCAGCCAGCAGCTGTGGCCTCTAGCTGGCCAGAAGACAGAGTCTTCTGGCTGGTAGGGGCTGCCCCAGGCTTGGCCTGGGAGTTTCTAAAAATGACGCCCTGGTGTGACCCTGCTCTGAGCATGCTCAGAGCAGGATCATGCTGGGACCCTCAGCATGTGCTGCGGCCTTGCTCTCCCTCTGGCAGCCAGGTAAGGGAGTGTGGGGGTGGGGGGTGAAGTCCGGGGGCAGGCATGCTGGCCCAGTGGGGAAAGGATGTGAGGGAGGGGGTCAGCCTGGGGCAGCAGGGACCAGTGGTGGGACTGGGGGTTAGGGAAGGGCTTGGGGGGGGGGTTATGGAGGAGTTGGGAAGGGCTCAGGGAACCAGCAGGAGAGAGGGAACGGATCAGGGCCCCAGAGGCTGGGGCCCAACATTTGTTTGTAGCGATGCCCCTGGCCCCAGCAACATAGAAATATAGAACTGGAATGAGTCTTGATATGTCATTTAGCCTACTCTTTTGTACCAAAGCAGGACTAAAGGCAGGTCTAAACTGCCTGCCTTTTTTGGCAGTGGTTGACGGAGATATGCAAGTTATCTAAAATATCTTGCAGTCAGAGCTGGCTCTGCCCATGAGCCAATGAGGCACTGGCTCAGGGTGCCTTGGGTTAGGAGCACTGGGAGGTGGGGTGGGCTGGTCCAGAAGCTGGTCCAGAAGCTGTCCCTCCCCTGAGCCAGCCACTCCAGCCCCGGGAGTGGAGCAGGCCAGCTCATGGGGCGGACTCCACTCTCTCGCCCAGCCTCTGGGCTGGCCTGCTTTGCCCCTGGGCCAGCTGTTCCCCATCCTGGGGGTGGGGTGAGCTGGACCAGAGCAGAGGCTAGGTGCCACACTCCCCCTCCCAAGGGTGCCAAACCAAATGTTGGCTTGCAGTGCCACAGCCCCTTGAGCCGGCCCTGCTTGCAGTATTTGGATTCCCTTTCCCAGCAGGTCCGATACTCTGAGTTGAAGGGAGGGTGACATGTCTGAAGAAGTGGGTGTTAGACCACAAAAGCTTATGCCTGAATAAATTTGTTAGTCTTTAATGTGTCACAGGACTCCTAGTTTAAGTTACTTAGTCCACCCATTCTTACTGTATTATTATATCTAAATTTCATTGTACTGCCTTGAGCCAGCCTGCTATTGTATTAATTCTGTGTGCAGCCTGTAGCAGTCTGGTTCACTATTGACAAGCTCATGTGATAAATAAATTTGTTAGTTTTTAAGTGCCACAGGTCTCCTTTTTTGTTTAGTTATCTATTGTGTCCTTCCCAAGGACTCGTGCTTTGGTGTGACTAAATACAAAGGGGTAGCCATGTTAGTCTAGGTCAGTAAAACAAACAAACAAGGAGCCCTGTGGCACTTAAAGACTAACAAATTTATTTTTCACTTGAGCTTTGGTGGGAGAAAATCCCACTTCATCAGGCGCTTTGTGGGATTTTCTCCCAAGAAAGTATAACCCATGTGCCTAAAAGGAATAATCTCTTTCAGGGATCCCTTATGGCTGGGTTATGTTGCTGGGCAGATTTTGCAGCCCAGAAACCAGAACTTTCTGGTAAGAGGGCATGTAGCACATTGAGCATGCTCCACAAGTTTTATTGTTGTGCCGGAGTTACATACCTGGGAGAAGCCTGAGAAGAGCAGCCTGGAGAGAAGCAAACAGAGAGAGCTGGAGAGTCCACGTGCTCAGGGACTGAGTGAAAGGAGCTGCATGAAAGTGGACTGCAGGATGTTTTCTCCTTGCTTTGGACAGTTTTGCAGGGGAGTTGTCCTCAATAGAACTGAGAGGTGGATGGCCAGTGACCTGATCGTGTGGTGCTGGCTGCTCAGGAGGAAGAAAGGACTGCATGGCATTTGCCTGAAGATTCCTGCAGCTAGAGGTGATGAGGATGGCTTCTGTTTTGCATTTAAGCCTCAAGGACTTAGAGACTATAACTGAGACAAGGGTGACTCCACCTGAACATTGGGACTCCTGGGTTTCTTACTATTTTGTTTAAATTTATCATGTTTTCTTAGAATAAGGTTTGTTTAGTTGGCTAATAAAGTTAATTGTTATGTTTATGCTGAGTGGTAGTTTAATGTGGGATGGGAACTCTGAGCCGTCTTCGCTGTGAGTCCTGAACAGACTGGATCCTGGCTCTCCAGCTGCTTTCTGCTGGGGTTTATCCCTGTTAGGCACTGGAGAGGGGCAAGTAAATGAATTTGAGCTCATCCTAGCAGCTTACAAAAGCTCATGCAAAAATAAATTTGCTAAGTCTTTAAGTGCCACAGGACTCCTTTTTTGTTGGTACGACTAGAGTTGCTTTAGCATCTCAGGTGGTTTTTGGTTTCTTGTGGGGATGTTTGCTCTGCACTGGCTGGGAGGTTACTACTGGCTAGAAGTGAGCGTACCTGTGCAATTGCTGAACAGAGAGGTTTGTGGTTGACAGTGTGGAGGCTTCATTTGGATTTCATGTTTAATTCACAAGTGCTTTGTGGTGCAACAAGCATTCTCCTTCGAGTGCTGCTCACATCATTCAGTTACAGGTGACTGTGGCGCAGCGCATGGTAGCTCGAAAAGTCTTTAGCGTTAGCCTGTCTGGTCAGGGCGCACGGCCAATGCCCCCTCCATGCCACGGCCACGGCTATGTAGGTGACTGTGACCCTGACCCTCCCAGTTCCTTTTTCCGCCATCAGCGTCGGTTCGGATCAGCGTTATCTTGCGAAACGCAAGGGCCTGTTCTTTCACGCGAAATTTGAAATGCCAGGATTCAAGCCATGCTTAGGATGCTGCAAGGCTTTCCTGATGGACAATCTGCACAAGAAGTGCCTTGCTTGCTTGGGTGAGTCCCACATCACAGCAGACTGCCCTATCTGCTGATCCTTCAAGCGGAGGACTCGGCTGGAAAGGGAGCGTTGCCTCTGCCTCATTTCGGGGACCAGAGCCACTCCACCCGAAAGCAGCCGAGTCTCCAGTGCTCCGCCAAACCCTCAATCAGCCCAGGCTCAAGCTTCCCGCCGATCCCTGGTACCAGGCCCAAGATCTCAGCCCTCCACGGTACCTTCCAGGCACTGACCTTGCTGGTCTCCTGGTAGCCTCCCAGCTGCCCCGAGCAGGGCCATGGCTCAGGCACTGGCTCGCCAAGGGTGCTCAAATCCAGCTGCGGTGCAGAACACGAGGCAACTGGCCACAACGGCACCGCCTCCCTCGGCACCACTGGACATGGCACCGTTGCCAATAACCCCACTTCTGGTGCCATCACTTCCAGTACTGTTGGATTCGGCACCACCAACACCTGCACTGATGCCGGCACCGTCTCGGGCCTCCTTGCCTCTCTCTTACCCGGCACCGTTGAACCTGGTACTGGACACACGTTCTACAGGTCCTCACCACTTCCCCGAGGAATTCTCAGTACCGGACTGCCAACTATCAGCAGGGAGGTCATTCAGATCATCCTTGGAGGATCCCTTCCTTCCCCCACAGGAGGAGCGCCCAAGAAAGTGAGTCCACAAAAGCTCTGTGTCACCAAGCGTGTGGCGCAGGCACCCATCAGGGGAAACACCCGGCCCCCTCATTATGCCTATGCTGCCGTTGAGGTCCCCGTACAACGAATGGACTCTCAACTGGCTGAATGCGATGGCAGATGATGCCTCCTCCTGGTATGCATGTTCGCCTGCACCGGAGTCTTCAGATTTCTCCGACGACGAGCTGGACCCTGATTCTACACAACGAAGCAGATCAAGGGCCCCATCATCTTCGTCGCCTGATGAGAGATTAATAAACATGGCCACCGACTGCGAAGAGGATCCTTGTGTTGAACAGGACCTTCTCTGCTGCATGGCGGCGAACCTGAAGCTCAAGCTAGGGGTAATCCAGATGGAGGATGACTTCCTCTATAACACGTGTTGTCGAGCCCCACCAGCTAAGGTCAGAATTCCCTTGCGCACCGGGGTTTTCCGCATTGTCCAGGAATACTGGCAAACACCTTCCTTGATCCCGCCAGTGTCCAAAATAGCGGACAAGAAATATTCCATCTCCCCGGAAGGTTTTCCCTTCCTGTTTCACCACCCAGCCCCGGGGTCCTTGGTGGTCAATGCAGTCAACCAAAGGGAGAGACACAGCCAACCTAGCACTACCCCCAAGAACAAGGAGGCAAGGAGGCTCGACCTACTCGGCAGGAAAGTTTACTCCTCGGCCGCCCTCCAGCTGCGCATCTCAAACCATTCTGCTTTGATGACACACTACATCTTCAACCCGTGGGAAGCCCTACAGAATCTCCAATTGGTCATCCCTGAGGATGGCATGAGAGACTTCAAAGCGATCCTGGATGAGGGGGAGAGAGCATCCAGGGACACGCTTGCGGCAACCTGGGATGCAGTTGACACAGCGGCACACACAATGGTATCGGCAGTGGTGATACGCTGTCTGGCCTGGGTCCAGAACTCCGGCCTCTCCATGCAGATGCAACAAATTATTCAGGACCTTCCTTCCGAAGGACCTGACCTCTTTGCATCTTCCACAGATGCGAAGCTGCATGGTATGAAGGACTCGAGGGCCACTTTGAGGTCCCTCAGGATCTACACCCTGCAACCTGTTAGATGTTCCTCGAAGTTGCACCAGCTACAACAGCAGCTACAGCAACTGAAACAACAGCTGCAGCTGCAGACCCAGTTCCCGAGATCTCTCCAGTTTCCCCAGCGCCACCTCAGGGACCTGGACAAGGATAAAGGCCAGGCAGCTAAAGGGGGTAAGCTGGGCGCCTCCCAGTCGGGGCGGCGCAGACAAAGGTCGGACCGTTCATCGGGCCACAAACAGTGTTTTTGACGGTCCCTCCAAGGGTGGCGCTCCACAGCCCCTGTTCTCACCCCACCGCCTCCGCCACTTCGCCCCATGTTGGACCTGGGTCACTTCGCACCAGTGGTCCTCGACACAGTAGTAAGAGGATACCACATCCAGTTCCTCTTACCCCCCAGGACAGGAAACCATCTCCTCCCATAATCCCAGAGAACCCCGATCTGCTAGGCAAGCTCGAGGCCGAATGCCAAAAGTTACTCTCCCTTGGAGCCATCGAAAAGGTTCCCAAGAGGGAATGCGGCAAAGGGTTCTATTCCCATTACTTCCTGGTCCCTAAACCCAGTGGGGACCTATGGCCCATCCTAGACCTCAGAGCTCTCAACAAAAACATAAAGAAAATAAAATTACGCATGATCTCCCTACCGCAGATCATTCCCTCCCTGTCCCCAGGACTGTGGTTCACAGCCTTCGACCTAAAGGACGCTTACTTCCACATGGCCATCTGGCCCCACCACAGGCGGTTCCTCAGGTTTGTAGTGGCACGACATCATTAGGTTTACTGCCCTCCCCTTTGGGTTATTGCTAGCCCCCAGGGTGTTCACAAAGTGTGTTGCACCAGTTGCAGCATTCCTACACAGGAAGGGTGTAAGAATCTACCCGTCCCTGGATGACTGTCTCATAGTGGGCAAGTCAAGTCGAGAAGTACAAGACCATGTCGATGTCATAATGAACCTGTGCGAGTTCCTGGGCTTTCGCATAAACTTGGAAAAGTCCAAGCTTTGCCCCACCCGGGACATAGAGTTCAATGGGGCACACCTGGACGCTTGGCAAGGCATCGCATCCTTGCCCCTGTCAAGATTTCGGTTCATCTGCACCATCATCACGGAGCTCCAGGCACCTGGGCTGACCACAGCACACAAATGCATGCAGCTCCTGGAGCACGTAGCAGCGGCCACATCGGTAATCCGAATGGCCTGCCTGCGGATGCGACTGCTCCAGCTCTGGTTCGCCACAAGCTTCCGACCAGAACGGGACCATCTCGATAAGGTAATCTCGGTACCCCAGCATGCCCTGGAGTCCCTCCAAATCTGGCAGGACCCTGACTTCGCAATGGGGGGAATCCTGTTCAGGGAGTCCAAACCTGCAGTAACCCTGATAACAGATGGCTCCAACCTGGGGTGGGGAGCCCACCTGTCTGGGGGCATCTCCACACAAGGTGCCTGGAGCCCTGAGGATGGTCTCCTCCACATAAACATGAAGGAGCTCAAGGCCATCAGACTGACCTGCATGACCTTCCTGGACCAGATCCAGGGCAGAGTGGTCCAAATCCTCTCAGACAACACAGCAGCGGTGTTCTACACGAACTACCAAGGGGGAGTCCACTCCTCAGCCCTATGTAAGGAAGCGACCAAGCTGTGGCAACTAGCAATAGACGATCACTTCATGCCAACTGCTGCCCATCTCCCTGGGGTAGACAATCGCATAGCAGACTCACTCAGCAGAAAGCCGCTGGAGAATCACGAGTGGTCCCTCCACAATGAGGTTTCCTCCCTGCTGACAATCAGGTGGGGAACCCCTCAGATCAACCTCTTTGCCACAGCGCAGAACCACAATTGCCCTCGATTCTGCTCCCTCCGAGGTCAGGAGAAGGGGTCTCTCAGCAATGCCTTTCTCCTCAACTGGTTGGGAGTCCTAATATACACCTTCCAGCCAACTCCCCTGATTCGCAGGGTGCTTCTGAAGGTCCTCACAGACGAGGCACTCATCACCCTGATAGCCCCGGACTGGCCCAGGCAACATTGGTTCCCTCTCCTACAAGACATGTCAGTGAGGACCCCGCTCCATCTCCCACGGTGGGTGGGCCTTCTGACACAGGACTCGGGACGCCTTCGGCACCCCAACCCAGGCCTCCTGCACCTGACAGCCTGGATGCTCTCTGGCTTAGTGAGCAAGAGAGACACTGCTTGGATAGGGTTAAAAAGGTCCTAGTTGGTAGCAGAAAACCCTTCACCAGGTCCACCTATATCGCAAAATGGAATCACTTCTCCCTTGGTGCCATGATAAAAACATAGATCCTATCTCCACACCAGTATAGGCAACCTTAGATTACCTTCTTGACCTAAGGGAGAAAGGCCTATCTCTGTCATCATTGAAAGTGTATTTGGCAGCGGTCTCGGCCTTTCACCAAACGACAGATGGGATCCCACTCTTCTCACACCCCATCTACCATAGATTCCAGAAAGGAGTGGAAAAACTTTTTCCCCACGTCTGTTAACCCCACCCCGCAGCAGGATCTGAACATGGTGCTACAGGCTCTGACAGAGCTGCCATACAAGCACTTAGACTCAGCCACCCTGCTAGTGCTGTCCTGGAAGGTGGCTTTCTTGGTGGCTGTTACATCGGCCAGAAGGGTCTCAGAGCTACAAGCCCTATCCTCTGAACCGCCATATATGGTTTTCTTTCCCGACAAGGTGGTCCTGAGTCACGCCCCTTGTTCCTGCCCAAGGTCGCCACCCCCTTCCACACGAATCAAGAAATCTGCCTGCTGGTCTTCTATCCAGACTCACATGGTGGCACACCCTGGACGTGAGGAGAGTGCTCCTAATCTACACTGAGCGCACCCGTTCCTTCTGCAAGACCCCCCCTACTGTTTGTGGCAGTCACAGAACGCATGAGAGGTTCTCCGGTAACCTCCCAATGCATCTCTAAATGGATTGTGAACTGTATTAGACTGCTACGGAAGGTCAAACACACCTCTCCCAGAGACTGTGACAGCTCACTCTACCAGAGCTCAGGCGTCTTCCATGGCCTTCCTCGCTAAGGTCCTGATCCAAGAGATCTGCAGGGCCGCTACCTAGTTGTCGGTACATACCTTCATGACGCACTACACCATTGCCCAACAGGTGAGAAATGACGCCACTGTGGGCAGAGCTGTACTCAGTGTGGGTAGACTGTAACTCCTCCCACCATCTTTGGGTACGGCTAGCAGTCACCTGTAACCGAATTATGTGAGCAGCGCTGGCAGAACGGTTGGTTACTCACCATAACCGTCCTTCTTTGAGATGGGCTGCTCAGATGCATTCAGGTCAAATCAAAATCAAATCATAGGGCTGGAAGGGACCTCATGAGATCAGCAAGTCCAACTGTTAGAGCACAAAGCTCTGGTAGTCCCCGAGTCGGTCCAAGTGGTCCCAAGACACACAAAGACAGAGGAGGTCACAAATGCATATATGCTTTATTACCTTACAGAGATCTCGTGGAGCTAGCTCCCAGAGGGGTACAATACAGTGGGTTTTATAGTACAGTCTACAGAAAAGGGGTAAGGCAGGCACAGAGCCAATCATAATTCAGGGTCGGGGGCTATATACCTTATATGGCTGGTCACCTCACCTGGGTCAGGGAAGGGTCATTTCCTAATATGGTGCATCTGGGCCCATGTGACTGACCTGGAGATGGTGAGGACAGGTGAGATGTGACTACCCTGGGTCCCTGAAATGGTGTCTCAGGACCCAAAATGGAGTCTGCTGACTCATGACCCTTCAATCCCCCCTTTCACGGGGCCTCCACATAGGAGGTCCCATGACCTAGGGAGGTCAGTTCGAGGAAGGGGGTGCCCTGTTGTCCGTTGGCATGGGTGAGGTACCTAAGTCTGCGGTGGTGAGAGTGGTGAGGGCTCGTGCCCCTCCGCAAGGTGCTGACCATCTCCCGAAAGAGACCACAGCAGCACTGGAGGAGGCATAAGCCACCCACCAGGAAAAATACAATGCCAAGGAGAGAAAAGAGCAAGGTGCGGAGCCAAGCAGCGGACGGCAGCCAGGAAGTAAGCCAGTCCCACCGGTGTTATTCGATGTGCTCAGTTAGACCTTGTTCCACTCTGTGGAGGTGCTTCAGGCTCGCTTAATAGCCTGGGAATTATCAGAGAGATTGAAACAACACAGCCCCTCAAATTCATGGCATCCATGTCCAGTTTTAAGGAGTAAATAGTCCAGAGCGAGACGGTTCTGTAGTATCGCCTGGCGGAGCTGGGCTTGTTCATCGTTAAGGGCAGCAATCATGTGGCAGGTTAGATTAACAGATTTATCTAAGGCACATGTAATCTTTCGTCTATAAAGGGAACAGTTAAGGCCAAAAGGGAGGGGGAGATGGCAGTGGTGTGGTCCATCCCCCCTGCACCCCCCTTTGTACAGCTCCAAACAGCAAAGGAGTCCAATAAATTTCAGGGGTGCCATCGCGTTGGTTAACCTGCCAGGTGCTACAGGTCCTTCTTCTACTCCGGTATTGGGGGAGTGTGGGTTAGCCCCTCCCTCAGCAGAGGGGTGCCTGTCATCTGCTTCTCATCCTTGTGGAGTGGAACATCCAGTGGTGGGGTTTGCTGACAGATCACTGTTTATTGTTCAGGGATCATGGTTTTTCACCTGCAAAACATACTGCATGCACCAGCTGTAAATGGAGGCTGGAAAAAGTCCAATGGAAAACCTGGGCTGAGCCTAGGTGTACAGAAGCTCAGTTCACTTAAGGCCTCCATTGCCCACTATTACTATACCGTGACAAAGTCTTCCGTTTGTCCTGCACTCCACCCCTGGGCAATGGAGGAACTTAAATCTTGAAATAAAGCAAAAAGAATAAGAAAAAAAATACCACAACACAATTACAATAGGATAAAATAACAAGCTAACAAATATGGGGGTACTAGAAATTTGCAAAATAGTAAAGGATTGGATTATAGGCCAACACAAAGCTAAAGAAAGTATATTGCTGGCAGGCTGTTAATTGGGAAGCCATACATGCTGTTACATAAAGTGTGTTATTAAAAACCAAACACCAAAGCAAAAAATAATACCAAAAGAAAAAATGTGGAAGGGTTATAAAAAACAAACAAAAAAAATTATAATAATAACAAAAGAATAAAGAAAAACAAAACTATTGGTGCAAAAAAGCAAAAACCAAAGCAAAAATAGTAACAAAGGGAAAAACTGCTAACTGAAGTGTTTGGTGTAACTCTCAGACAGAGTCCAGACTTGAAATTGTCCATGAGTAAAAATCTGAAAATTCCTATGCAAGCTAGTGTCTGGTTTCTTGCAATTTACCTGACTGATTGGGGTGGGAAAATTTACCCACCGGACTTACAGCTGCTGGCAAGGCAGACACACAGACACAGAGAATGGATCATGTTACCAGAGAGTCCAGGCTTTCTGGTCAAGGCAAAGGGTTAAATCAACCTTGGAAACAGATTGCCAGAACAAAGGGTGTAATATAAACATAAGCACCCATCTATCAAGAATTTAATACTGATATTCTCTTAAGTGGTAACAATTAAATGTAACAACTATACAATCTTTGTACTTAACAGTAATGGCTGTAAACTCTTGGTAAAAGTTTTGTGAATGTATTAAAATAGTAATTGGGTAAACTAAGGCAGGCAGCCTCATGCTTTTCATGGTATAATTTTACAAGTTTTTGCAGGTTTTGCCTCTGCATTACATAGTTCCTAAACCTCCAACAGTTTTTCTTTTATTATTATTTTTTGTTTTATCATTTGGTTTTTTTTCTTTTATTATTATTTTTAGTGAGCCCCCAATTGTTAGAGCACAAAGCTCTGGTAGTCCCCGAGTCGGTCCAAGTGGTCCCAAGACACACAAAGACAGAGGAGGTCACAAATGCATATATGCTTTATTACCTTACAGAGATCTCGTGGAGCTAGCTCTCAGAGGGGTACAATACAGTGGGTTTTATAGTACAGTCTACAGAAAAGGGGTAAGGCAGACACAGAGCCAATCATAATTCAGGGTCGGGGGCTATATACCTTATATGGCTGGTCACCTCACCTGGGTCAGGGAAGGGTCATTTCCTAATATGGTGCATCTGGGCCCATGTGACTGACCTGGAGATGGTGAGGACAGGTGAGATGTGACTACCCTGGGTCCCTGAAATGGTGTCTCAGGACCCAAAATGGAGTCTGCTGACTCATGCCCCTTCACAACCCCTTGGGAATTGAACCCAGGACCTTCTGCATGTTAAGCAGAGGTGCTAGTCACTACACTAGATCACTCCCACCAGCCCTCCTAACAGAGCTGGTGAAGGTATGTGGGACTGGGAGGGTCATGGTCACCTATATAGCCGTGGCTGCAGTGTGAAGGAGGCGTTGGCTGTGTGCCTTGACTTGACAGGCTAACGCTAAAGACTTTCCGAGCTACCGTGCACTGTGGCATGTAGACACCTGTAACTAAATGTATGTTGAGCAGCCCATCTCAAAGAAGAATGGTTATGGTGAGTAACCAACCATTTGCTGCCAGCTGCACATGGCACCAAGAGATGTCACCCAACACCTCATCCCAGCAGCGTGCAACCATCCCAGAACCCACCCCCCTCTCCACCTGCAGGAGAGCAGCTTACACCAGTGTTTCCCAACCAGTGTGCTACGCCACACACGTGTGCCCTCAAGGCTGAGCAGGTGTGCCAGAAAATTTTTTGAAAAACTACTGAGAGAATTCTGGATTTGGCTCATTAATATTCATGAGTTCATTTGGAAGCTATCTGGTGGTGTGCCTGGAATTAATTAAAGGTAGCAAGGTGAGGAGCCATGCCAGAGAAAATGTTGGAAACCACTGGCTCAGGCTCTCATCCACACATCCTCTGTGCCATGCGCAGAACCCTTCAGAGTCTGTCCCTTTCAAGGCCTTCTGGGAATCGTAGTATTCTTCCAGGCGGTCCCTTCGCCTACGCCATCACCTCGCCGGGATTGTAAAACTACCACTCCCAGGGTGCACCGCGCCACGCCGCGTCCCGCCTTGCGCCTGGGAGCTGTCGTTCTCTGGCCTGGAAGCCTCCTCACAGCGAGGGCGAACAAAACTCCAAGTCCCAGAATGCACCGCTCGGCCCGCTGATTGGAGGAAGAGCGCGGGGGGGAGGCCAGCACGGGCTGTAAACAAACCCCGCCGCCGTGTTATGGAGCGGGTCGTTGAAGCGTGTCCTCGAGCTGTGCTGTAACTCGCCAGCTCGGCCGATTCTTCTGCTCGCGCGGTGTCTGCCCGGACTGAGGGCGGGCGGCGGTTCCGGGGCCGGGCCTGGCGACCCCCATGGATGAGAGCAAGGTGGGTCGGCCCGGAACGTGTCGGGCCAGGCGCTGAGGTGACGGTTTAGCGCCTCTCCCCCAGCCTCTCTCTGGTGGGCGGGTGTGGGGGCGGGGCGGCGCTGGGCAGCTGGGGCCTGATCTCTCCTGCCTGGCAAGAATGGGCCCAGGCCTCCATCTTCCCTGGTGCTGGAAGGTCCCGTTCTGTCTTTCTTTTTAAAATCTTCTGGTAAATCTCCAGCTACGGCCCACTGGTGCCAACCCACTGCCCTGATCTGGGATGGTAAGGCCTGAGGTCCTGGACTGACCTCTTTTAGTGCAGGGGTGGACAAAATTGGCTCACAGCTACGCACCGGCCATTTTACTTTTAGTTGCTGGAGGGTGCCTCTCCATTCTGCAGTGGAGTTAAGGGACAGGCTGCTGAAACTGGTCGCCCTGATGACTGGATGCATACAGTTGTGGAGGCTTATCATAATGTGGCTCATCAATTGTGCTAATTTGCGACATGCATGTGTGAAGTGGAGTGTACTATGTGACAGGCCATTGTGATGTCGGTGGCGACTCAATGACTTGTGGCTTGAGAGAAGTTGGTTGCCTCACCTCTGACGTCACAATGGCTTAGAAGTCTTGGCGTGGCACAGATGTATGCCTCATCGTAGCTGCACACCTCATTGTAATTCACCCAGGCGACATGGCGAAGGGTTTTAAAACTGGACAGTTAACAGCCAGTGAAACTCGGGGATTGTTCACTCTGGTGACATGGGTGCCCCTTTGGAACTTGTGAAAATTATAAAGCTCTCATCTGTGATTTCAGCTGTTTCCAGTATTTAATGCTGACTCTTCAGACAATTGTATGTGGTGCTCACTCAGGGAAAAACCCATGAAAATCGGAAAGTTTATATGAAGGATGTGAACTACCAAGGAAAAGTTTTAGTTGACCATAGGACTTTTGCAAAAAATGTTGTAATTAAAGTGCTGTTAATTGATTAAAATAAATATTTCATAAATTCCGTTTTGATTTTCCCCCATCATTTTTGATGGGTTACAGCTAGTTATTTCATAAAAAAAGGCCAGCTTCTGTGGCAGCCAGGTAGCGAAGTAGAGTAGTGACAAATTAAAGAAGGTAAAGGTATGTTTGCAAATAGCGAGGACTCTTACTTGCTTAGTCTCAAAAAACATGAGGCTGTAGCTGCAGGCTGAAGGCCTCCCGTTACACACACAAACAGTGGCGTGAATAGGTCTTGTGTTTGGTGGTGGTTCTGTGCCTAGACCTGACCTAGAGCAATGGTTCTCTACCTTTCATGGGTTGTAACACGCTTGGCAGCATATCACAACCCTACCAGACATACTAGCCTGTTGCCCCTAGGCTGAGCCTAGCAATCTCCACTGTTCACCGCAGTACACTTACTGCTGCGTGGTGACACAGTAATGTGTCCCAACACAGTGGTTATGAACCATTAACCTAGAGAGTCATTGCTAGAATGAGACTAGTTTAGTCTCTGTGACCATTCAGTCCTTAGGCTCTCAGCTGAGATGGCCAGCCAGATATCAGTATGTGGATTCATCTGTGTACTGGCTGGGTTAGTGTTGATATCTTTGTGCCATGGACACTTGCTCTCTAGAAACTGGGCTGATATCAGCAACACAAGCTTAATCCAACCCAGGTCAGGTTATCATGAGATTAGTAATGTTGAAATGAAAAGTATCTATCCCATTATGAATCCTGGAACCAAGCAGTTCTTGCTTTTTTACTACCTGTGCTAATCTGTCATAATTGTATAAGAAATAGCATAGTGTGATTTCTTTTTAAAAGGCATTTAGAATCTAAGGGCAGGCATACACTGACAGTGGCAAATCCGCTGCTGTCAGGTTGATCTTTCTGGTTCGATTGAATGGTCAATGCAGTCCCGTTCAATTGATTCGGAAGGTGATGTAGTGAGTCCATTTCCTCAAGAAGAGTAGTGTTGAGTCAAAGGGAGGGCATTTCCCTTCGACGTAGTGCAGTGGAGAGGCCGTGGTAAGTAGGTGTTAGGAGGTCGCAGGGAGATCGAATAGATTCGAATCATAGGGTTGGAAGGGACCTCATGAGATCGTCGAGTCCAACCCCCTGGGACTTGAACCCAGGACCTTCTGCATATTAAGCAGAGGTACTTTGCATATCTCACTTCAGCTGCCACCAAATTCTACTGTCAGTGTAGACCAGGTCTATCCCTTCCAGCCCTATGGATTGATTGATTGATCTTCTGTGATGTTCTGCTCAAGACAGACAGAACTGTAGATCATTGTGTTACCCTTCTGCCTCAGGAGGTGAGAGCTTTGCTGGGGATTAGATTGTGTGTTAGCTCACTGTCATACCATTCGGTCTTTTTCATTAGGAATCACTTGCCAGTCTAAACTAGAGATGTATCTCTGGAGTGTCTGGCTCTGGACAGACAGAAATTACTCAACTTGCTTTCTCCAAAGAGATCAAACTTGCCGAAGACTCATATGTCCCTTTAATATCCATCATGGAAGCAGTCAGTAATAAATCAAGAAGTTTATTAACAAAGAACTGATTTAAGTGATCTTAATCATGAGAAAAAGACAAATGTAGCTGTTCTTCGGGTGCTGCTCGGATACATTCAGTAACAGGTGTATCCATGCTGCAAGCGCATGATTGGTCAGAAACTCTTTCGCCCTATCCTGTCAGGAGAGGGCTGCTGGCCATCGCCCCCTTGCCACCCCGTGGCTATATATGTGGCCATTGCCTAGCCCCTCCTCAGTTCCATTTTGTCTACCTGAGCGACGGTTTGTGGAACTGCCTGCTCCTTGCAATCGTGTAAGCAGCCTGTCTTCTCCTTTTTATGAGCCAGCAGCTTGACTGGGAACACTGCTTCCTTCCGCCGCCCGCCATGCACCCGTGACAAGGTCTTCCTGCAGGATGACCCCCACATGAAGTGCCTTCGGTACCTGGGTGAAACCCATTTGGTCACCTCCTGCTCCATCTGTCTATCCTTTAAGCCCAGGACAGTCAGAGACAGGGAGCAAAGGCACCATGGGTTGGCCTCAGGGCAAGCGCGGCAGCCCACCCCCGAGGCTTCAGGGTCTCCTGCAGCACCGTGTGCCTCTTTGGCACTGGAGCCTTTCCGGCACCGCTCCCCTAGAGAGCATAAAAAGACTGGTTCAGTACCGGTGTTGGTACCGTGACATCGACGCCGATCCTGGTCCCCCACACAGGGGTCATCATGGGACCAGGAGGAGCCGGTGCAGCTCCCTGTGACACCGGAGGCATTTGAGGCAGCGAAAGTGCTCCTCTTATTACCCACACCGCCCTCTCCGGTACCCCCCAGGAGGAGGGGTAAGCCGGTGTTTGCCTAGAGAGCCTGGCTGCCCTGGAAGCGCCACTGAACACCCTCTCCGGTCTTGATACCAAGTTCCCTGACACTGGAACCCATGTGTGAGAGCCCTGGTACCATTGAGCCTTCTCCCCTGCACTGTATCACTTTGCCGTCACCATTGTTGCGGTTCAGAGGAGTTTCCCCTTTTTCAAGCCTCGAGGAGGGTGCCTCAAGGGGGTCTAAATGGCCCTGTCCTAGGCTCCCAGCATCACCCCCTCTTTAGGTACCGGCTTCATGAATGGTCCCCTCAAGAGATCGCGTTGGGCTCCTTGGGTTACTGTGGAGCTCATCTCGGCACCACCTCCTCTGGCACCAGCCAGACCCCTAAACCCTGTTCCGTGTTCCTACACGGGAGACTTCATGGTGCATTTTGATCTTGACTGTTGCTGCCTATGCGGGGATGGAAGTTCAATCCCCTGAGGAGCCCACCCGACATATTATTTGGGCCAGTGTTCATGTTGGCGAATCTACCGCTGTCCCACTCCATCCTAGTGTTTGGGATCTTGCCTTATCATGCTGGTGAAACCTGGGTTCCATCCCCCCAGTATCGGACACGGTGGACCTCAAATATCAGGTCCCAGGGACAGAGTTTCCTTCCCCACCACCCAGTACTGTCTGGGGGGTGGTAGAAGTGGAGCTAGGCCTAGGGCAAATTCCACGTGATCCTTTCCCAGCATCAAGGGATGCAAGGGAATTAAATCTTCTGGGGCAGATGGTGTATTCCTCCTCTACCTTCCAGTTGTGTGTAGCCAATAATCAGGCCCTGATGGGCAGGTATGTGATGGATGTGTGGGAGTCAATAAATAAGTTCAGGCACCTACTCCTATAGGAGGCTAGGGAGGACTATGATGCTTTCCTGGAGGAGGGCAGGATAGTGTCCCAAGACCTTCTCCTATTGGCCTGGGATGCTGTAGACCCAGCCTCCCGCACAATGGCCTCAGCCGTGACCCTCCGGCGCACGGCTTGGCTTAGAGAAGCAGGGGTACCCCCTGCCTCCCACCAGGTCATCTCCAACCTCCCTTTTGATGATGAGACTCTGTTCCCGGCAGAGACGGAGGCTGTAATCGCTAGTGGCCAGGACCCCGTGGGGAGATTAAGTACTTGGGTCTCCTCCCTTCAGGGGCCCCTGCCTGCCCTCAGACTCCATAGGAATTTTATGGCTGCCCTGATTCAGCCTCCATTTTGGCCTAGTGGCTGAGTTACAGCGCTCTCACCCCTGTAGCCTGGTTCCATCCCGGTCAGGAGAGTATTCTCCCATCCTGGGCCCACTCCTCCTCTCACTGCAGGGGACTCCGGTGGAAGCTTCTCCTGTCCCAGACCCACCCCTCCTCTCGCTGTGAAGAGATCCCTCACTCCATCAGAGATTGCAACCTCTCATTCTGGCTGCGGGTTGTTGGCCTCCCTTTTAGGCAGGGACCACGTTCTACCCCGGGCCTCGATACACTTCCATCAATGACTTGGAGTACTGGGTGCAAAAACATCTGCCAAAACATCTCCCTTCCTCTCTGGTGGCACCTGTTATTTCTCACTGGGGTTTTCTCCTAGCGGCATGGGAAGCCTCCCCTCCTGCTTCTTCACGCTTGGCCCTTCTCCACTCCCCCTTGTGGGCACACAGGGCAAAAACCAGGGTATCGCTATAAAACTTGGGAGGTTCAGCGTTTCGTCTTCAGGACTCCCCCCTCAATATCTCTGTTGTTACTTAGGTGAACATGTTTGCTTTGCCACGAAGGCCATGCTCCAGGTCCTGTGTGCCCCAAGCCCACATGTTCAGAGGGTTTTTATCCCTAACTGGGCTCTGAACCTTCATGCCCTCCTGCCCTGGAACTGGTTTTGTCGTTTCCCTCCCGATAGTGGGGTGGAGCTCTTCATGTTGTCTCCCCTTCTTACCGCTCGAAGGGGTTTCCCTCTTTCCTGCCTCTCAGTCCCACAACTGCAGAACCCTGGTGTCCTGCAACATGGGCCATGAAACAGGCCCTCCCCTGGCCAGTGGCTGTCTGGCGGGTCTAGGGCCCTATCCTTTTTCCCCTTCCCTGGGCTTACAGGACTAGTCAACTTGCTGTTGCCCTCCCCAGGCTCCAAGCTGGAATAGGAATACTGGGCAGTTAGATGCCCGGCCTCTCTGATCCGATCCCTCGTTTACGGATCAGAGACTTGAGGGGTTATTAAAACTTTCCCTAGCCCCAATCCCTGCCAGCCTATCTCCAACTTGGGGTGAAGGCGCTTGAGAGTATCTCATCACAGCAGAGCCCCTGGCCTGACCCTCCATGTTTCCATCTCCTTCCCCAAATTGAAAAAGGGGTTTTTCCTACTCTTAGCAGAAAAGGAACTCTGCTCCCCTAATATCTTAGCCCAGACCTCTTGGTGGGTTACGGGGCTGTTTTGCTGGGAAATCCAGGGTATTTCGGGGTCCTATGACCTAGGACTTCATCCCCTAGTCTTCAATGCTGCAAATGTGGGAAATAGTACAGGGGCCATGGCTGTGGAGAAGGGCATTTGTCCTGTAGCCGAGTTCCCTCGCCTCGGTGCCCGTGGCAAATCGTTGACCATCAAGCCTCGGTTACTAGATGTCCCCTCTAGATCGGCGTAATGCTTTAAAGTGTTTAACAGCTCCCTCCCATGAGAAAACTGGGAGGGTTATGATGTCTTTGGAGAAGGCACCTCAGCCTCACGCGATACCTTATCAGTGGCGTAGCTTGCCTGGATGTGGCTGGTCATGCCATTGCTACAATTGTGGTTAAGTATGCTTGTCTCCTTATGGCGATTTAACTTGACTGCGCGGGTTTTGTGTCCTAATCGGCAGTTGTCCCTTGCCCCTGATCTCCCTGCGCTCTTTCTGGCTGGACTAGGGGAGGGGTGGTTTTCCCCTCTGTCCTTCCCCTTTTCTTTGCATCTTCCAGTGTTCTGTATCCACAGCTAGTAGATGGATAGCTCCAGGGTTACGCTGTCTTCTCCCGCAGTCTTCACACGCCAAACAATGTTAGCACCAGAATAGTAGGCTCTTTTTACCTTAGCAGTTCTGTATTGCCAACTGCTCAGATCTTCATGCTGAGTCGTTGTCTTGATCATAATCTCGTATGTGTCTCTGTTTGAAGTCTCATACTAAGGTGATGTTAGGCCTTCCACACCTTCACAGATCAGTAGGCTCTCCAATGCAGTAGGACGTGTGTAGCTTACTGGTCCTTGCCTGGAAGGTAGACTTTTGGTAGCAATTACCTCGACTAGAAGGGTCTCATGGTTGAAGGCTTATCCTCAGAACCCCACATATGAGGTTTTTCTCACTAGGTCCTCTATCCTCCACTTGGGTCAGATCCTCCTGCCCAGGCTGCTCTTTATCTGGTCCTTGGTTCCGATGCTGACACCCTAGGTGCTTCCAGGGGACCTCACTGGCTTGGGGGGTGGCTACCCTTTGTGGGAAAAGCAGTGCTGAAGGCAGCCAGGGCCAACTCCGCCCACTGTCCACAAGCATGGCTAGCAGTCAGCTATTACTGAATGTATCCGAGCAGTGCTCAAAGAAGAACAGTGGGTCGCTTACCAGTAACTGAGATAGGCTGCTCGGATTCATTCATAATCCTCCCACCATCCCCGCAACTTGGAGTTGGTGACTTTTATGGACTGAGGAGGGGCCGGGCGGTGGCCACATAACCACAGGGTGGTGAGGGAGCGGTGGCCGCCAGCCCTCTCCTGACAGGCTAGGGCAAAAGAGTTTCTGACCAATCATGCGCTTACACCTATTACTGAATGAATCCGAGAAGCCCATCTTGAAGAAGAACAGTTACTGGTAAGTTACCTACCATTAAACCATGCTTTTTCATGATTAAAATTTTAATTTTAGTAAGTGCCAATCTTCCTTGGTACTTTTCTTTTTTGTTTCAAGTCACCAGGAATTCTAATCTTCCAGTCTAGGGAAAAGAACTTCATAGGATGCTGAACCCAATGTCCCCTGAATGGTTGATGATTAGAACTTTTTTTCTTGTAGTACTCAGAGTCTGTTGTCTCTGCCTCAAAAGCCAGTGGAATAGTTCCTGAAGTGCAAATTCTGGCTTCCTCCGTGCTAGCTAAGATGCTGATTGCCAACTCAAATGTTTTGTTTACTTTATATATGGATGTACTTCCACTGTCCCGTGTTTGTAATGAAGCTGGTTACACAGGTGAATCCACATCACTTTTGTCTAGGAGACACAGACACACACACACACGTGCACACAATGATGAATATGTCAGGCCTTATGAGTTAGACTGGTAGGCTGTCTGACAGTGGGTGTTCTGGGGCTCTTAGGGTCACAACGTTTCTACAGATACATTTGTCTACAACTAAGTTATTTGACAAAGGGTTTCATATTATGGTTTTGATATTAGCATATATACTGTTTTGCCCTGTTATACCTCGATTCTGTGAGCTAGTCTGTGTGGATGGACCTTTGTTGAAATCAGTGAGGCTTTGACTGTACAAAACTGCTTGTGACGATTAGTGTTGTTGTTTGGAGGGCCACGGGATGAGGGAGGGGGCTTGGTCCTGGCAGTATATAAGGTAAAATGGTATTGCCTGAATTATATATAAATAACCTGATGTACGTGTGTGACACTTGACTAATGTACAAGTATGTATGTGCACATGCTTGCATGTGAACGTACATATGTGTTGGGCTTCTACTGACCGTGTTGGCTGAATAAACAGTTTCTTAACATGCAATAAATAAGATAACATATCCAGAATTTTCCTGGAAGGAATTCATACTTGTGAAGGAGGAAAGGAAATGTGTGTGGCTTGCCTGTCACTTCTGCCTTTAGACTAAAAATACTCTTTCATGTTTTTATGTAAACATTCCCAGTGGGGATGTTAAACAATATTAAATGGAAAGGGACATGCTGTCATGAGAGACTATCTCTAGGATTTAATCCTGGGAGGTGTGAAGCACCCACAACTTCACCCGAAAAGGACTAGGTATTACTGAGTTTGTGCACGCTGCTTAGGGAGGTTTTATGGTCTGTAATAATCTTAACAGGCTCTGACACCTTGAGTATGAAGTGTTCACACTGCAGATTAGGCAGAACTGTTGGTGGCTAAATTAAGTGTATCTCATCTTGTGTTGATGAGAGGGTTCTCACTGAATTGTACAGCAGGAGAGTGCTGTTGTCGATGTCGGACAGGCACTGTGCTATTACCTGATCATGTTTGGCTTGTGGTTTGATGTGGTTCAAGTCCAGCTTCATTTGAGCTCTGTAATCTGCTAAAAACTCCCCTGCCTCATGTTTTCCTACTTTTTGCAAGGGTTGAACTAGGTGATCTGTAGAGGTTAATTTCCAGCCTTATTTGTGGTTTGAACAACTCTACCAAGAAAGGAATTTCTTTATAAAAGCTGAGATGATAAGGGTCTATTCGCAGGGGAGCAGTAATTTAGCTGCATCGACAAGAATTCAGTCATTCTGTTTTGTAAATTGTTTTCAGTGTCTTGACTGTAAAATAAATGTGTGCTCAAACTCTGGAATTAAGCAAAAATACTTTATTTTGAACAGTGATGTTTATAAAAGATCAAAACCAATAATACCTTAAAATGTAATTTAGGATTCTATATTTGACAGTGTATATGACTTAAAATAGGAAACACTGGAAGTAATCAAAGGGAGAGGCTTAGTGGTCTAAATATCAAGTCTGGAAAATGTAGGCTCCATGGTAGCTCCTGTTCAGATGCAGTTCAGTGAATAACATTGTCTGGTAGGCTGGATAATTTGGTGTCCAGATATTGGTGGGCCCAATGGCTCTTCAGATGTTTCCTGTCTAGTCAGCCTGCCACCAGCCAGAATTGCAACTTTTCAAGAGTGGTGTTCCTGTTTTGTGTTAAATGATCTCAAAATATTCCAATGAAACCTGCAAATAAACAATTTTACGAATACACCATAATGTTTTTAAAATAGCATAGTATTAATCATATTAACACTGAAACTAAAATTAGAAGTTAAACTTGTGAAATAAATGAATGTCAGTCTTCCTTGTTATTGCCTGAATGCTCAGTATTGCGCCTCCCCCCCCCCCAGCAAAAGTACCATGCAGAATGTAGTCAAGTTAACTAATGAAAGTATGTCAATTACTGATGGGTTTGTGTTGCATAAGTGTCTGATTTAAAAGTGTACCACTGGAAGCTGAAATGGATCAGCACATTCTAGATCCAAAAAAAGCAAGGAGTCTTGTGGCACTTAAAGACTAACAGATTTATTTATCGCATGAGCTTTTGTGGGAGAAAATCCCACTTTGTCAGATGCTTTGAAGAGGGGGAACTTGCAGAATTGGATGAAAATAAATGCAGGGGAGTGTAAGACATGGGATCAGGCAACAACAAATCAGAGCTTTTGTAAGGACTCAGACTCTAGAAAACAGCACACAGAGGGAGGGTGAAGTCAAATTACCTGCTATAATGTGAAAAGAATTGATAGTCATGATTCAGCCCTGCTTTCATACAATGTAATCTGCATATTATTTGAATTTTGGCTGTTTCTCTTTTAAGTCTTGATATCCCATTGATTTTTCTTGATGACCATCGTTAACAAATCATCAATGGAGTGGTTAGGAACATGGAAGTGTTCAACAACTGTTGTGTGTGTGTGTGGTGTGTGTGTGTGTGTGTGTGTGTGGCGATTTCCGATAACAGGTTTGTGTCCGTCTTTATTCTTCTGCAAAGGGACTGTCCTATTTGTTCAATGTATAAGGTGTGTGTGGGGGGGGGCATTTCTGGTACATGATGGCATAAATCACATTAGTGGATGAGCAGGTGAAGGACTCTTTGGTGGAGTAGATGGCTTGATTAGGTCCTATAATTGTGTCTTTAGTGCAGATATATGGACAAAGTGAGACCTCTACAACAGATCATTAAGGACCTACCGCCTGTTTTAAAAGATGACCTCTCACTTTCTCTAGCTTTGGGAGACAGACCTCTGCTCGCCTACAGACAACCCCTGAACCTTAAACAGATGCTCACCAGCAACTACAGACCTAACAACAGAAACATTAAAGCAACATATCCCTGCAACAAACCAAGCTGCCAACTTTGTCCACATATCTGCGCTAAAGACATTATCATAGGACCTAATCAAACCAGCTACTCCATCAAATTTAAGGGCTCTTTCTGTTCTCTTCTCTGGCTGTCTCCTCTCTCTCCTTGTAGCTTTTTACTTAAATTTCCCTCCCCCCAACTTATTGCAAAAGTAGGCTAGGCTCCTGGGTGGAAGGAGAGAGAAGTCTTGCAATGGCCAAGCAGAAGATCCTCATGGCTGGATCTGCCCAAAAGCTGTCAGTTGTAGAGTAGTGGTGTGTAGGTCTTATCAGTGGAATCTTAAAAACTAAAGTCTGGGTTACTTTGTATAGACAGAGTTCCTGTGGTACTGCTTTTAAAGTAGGGTTTTTTTCCCGTATCAAAGTGCAGTACTACTGAACTTCTACCCTATACCCCAGGATTGGCTCTGTTCCTGTATGTGTATCTTGTAGCCTCTGGTCCTGTAATAAGGACCATAGGCATGGATCTGTGCAGAGTCCCATTAATTTCAATGATCTTACTTTTAAGAAATCTCAGTAGCACAACATATAATACAATATAATTGATGACGAGGTTGATTTCAAGGGAAGTATGTGTGGGGAGAAGGGTCTTAGTAGGGGCTGGCTTATATAGCCCACATCACTGTAGAATCTGTGTACTTTCTAAGGATTTACAAATAGAAATTACAATAACATTTCTCTTTTGAGAGCTATGGGTGAAATAATTTTCTTAGGATTTTTTTTCTTTATGTTTGAGTACAAATGAATATGAGGAATTTGAGGGAAGGCTAAATAGCTGAAGTTAATTTACTGCTTGTCTCTAAATGGTGAAACCTGCAGTCATCCATATCTCTAGTGAAAGTGACTTCCACAGTCTGTCTCTAGCTTCTGGGAAGGATTTGTCTTGGTTACTCGTGAGTTGTCTTCTGACAGTTTCAGTGTTGCTTCATGCCTTGCTGTGTGGTCACTGAGGAACAGGTGATCTTGCATGTAGTTAAGGTTAGTACTTTGAATGTCATGAGGGGGACCTCTAACTGGACACTTCATCTGTAGGGAGTAAAGCACTGGAGTCATTTATTCATAGTGACCTGTGTTAAGGAGATAGAGATTTTTCAGGGTATGTGGCTTCAGATTTGGGTCTGTGGTTTGTAAAAGCCCCTTTGCCTGTTGAGATGAAAGAAGCCTATAGCAATTTAAAATATTCCTTGTATTGATATTTGCTTTGATGCTAAAATCTAAATTTAAAGTAATTTTGGCTTGCAGGTTTAAAAAAAATACCTGGGCTTCTTTAGGATAGATAAGGAAATTAAATTAGTATGTAGTCTCTGTTGTGTAACATATCAGGCCACAATTAATGGACAGAGGGAGGCTGCTAATTTTTGGGCAATAGGAAGCATTCAGGGTAATGCTAGACAGAGAAAAGTGGTGGTAAAACTGAACCTGCAGCATTTCCTGATAGACAGTATCAAACACTAACATTGTTGTGCTTGGCCCAAGTCTTTAACTGTTTCAAAATTACCCTTTGTATTTATTTTAATATAGATGCTTTCTTTTTCTATAATGGGTGTCTGCTAAAAGCATGCCTGGTAGAAATGGGACTCTGTATAAAAGTAATAAAATTACATACTATAAATACAGGGTGTTGTGCTAATATAAAGGGGTTCTGTATAAATAAGTAGCACAATAGCTAATATTTATTGTGTCAAACACTTTTTATTTAAGAGTCATAAAAAGTATATTCACTAATGGAACAATTGCACTTTTGAACAGCTGTCAGTTTCAATCTGGCTAGCTTTCTTTTTATGATTTGGGAAACTAGGCCTACCAGTGAAGACAGAAATCCAGCCACTTATGGTTTGGGTCCAAGAATTTGATAGAAGTTAGTTAAGAAATATGAAACCTGAAATGTACCATAACATTGCAGTCTCCTGCATTGTGTCCAGTTAGATTATATTTTATTAATGTAATCAGGGGTCAGCAAGCCAAAAGATAAGAGGAGCTGTTTTTAAAAATTCCTTCAATATCCAAGTGTTTTGAGAGCCGCAATGGGGCAGCTGGGCCAGGGTGCCTGCCACAGGATCTACGAATGGTAGGAGGGTGCAAGAGGGGCCTGGTGTGGGCCACCCGCAGGGTCCCCTGGTGGCAGGGCGGTGGGCATGCGCCACCTGCAGGGTCCACCAGTGGTGGCGGTAGGGGTCAGGAGTGGGCCACCTGCAGGGTTCCCTGGTGGCAGGGTGTAGGGGGAGCACAATGTGGCAGTCAGAGAGCCACATGCAGCTCCAGAGCCTCAGTTGCAGGTTCCTGGTTTAAGTGATGTACTTTGTAGGTCAGGTATTACCACTTTTATTTTAGGGAGTATGGCTTCCTACATTTTTGATTACCGTTGTGAAGAGAGAGAACTTATGAACATGGATAGAATTTTTCCCTACTATTGCAGGTATGGTACATTCAGCTTTTATAGCTATAGATAAAAATCTTCTGATGCGTAATCAGTGCCTTACTGTATGTTAACATGGTGCCATATGGCAAAGATCATTAAACCAAGTTTCTGTTCTGCCCAATGTGTTGTCATACAGATGGCCAACTTACGGCTCTATAATAGATCTGCAAAAGGGAGGATAAGGAGGGGCATCTCATCTTCGCTCGCATGTTTAATAGTGTTGCCCATGTGAAGCATGGTTAAGCTATTGTAAAGCTGTAACACATGCTTCTTCTCTAAAATGCTGCCCTGTTGATTTCGGGGTGGGGAGCTGTAGGGTCACTGCTATATCCTCACCCTGCTTTGATCTTACTCCTAAAACACATACCCAGAGTGATAAACACTCTTTACCTTGCTGTCTGCCTCCAGGTATGAGATATGGCTACAGACTGCTTATGAATTTATATGTTTGTATATGTGTAAAACTGCTCATAACTTGTGCTACAGTATTCAGCTCCACCTCACAATGGGATGGTGGGCAGCCAAGCAGTGAGGGGCTACCTCCTCGATCAGATGAGAGTAACTTAGAGCACCTTGGATTGTACAGTCTAGGAAAAGACAAATTATGGGCTTTTGGAGTTAGTGAAAAAACCTTTGGAACTGAAAAGAAAACCCCAATCTTAGATAACTAAGAATGGAGGGTGTTCTCCCTACTTAAATTATCCATGATGAACAAAACTGCAAACTTAAAAATCAAAGAGGTTTGAACTGAATAGCATCCAGAAACTGAGGGATAGTCTCTTGGTGGGTGCTGTCCATGAAATGCTGGCAAACTGTTCTGCAGCAATAGGTAACTTTTGTGTTAGAACATGAGTTTGCCTAATTTGACCATCGAAAGCCTGGGGTTCTTTGTTTATTTTCTGTGTAACTTGCATGTGTTTAACTTTCCTATTTTATCTTTTGATCTATGATCTTTTTTCCCCTCCCCTGATTAAAAAAAAAAAAAATTTACCCCAGGCAGTTCTGTGGTGGTCAAACTGGTGTGTGCATACGCCAAAGCAAGCAGGTGTGGGAGATGGATTTATGTCTTCAGGAGTGATGAGCCAGAGGGGAAAAATCCAAGTGTCTGGTAGTAAAGGAATCGGGCACGGGGAGGGCACATTTGGGGAGACTTAGGACTGGAAGGTATCACTCTGGAAGGAGCAACTAGACTTGTGGAAGCCTTTATGCTTGTGGGGTGGCTGCTGGTGTGAGGTCTCTGTGTCGCTGCAGTGTAGCATCAAGGCACCCAACCAAGGCTGTGAAGCAGATGGTGACAGAACCTCTTACTAGTTTGAGTGATCCTCGAAACATCATGCTGCACAATACATACTGATGCACCAGCAGTGCCAGGGTAATGAGGGAAAGCTATCAATGTCTTTCAGCCTTTAGTTTCCCCACCAGTGCTTATATTCTCCATGTCATGTTGATTTGTCTTCCCAGTGAGGAATCCGGACATGGCTCATGCTGGAGTGGAGTCTGGCATAGCTCCTCCAGATATCAGCAAGATGCGTTCCCATTGCTCTTTTGCCCCTTTCCTCCTTCCACAAAACTGATTGCTATCTTTGTATCACTCTCAAACCAAGTAGCTATGCCCTGAATTCAGATTCTTTGTGTGAGTGAGCGTGATGTTCAGATCTTGGTACTGTAAGAGAAAGGGGAGAAGACATTTTTACTTGATGTTTCTGAAATCTGTAAAAAGACTAACTGAAACAAATTCTTGGATTTCTGATGAAGAGAAAGATGATTGAGGTCATGCCTTTTATTGGGACAACTTTTGTTGATGGAGACAAGCTTTTGAGTTTACACCAGGGGTGAACAAAATTGGCTCATAGCTAGGTGCCCACAGTTTTACTTCTGGTCGCCAGAGGGTGCTTTTCTATTACATTTCTGCAGTGGAGCTAGGTGACAGGCTGATGAAACTGTTCACCATGGTGACCAGAAAGATATTATTTGTCGAGATCTGGTTTACACAGAGCTGAAGAAAAGTTCACAACCTGAAAGCTTGTCTTTGTCACCAAAAGAAGTTAATCCAATACAAGTTATTACCTCACCCAGCCTGTGTTTCTTTAGTATCCTGCGAACAGTATAGCTACAAATTACATGTGACAAACAGATGTCATTATTGTTATTGCAAATGATGATCTTTCTCTTTTGGCTTTTGGTCACAGATGAGTGGTTGCAAAGACGGTTGCTGAATGTGAATAACTCCTGAGACTGTATTACCTCAGTGCAAATATATAGGAAGTTCGGAAGTTTAAATTTTTTTTTCTCTCATTCATTCCTGGATTCAGCTTTTTTGTTTTCATATCAGCATAGCAACCGACTAAGCAAACAGGACTAGAAGTCAAGGAAGAGAGAGTAATGCAAAGGATTAAATTAAGATTTTTTTCGAGCCATGTTGCTCAGATTTACAGTAAAGAAGACTCAGAAGTCCCACGTTCCCAGGAAAAATTCCTGTTGTGGGAGGAGGACTGTATTAAATCATGGGCTGTGCAATGTAGTGCAGAATCACATGAGAACCTGTTACTGAAACCTTGAAGTTCTTCCTTGGTTTTGTAGAGATTAGAATATTGTGCAATTGTTGATATCAGTTTCAAGTGCCAGGGGAAGATGCTTCACTTGTAAATTCCTACAAATTTGGTGGCTAACTCGTAGGGGAGCAGTGACTTCAAAGACAGAGATTGCTGTGCTCCTGTGTCTGGATAGAGCCTGTAGTACAGGGTTGCTTAGTCAATCAAAGAACTTGGAAGGGTGGGCAGTTAGTGTACAGAAATATAAAAAGCGCTGTGCAGAGCGAGTAGGGCTCCATCAAGATGAGACGATAATCTAACTGCTTCATAAACTATCCGTACAGTGCCACTGAAATCCAGCTGCTCCTGGGAGGATGGCAGCAGCTAACTAGCACATTGCAGAAGAGTGCAAGAGCTGGGGTTTTGCTTAAAAATGCAAAGGGACATTTCTGTTACAGAAAGAATAATGTTCATTCAGAGCAGGCGGGACCTTGGATTTAGGATGTCCATAAAGATTCACACATAGTAAACTAAATGATTGCATATGTTTGCACACATGAAAGATGAAGTAGTCTGTTGACTTTGCAATGATTTGTATGGATGATTCCATAGAATATTAAGTGGTTCAAACCTGGTGGTTATATCATTAAAATGTGCTCTCTGGGATAATGTAATATTCAGAGAGAGCGAAACCTCCTTTTGGGAAGATAATATACTAGTTCCATGATTATCTTTTTTTTATCCATCATCTGAAACACAATGTACTCAGAATGCCTGGGGCCCTTTTTATTTTTTTTAACATAATTTAATATGTAATTCCGCTAGCACTTTAAATATACAAAGCATTATACAAGTAGCCCATATTAGAAAAAGCAACAAAGCCCCAATTGTTGTAGTAAAGCGAGACATTTAAGTTGCATGGAAACTGATCAGTTATTAGAAATGTTTCTGGCAAGATATTTCCAAAATCTTATACACCTGGGGACAAATTTAGCAGAGGTGTAGCCTGCTGTCATTAATTGAGGAACGTTTCAATTAATTTTGTCCCCTTAGCGTTTTTATGCCAATTTAAAGAGGAAACTGTTAATAATGTGCTTTGGAGTTTTCTGTCATAGGAAGGTGCAGGGAACTTACAGTTAAAATAACATTCTGCTCAACTTGACAAAACATTTTAAATTTTCTTCTGGTCTTATGAGTGTATTATATTGGTTCCAACATCAGTAAAAAATCTATGAAATACGTACCCCATGTTCCTTTTTGTTCAGGGCAGTCAGACACTTTTGAATAAAAGGCAATGTGTGAGGGGATAGGATTAGCCTGCCAAGTGATTGCTGAATCATTTCACTGTATAAAGAATGAGTTCTATTGTCTAATCCACTTTTCAGAATAGAGCATGAGTTCACTTACTGATAAATTGCTTTTACTGTGTGATGCTGCAAAACAAACTTGCTTTGATAATTGCAGATATCACTTGTTCTACATCTACAGTGTTTGCGTTGTACAATAATAATGGGCTGTAACACTTGAACAATTGCCTATAAGAAAAATACAGTGTGTGCTTAAGTTACTGTGGCTGCATCATAAGTGAATGATGTAATACTAACTGGTGTGTTCATCACAGGATTTTGAAATCTGGGGAAATCAAGCCAGTGATCCCAGAATATGTTGGAAGTCAATCAAGAAGAATTCCATTGTTCTGCTCATTAAATTGAGGGATGCTAACCACCCTAAAGTGAAAGTTTCTTTTTGGTAGCATGGGCATTTGCAGGGCCACGCCATGTAAAAGCTCTGGTATTTGGTTTGAAAGACACCTGTGTGTTGTCTTGGTGCATGAGGAGCAAAATACGTTGGGAGGGGAATTAAGGAGTTAATGGTTGAGAAATAATTGCATGTAGTTCTAGTGTGGTACATTTGAAAGAAGATTCTCCAAATTCAATAAATGGGATCTGGGTACTTCACATGGAGTACGCATTCAATTCCTGTGGAGGTGGCAGCGTTGCAATGGGAGAGGTAGTGGAATTAAAAGAGAGGGAGTTGAGAATAGAAATGTAACCAAATTACTAGTTAACTAAAATCCATCATACATTCCTTTTGAAATGAATCAGAACTGAAGGGATGCAAATAGGGTTGATTATGGTTAGAACAGCCCATCTGGAACTATAGTTTCAAGTCACATCAGGGTTATCTCAGCCCTTCATTTGTCATATAAATAGAATGTCATATAATTTGCCGTAGGCATGCATGTGTGTGCAAGCACACATTCTTTCATGTGTGAAACTTTCATGTATGAAACTAACTGAGATTCTGTCAGCTTTGTGTGGGCATCAAAGATAGGGCACACTCTGAAAAACTGGAGCTCTGTTCTGGTATCTGTGGTCAAATTTTTTTTCTTCCCACTGTTGTGCAACTTAATCTAAGACATGGAGGTGGCTGCTCTTTGGTAGTACTACTCTATTACTATTGATTTATTTTTACTGTTGCAACACCAAGAATCCTCAACTCCCCGTAATAGGTGTTGTACAAACACATAATAAAAAGACTGTGCTTGGCCCCAAAGAGCTGATACGTATATACTTAGAGATAGAAGATGCTATATTACATAGGTGTAAAATAAGATAATATGCTGTAGCTCTGTAAAATCATTTCAGGTTGTTTATACATAGCATTATAGTTAAAATGGCTAGAGGGCTTTTTGGTTTGAGGTGTATTTTTGTGTTACCTTATGAAACTTGTGTGGAATTCGTGAACTCTTAATCATTAAAATGATTGTCTCTTTAATGAAGATCTGTTGACTTAAAAAAAGAGTGTATGGTTAGATTTGGACTAGTAAAAGTCTTAAGGAAGGAGTTAGGGATCAAGATGATCAAGTTCTGTAACATGAAATATTTCTTAATATAGTCACTTTTACTATGCATCAATAAGTCATTTTAAACCTTCCAAAATAACGAGAACTTACCAACCCTTAGTGGCAGACCAAGGGTCTCTGGCTCCCCAGGGGTCAATGCTACATTTGCACTCCCCCTGACCCCCAGCACAGCTGCACAGAGCAGGTGGTGTCCTGGTACCACCCCTGAACTGCCCTGAGGAGGGGGTTTGTATCTATGGGAGGGTGGAATGGATGCAAATTCAGGCTTTGCTCTGACTTCCCATTCCCTGCTCTTACCCAGTGCATGGTGCTCGCTGCTCAGGATGGTGAGCTTTCCAGGGTCAGTTTTGTTCTGTATTTTTGCAAGGGAGGCAGTTTTAATATAGATGGTTCCTACAGGTAAAAAAGTGCTTGTCCTGATTTTGATTGATTGTTTTTGTTTTTTAAGATGCAAAGTCACATTTGAGGATTCAGGAAATGCTCCTCTCTCTTCCCTGCTGGCCAGCAGTGGCCATTTCAGAGACTGGGGGAGGGTAGTCTCGTCCCCCCACTCTGCTGCTCTTTTCCCAGCTTCTTCACTATTGGAGGCAGCTTCAACTCGAACCCCATCTGAGCATGTGCTAACCAGCCCATAGCCTGCCCATTCCTCACGCCCAGTTCAAAGAGTAGCCCCTGGCTCCCACTCTCCTTTACTTACCATGTTGCAGTGCTGAGAGAATTCCTTATCCTGACCCACCTGGCTGGGAACTCGGAAGTCCTAGCTGCACTAAGGTGGGGAGGGCCCCTATGTGTAGCTCAGGGGGCGGGGGATCGGGGGGGTCATAGTCTTGCCCTCCCCAACTCTTTCAGGGCTGGAGGCAGTTTTTCAGCCTTATTTCCTTCAGCAGGAAGTCTGGAGGGGCAGCCCTGTAGAGGTGTAAAAATCTGAGTGGAATCAACATCAACTTGGCTTTGCCAAAGGCGAGACTGGTCTAGGGCTACCAGATACCAAAGCATGGAAAGGAGGACAGGGAAGTATGAAAAGGAGGGCATTGGAGAACACATGGAAAAAATGTAGTATTAATGTAATAATCTTCTGTTTTTAGGGGACCCTGGAATGCTTCCCCCTAAAAATAGGGTGTTCTGGGGTGTTCCAGCATACTTTAACCCTGTAAGTAAAAAGCCAGACAAAATCATGTATTTTTTAAAATCCCTGCTGGATGGAGGATGTGAAGGTAAAAAGGAGGACATCTCCTTTTATGTGACATCTAGTAACCCTTGTCTGGTCCTTAGAAAGGGCACATTGAGAGTCTTTGGCTGTTGGAGGGGAGGAGGCAGTTCTATGGGACCCTTGGAGGAATTGGGAGGATGCTGCCCCACACTTGGCAGACTCATATTCCAAAGGGGCAGCTATAATGGTCTAGTTCAGGACTTCTTGTGTGTTTTACAGGCTCACACTGTGATGCTCACAAAGTGCTCACCACTCAAGCAGGTGACTGAGTTGCCAGGCCAGTGGAGGGCAGGGAAAGGGGCTTGAAATAGGGAAGTGTGCTGCTCTGTTATCTCTCTCTATTGAGTGGGTACCTGGCTGGACAAGTCTCCAAGGGATTCCCATTCCTTCAGAACTGCATTTTTGTATGGGAGGGTGGAGGGAAGGATTAGGGAACATGGAAGTCCTCACTGCAGCTGGGTTGGGGGTGGGTCCCCTGTTTTCAGTGGTAGGGGGCCAGAGGAGGGGGTTGCAGCTCCCAGCTTTGCCTTTCCTTTCCCCCTCTTTCAGGGCTGGAGGGCTCTTTCAGCCTCAGTGCAGCAGTGGGAGGCTGGGGGCAGCGCCCCTTCTCCCACTTCTAGGCAGCCCATTCCAGGGAATCCAGGCCAGCCATTAATCGGCACCTATGCCTGGCCCCAGGAATTATATTGGTCCTGAGGAAATCCCCCTCCCTTCTCCTATTATCTGGGGCGAGCTAGACACACAAAGGGGAAAACAAACGAGGAGCCTAGCTGCCCAAAGGAGGATATTTATAGACACATCAGGAGCTCCCTCATCGCTCCCTGCCAGGCCGGCTCCTGGGGGCATGGCTTCCCCCTAGCCCCTGAGTCTGTACATCACTGATCTACCTGCCTGTCATTGAGAAGATACTTTATTCATCTATCCAAAAACCCAAAAATTTGTCAGAGGTGAGTCAGACTCTGCAAGACTGGCCTTAAGAAGCACAAGTCTTGTAATGCAGGCCTCTACAAAGAATATGTTTGCGGTTGCCATGGCAACTAGTTTTAGCAGCCTTTCACTTAGCTCCACTGCAGAATTGTAATGGAAGAGTGCCCTCTGGCGACCAAAAATAAACTTGCTGGCACCTAGGTGAGCCAATTTCGTCCACCCCTGCTGTAATATAAAGTGAGATTTCTTTTGTGAAGTATATTTTGATCACAGGAAGTGGATCTATCTTGTAATGATTAATGTTTTTTCAGACCATAGATTGCTGTGGTACAGTCATTGTTTGTATATGATTTGTTTATTTTCTTTTTAGTACCTTTAATGTGTGAATTTCCTTCATCTAAATCCTTTGAATTTGGAAATCTACCTTATAATTTTGTTAAACAAAATAATTGTAAGATTATTATAAAGTCATAAACTTCAACGCAAGATGCTAAACTCCATTCTCACTTTGAGAATGTGTAACATTCTTGGTGGACAGGATTCCTCAGTTCATGAAGTGGTTCATAATAGCAGTCAATGTTCAAACAGACCCGCTGGTTAGTTGACAGATCTTTTGTGCTTCGGCAAAACCATTCTGCAGGCTGTATTGTAGTAGCTCATAGTGTAGCTTCCTGAGTACTGACTTCATGTTGAGAAGTCCGTGTTGCTGCTGTAGTTGTCAAAAGTAAACTTCTCTTCCTTTGTTATCTGGCATCAACTCAAATAACTAAGTGCTATGCAAGAGGCATCAGAGAATTTGGTGGTATATTGCTGCCTTGATTTTAATATGCCACGTTCATTCCTTCCCCAAATTTCCCAGCAGGAGGCTCCCTTCTTGCTATGCAAATCCTAGAACAACATGAGGAAGCTCATGCTTATTACCTCTTGCTGACAGGAAGTTTAATTTATTGTCATCTTATAGGTGGTTGGAGGCAAAGTAAAGAAGCCGGGCAAACGAGGTCGTAAACCAGCCAAAATAGATTTAAAAGCAAAACTTGAGAGAAGTCGTCAGAGTGCAAGAGAATGCAGAGCAAGAAAGAAGCTGAGATACCAGTATCTGGAAGAGCTGGTGTCAAGTAGAGAGAGAGCGATCTGTGCGCTCAGAGAAGAGCTGGATATGGTAAGAAATTTTCTTCTAACCTAAAAATGGGTTTAGGCTGGATCTAGCTCTTATTGAAGTCAGTGAGAGTTTTTTGCTATTGACTTAAACGAGAGCATGATTAGGGCATAAAAACAAATACGTTAAGTGCTTGCTTGGTTTGCATGTTGAATGTGACCCTGGTTACAAGATTAGTCATGTTTGTGCTAGAGATAAGTAAGTAAGGTGACGTCTGTGCATGAGTTTGTCATCTTAAAATCTTATTTCTGGGAAAGGGTCTGATTTCAAAGGGTAGGAGGGAGCAAACTGAAATATTGTTATGTAGAGAGTTTGTAAACATGTTAAGCCAGTCTTTGCTTTTGTGCATGTGGCTGACTGGGTACAAAATTGAATTTGCATTTGTAGATTGTGTTTGGTTGGTCAGCTGTCTAGGTATCGTAGGCACAAAATAGGTGTATGTAAACTTTTACAGATGCAAGAAGTTGGTGGGCAAACATGAGCTTGAAAAATGGAGTTTTTGGTTGGCAGTTTAGTCTTTCTTAGGCTATGGTTTGAGCTAGCCAAAATAATCAGCTTTGTGTAAGAACCAGTGGGTAGTCAAGCAGCAATCTTCTACTTTTCTCTTCTGTGTTTGGTAGCTTTTTATTTATAGATTAACCAGCAGAGCTTAGGTTGGTAACCACTTCTTTCCCACCCCTCTGCCCTCAAAACCAAAAAAGTTTCTCTGTGTTATAGCCTGTTAATCAATAGTGATGTGGCTGAAAGGAAGGGAGGCTTCCCATAATTGTGGCTTGCAGAGTACCAGAAAAGAACTCATGAGTATCTGCCAGCTTTAGATTCTTGTGAAATTTGTTTTAAAAGGTGGTTGGTGAGCTGGAAGAATATCCTAGCTGTTGGCACACCAGCAAATGCACGTAGTGTTCCATACAGTTTAGTAATTACTACATTGTAGCATATAACAATGTCACCAGTGGTAGTTTTAGTAACTGAAGCAAGATTTACTCAAGCCAGGTATGCAACCACACACACATGGTTGACTCAGCAGCAGTCGTAAACAAGACTCCAGCTATAGATTCAAACCTTAAACGAATATACAAAAGGTAAAGATTACAGTTCTGTTTTCTGATGTGATTTTACTAGTGGTTCATGTGTTTTGCATATTTCAGTACAAGCAGTGGTGCATGGCAATGGACCAAGGGAAAATCCCATCTGAAATAAAAGCCCTGCTCACTGGCGAGGAGCAAAGTAAAGCACAGCAGAACTCAACCAAACTTGCCAAGCCTGGGAAGACTGAAGTTCATAGTAACAATCCCTGTGAGTATCATGTTTTGTGATTGATTTTTTGTTTGTTTGTTTGTTTTTTTAAGAAGCTAATCTGTTTTCATGCGGGAGTGTCATGGTGGTAGGCAGAAGCATAATGATGTATTTGCATACACAAATGATCAGTTATTGTATTGAGTCAAAGGGTTTAGTGTGATGTAGAAAGATTTTGTGATAGTTACATAAACAAGAACTACACATCATGAACAGAGTTGGGGGGGCATTACTCCCAAACCTATGATTTTTTGAACACCTGCTGTCTGTGCTGCCCACTGCTGTATCAGTATCCTCCACCACACGTCCTCCTAGCCTCCCCAGCAGCGGTGTACTGAGGGAGGGGACAGGAAAGGGCTATGTCCCTGGGTGCTTGCCAGGGGCTTGCTGACTGGGCCCTGCAAGACCAGCCCAAGGATTTTTGGAGCCCCAGATGAGCTGTGACTTTTGCACCCCCTCCCCCATAAGTTATAAGAGGTAATATATTAATATATATATATATATATATATTTTTTTTAAATAGAGAGAAAAATTCACTTCCATCTAATTAGGTGCCTCTTAAAGCCTGGCACCCTAGGTGACTGCTTCGTTCACCTGTATGATTGGACTGGCCTTGGCCACCCTCTGCTGACATTCCCAGTGGCCGGGCTGACCTGCTTGACAGCTCCTTCACTGAGCCCAGGACGGGCTCATGGAAATACATGTGTCTTCCATACGGCGTCCTAACCTCCTGGATCCTTGTCCTACACCAAAATTCAGTAGTCAGACCCTGTCTGTGCTCACATTCAGTTATGGTAGCTGCAAAGCTGGGTGATAATTTTCAAGAGAAATTGACACGTTTCAAAACTCAAGATCTTAGCTGGTGGGCTTAGGAAATATGTTTCCCCTATGATGAAATATTAAACATTTGACATGTATATTTGTCCTCCTTTGATCACAGGGCTGCTGTTGGAGGAAGGAACTACTCTGGCATAGGAATTCCTGTATTCTTAGCACTTACTAAGTACACAATATAGAAGTGCCTTTAACCTAGCTGTTTTAAAAGCAACGCTATTTAGGTTGCAAAGTCAAGCAAGCACTTGAAAATTAGGAAATTCCAGCTTTACAATTGCCTGTGCAGCTTTAATTCTTCCTCTTTGCATGTCCATCCTGTGCAGTGAAGGAGACAGGGATTGTAAGGGAAAAACAGCACGACCATACAATTTAATAACTATACTGTCACGCACAGGAATAAGGTTTCAACTGTAAGTCTCCTGTTTCCAAACTAAGGAGTGCTAACTTCCTGTTTTAAAAGTTAAGTTAAGATAATTTTCCAAGCGTTTGTTTGTTTTTAGGAACAGGATAAAACATTCCTTGATGTTTAATTGTAACAACTGTCCTCCCATCATGCATTTTCAGCAGCATTTTGAATCCTGAGCTTTTAGCACTGCAGCAAACAGCTACCACTTGTGCTATAAGACCAGCTCCATTAGTTGGTGGCTACAGAAGTCAGTTATCCTTTGATGGATAACTTGATTGGAACCTGCTTCACTTCTCCGTCTGCTACAGTGCTCTGGCAGGTCCCAGGTGCTCCCATTGCAGTTGCTGCTGTGACAGCAGCGTGAACTCTTTCTTAAAGTGTTTGTGTTTGTGATTACTATTTGGGGAGAATGCCAGAGCTGTTTTTCAGAATGCAAGCAAGCGAAGGGAAACTGCAACTTCTAGCAAATTATATCTTGGCAAAAGCTAAATGGAATTTCATGGGACAAAGAAAAGGCACTGTGTAAGCAAGAAGGCATTTCCCCTGCTGAATATCAAACGGCTGCTACAAACAATGGAGAACTTCCCAAAGAAAAGGTAGTAAGAATCCTTTCTAATGAGGCATGTTAGGGAATCTAAACGGAGGGGTTATCAGCAACCTTTAGAATATTGTGCGTGGGCCTGCATCCGTTCATGCTTTTTGTGTAGTGAGGCTATAAAGACAAGTATTTTTCTTTTATTCAGAGCCCCCACCAACCCCTCTTTTTTGGTGCAGTCGTCTTTCTCTCTCCAACATGGAAACATGTCTACATTCATACTCCTACCTTGCACCACCGGTCAGCTGCCTCCCAATCCACATGTGTCATGTAGTGCCTCCTTTAAATCTCCACCCACTTGTTCTTCATTTCTAATTCTGGTTTTTATGCTAATGTTGTACTATCTTTGGTCCTGGATTCCATTCTGAGGTTCTCTCCTCCCTGTGGGGATCTTGTTTTGGGAGTCGCTTGAAGTGGAGCATGCACAAGAATGCTGCTTGAAGAAGAGGTGACTCACCCTGTACAGCAATTGTAGATATTCAAAATGCGTGTGTGTGTGTGCTATACTATCTACTTGCTTCCCTTTGGCTTTGGACAGTTTGTCTGATGTTGGGATAGACAAGGAGCTGAAGTTGGTTTTCCTGCACAGCTCTAGACATCCTCATGTGTCACGTGAGGTTGTATAGAGGGCTGAATGGACACTACTCTTGGGAAATGTCTGATCAAGGACCGAAGAGATGCATAGATTTCTGAAGTGGAGTGCACAGCTGAAGAACTTCAGTTATTGCACAGGGTGAATAACTTCTTAATTTCTGTTTGACTTAGGTTTACATACTGTCATGCATTTGACAAAGTGAGTTGGAGCCCACAAAAGCTTATTCCCAAAGAAATTTGTTAGTCTTCAAGGTGCCACAGGACTCTTGTTTTTTGCTGTACACAGACTAAGACGGCTACCCTTCTGGATATTGTCTTTCATGCCATAGGATGTCTGTTCCACATATTTAACCTGTGTGGCACTAAATTCCCGTTGAGGCCGTTGACATTTAAACATGAACTTAAACATGTGCTTAAAGTTAAGCAGATGGTTTAAATGCCTTGTCGAATCAGTGCTGAAGAAACCACACAGAGCAATTATTTTGTACATTAAAGGAATGCTTTGTTCCAGAACTGGATATGTGGCAAGTGGACAAACTTTTGGTTTTACATCTTATCAAATATACTGCACCGTCTTCCTCCTTTCTTTCCTCTGTTCTTTATTATTTCATTGTGATTAGGGTTACCAGATACCAAAGCATGGAAAGGTGGACAGGGAGGTCCAAAAAGGAGGACATTGAAGGATGTGGAGAAAATTTAGTATTAATGTAACTGTTATTACCATATTATGTTGTGGAAAATGGTAATGATTAATGAATGCAGCATTAAAACTGCACAATATCATGTGTTTTTAAATTATTTTAAAATAAAGAAAATTACCAAAATGTGTTCTTTTACCAAAAACTGAATTTTTTCATTTAACGAAAGGGTCATGAAAAACTTTCATTTATGTTCATGAGACTAAAGTTAAAAAAATAATTTTCAAATATAAACATGAAAAGTACCTAAAAAGGTTTTAAAAAAAACAGTTAACTCACTTCTCATTTTTCATTTTCCACAGCAGCCCATTTTTACAGTTAAAAAAATGTCCTAAATTGTTTCTGTCCAATTTAAACCTACCTCTTTAGTGGTTTTATTTAATTGGTCCCTGTTAATAATTTTATGCATGGTAGACTTTTTATTTTCCTTTATTTTATTAGTACCCCTATTCTGCCCCCCCCCCCAATTTAGCCATTTTGTAGGGAGCAAGGGCCAAAAGTAAAAGTGCCTTTTACAGCTCTTGAACTCACAATCCCAAGGTTAAAAGCTATCTTCCCTACCAAATGAACTATTCAGGAAGCTTTGTGAAAGTACCCTCCAGAGTCAGGGGATACCTGAGTTCCTAGTGAAAAGGGCTGGTTTGTACTGGGCTGTAATTTGGGTGGTGTGTGCATGTAACCAGCTCCAATCTCCAGCTGCTGGGGGAAGATTCCCCGCTCCCTAACTTGGCTGTTAAAGGGGTTTTTAACATTCTGTTCCTGATCAGTAAAAAGCTGGACAAAAGCACCTATTTTTAAAATGCCTGGAGGATGGAGGACATGAAGGCAAAAAGGAGGACATATCCTCCTTTTGCCAGCCGTCTGGTAACCCTAATTGTGATAGCTCATTTGAAGGTTTCTTGCGCAATACGTTTGTTGTACTAGTGGAGGGGAAAGAGGTGATGGAATTTCCACTCACCTTAAATTTCCCGTTATGGTGAGTAACAGATTCCCCATTTGCTGTTCTTCACCTTATTAGTGGGTGTGGCTTTCTGGATTAGCCAGCCATTGGTCTTCTATCTAGGAACCTACGCAAGGTGCTATTGCCTGGTCATCTAGGACATTTAGTATAATTTGTGTTCATGCCATTGTTTTGGGTGGGATAAAATGGTTGTAAAATTATGTAAAGAAAATATGTTGCCGCCTATGTTATGATCATGAGCTATAATAGTTACTCATTACACTTTTTTGGCTTCTGTAGGCACAGAGTGCTGCTGTTTGCTGGCATGCTAGATGGTAGAGAGAGGTCTGACCAGCAGTCTATTTGGTATTGTCCTGGCTTGTCCTGGACCCTGTAGCTCAATCACAAGTCATTGAGCTAGATTCAGAAATCACTGGCTGAAATTCTATGGGCTGTGTTCTGTAGGATATCAGAGTAGATTGTAAATGCTCCTTTGGCTTTAAAATTTATTAATCATCCTGAGCCTTTCATTTTGGGCCTCTTTAAGTTCATCAGCTCCACTTGACAACTGATGAAGCTTTTAAGCTAATTTTATTCTTGCCACATGGTACCCTGTGCCTGTGGATCTTGTCTATGCATAAAACAGCTTGAAGAACTGCTCCCTAATAAAGAATAAAAATGGTCCCTCAAGTGGGGATAGCATCCAATACACTAGATAATGCTGTGACTCTCCTCCATAATTCCTCTTTGTGAAAGAGGTGTTTGACCCACCCTCTGTCTCCTTCCCTGTGTGCTACTGGAGCTATACCCATGCAGGGAGCTGGTTGCCTCCTGGAGATATTGAAGGACAAGGAGAGAATATCTCATATCTCCACTTATCAAAAAAGAATACTAAAAGTTAGGATCTTTAAGTCTGGTGGAAAGGGAAAGGAGGGAATGGGCTAGAAGTTATCAAAATACTTCCAAAAACCTTGTTAGCTGAATCCTAGTGCATCATAGATTTGTTTTAAAAAAAAAAAAAAAATCCACACCCAGGACTTACTTGTGTGCTGCTGTTCAGCCATGGTCTGTGTGGACTTGAAGTAGTCAACAAGAGCCTAATTCACTGTCCTGTACTTCAGTTTTATGCTGATGAACTCAAGTGATTCTATTATCGAATTACACAAGCATGTAGTTGGAGTAAAGCAGTGGTGAATAAGATCCAAGAAGTTCTTGGGTAATAGGTATGTTAATAAGAAAAAAAAAAAAAAAACAACTTTGTAAACCTCGCCTTTTTTCATGCCATGTATTTATTTGATATAAAAAGTCATGAAAAATGTGAGCGGATAAGTTCAGTATATTTGTCACATAACACAGAAGGTTTTGCCTAATGATATGTGTGTTTTAAGAGCATCAGGCATGGTTTGCTTTAATAACTGGATGATAATAATAAGCGTTTACTCAGGAATCTGGATTACATGAAGTGCTTTTCAAATGAATTTTATAACCTACACGTGGTTATTAAAATGTATTAGATTTCAACGAGCTTTTCTTTTTCTTGACAGCTGAAACCATTGCTATATTAGAAGACTCCTTGTGAATATGATTGCTTTCTTTTTCAGGGTGAAAGTTGATCAGCTGATCTGGAAGTCAGTGGTGGATCCAATCCTGCTTTGCATCCATGGAAGACTGGGGAAAATGTTGCTTCTCTTTGCTGCCTGCCACCGAATTGTGCGGTCTTTTGTAATTGTTATACCACAAAAATCTGTGTTAATATCACTATAAAAAGTTTGACACTAGCCTGCAAATGTAGAGAAATTAAGAGGTAAAGCTGAAATTCAACTCTTAACTAATGCATGCCTAAATATTGTAGCTTATGTGACATTGTAAAGATCACCTGGTGTTTACCTCTTCTGTAGGAAGGGGAAAAAACTGATTTTCAGACTTAACAGTAAATTTCTAACTTGTTAATACTATATTATAGTCTCTTGGGATATGCATTTTGTATGAGTTAATTTGTTTATTACTTTTTATGATAGATAGTTAAGGGGAACAGAGTGCTTTTAATTTGCAGGAAGATATGTGGCTTCATGTTCCTGATAACTGCGTCAGCAGAACAAGACCAGGTTGAATTTGTGTTTCTCATGTATGCATGTATGGCATTTGTCTTTCTCATATATGCATGTGTAGGATACATTGTAACACTTCCTTTAACTACTCTTGCAGACTGTAGTAGGTATTAATGATACTGTTGTTTGCATTTGTTATCTATCCTGCCTTCTTTAAATTGTGACTAGAAAATATTAAGAGCCTTGTTTCTTTACTAATGCATTGCAGTAACACCTCATATTTTTTTTTTTTTTTAAAGTGAAACACTGGTTTTCAGTTGCTTTTGATGCCACTGAATGTACATTGGGGCTGAAAACTTTGCCTGAGTAGAATAAAGGAGGAGACCAAGACTGGCTTTAATTACACTGACAATGTTAACTGTGGCTTCAAGTCATAGTTCTTGTGTATATAGGCTTGGCACAATTTGAATTTTTTATAATGTTGGTTTATAAGCATTTTTTTCTATCGTGATTTAAACTTTCTACAGGTGCACAAAATTATGGGTTTTACATATTTGTTAAAAAAAATCTGTGTTTAAATTTTCCTAATTTCAGGTAATTATGATGGTAGGTCAGAAAATGGGTGGGTGGAGACAATAATTAACAGCAGAGAGTCAAAAAGTTAAAATCTTTATAGCCATTAAAGCAAACTGTATATTTTGATATGTGATGTTGACAAAATAAATATCCCAAAATCAAATCCTGAAAAGAAAAATGCTGCTTAAGAACTTACTTTGCTTATCTGTAAATTTCAGTTATCAGTGGAAATGTTTTCTCTGTGGGGGTAAACTGGACATTTACCGACATTGACCAATAAAAATCAAATCCTTCCAAGCCTATGTATATGCTGTGTTGTCTTTGGCTGGGGGATAATACAAAATGAGGGTGGAAAATGCTGACAGACCCTTATTAGGGTGCCGTTTAGCTCCTGTGTAGCTAATAAAGTAAGATTCTATTCTGGAACAGGATGCTATCAGTGGATTGCAAAATGTATGTTTCAGTGAGCCAGCATGTTTGAAGTAAATACAAGATCCTCTTTCTTGGTATGGATTGTGGTTTCTCCATTCAGTCCTTCTCTGGAAGCTGGCATATGCTTTTGAATCAAATTATATGGTGCTGGCCACAGCCATGCTGCATGTCCTGTGATAGGATATACAGTTGGTGTCGTATAGCTTTGCCATCTAATTTGATGGGGATAGCCAGGGAATTTTTCTCATAGCTACTGTTGTAAGAATGCTTCTGTCTGACCTTTTATAAATATAAATTCTGTCTGTGCTGAAGTATTGGTTTTCATTTTTTTTCTCATTGGGCAGTACTTGGAAACTCCACGTGTGCCTTCTCTTTGCCCCATACCCTCTGAGCCCTTCTGTAACACTTCTTCCCCTGATTGATACTCCTTTTCCTGTTGACTCAGTGGGCCTGAACTTGGCTCCCAACAGAAGCTGTCACATGTCTCTGAATGTCAGTTTGTTGGTGTTTCTTGAGAACATCAGGCTTTCTGCCTACACTTTGAGGAGGATATAACATCACTGGCACGTAACAGTGGGCAGCAGTTAAAAGCATTAATAAGTGTTTGAAATCCGCTAGGCATGCTTTAAACACTTTGGTCTCTTGAAAATTTGAGGGTCTTTTGTTAGCATTCTAGGATTTGGATTACTCTATTTTACATGTTCCTTAAAATCCTTGGTTGCCCATATTGAGCTTTGTCAGTAGTGAGAAGTGTTACTAAGATAGATGGCCAAATTCTGCTCTGATCTGTATCATTGAAACATCTGTTGAAGTTGATAGAGAATGCACTTTTGGGAGAAGTATTTGAACAAAAGGGCCTAATTCATCTGTCTTGTCTGTAATAATATAAATAATACCTATCTTTTACATAGTGCTTTAAACCCATAGATCTCAAAACATTTACAAAGGAGGGCAGTATCACCCCATTTTACAGAGAGGGGAAAGTAATTTGCCCAATGTGACCCAAGAAGGTAGTGGAAGGGCCAGCAGTAGACCTTCAGGCTCCTGAGTCTGTCTGTATAGATAAGCTATGAGTGTAAATTTGTTTTATTTACAGACACACTCCAGTTCTGGAGGAGTGGTGGTCACAAACAACATGGAAAACAATCCCCTTTTCAGGAATTTCAACCAACAACATTACCCACTTCCCAGGGAGAGTGTGTGCGTGCACACACATGCACATGTTTTCCCAAGACTGAGCATTTTATCACACACTGGAAGATGATCTTGGAAAATTCTGTGTAACAGCACTAGCTGCTGATATCTACCACAAAATTATATTCCAAGAGGTTTCAGGGCTCCATCCACCTACACTGCCTCTGCGTAAACCAGGAATAACTTCACCCAAGTAAACAATATTAATTTGATGTGAGATCAAAATAATTTCCAGATACTTTAAAACAGAAAAGGGTGGAAATGGGGAGTACGCATGTGGGACAAGATAATTACTCCTATGACAAATACGTTCTCAAATTGTGGGGGTTTAGAAAGTCAGTTGTGCTTTCTAAACAGCATCTCTGCACTGTAATATCTTTAGCACGTCCTTCACTTGAAAGAGTTACATTTTGCACTGCTGACTTCTAGGATCTGTCATCTCTTGACATAAAATAGCAATTAGTCTTTTCATAGTAATGGACAAACTGAACCAGTGTGGTTCCTGTGATTGTTTGTCTGAAAAACAGACTGAAAGTTTTTGAACTTCCATCATTTTGTGTTAGTTTAAAGTACGGTGGTCAGTGTCATTAATTGGGTTGGGTTTAATCATTCCTTTAGCTACTGCAGGAATTGTATTATAATGTATCTGAAGTTTCCTACCCACCTGGACAGGCAACAAAGAGCTGTGACAGCAGGAGAAGTAGATAAGTAGTCTGTCTATGCCTTCTGACAGTCACTCCTCTTACTGAATGAGCACAATGGCAGTTTAGTAAACGTATTAATGAAAAAAGTTTTTATGGAGGGTGATGAATGGACTCTTGTAATTGATTTGGTGAATTTATTCCAATTTTTCTGTGCGTTTTTGCTGGTTGTGTGAAAGTAGTAGCGCAAACCAAACTGTAAAGAACTAATTATAAACAAAAAATCCCCCAAGGAGTCATGTGGCACTTTAAGACTAACAGATTTATTTTTTGCATGGGCTTTCATGGGAGAAAATCCCACTTCCTCAGATGCTTTGAAGTTGGGTGAACTTACAGAATGGATTGAAAATAAATGCAAAGGGGTGTAAAACATAGGATCAGGTCATACAGTAACAGCAAATCAGAGCAGTTGCTAGGTTCAAACCATGGGAAGCCTGAAGTCAAATTACCTTTTGTAATGGGAAAAGAACCCATAGTCTCGATTCAGTCCTGCTTTCACAGAATTTAGCTTGCATGTTAATTCGAGTTCAGCTGTTTCTCTCTGAAGTCTTGATGTCCCAGCCACATCTCTGATGAGAGTCGTTAACAAATCATTTATCGAGTGATTAGAAAGATGGAAGTGCTCAGCAACTGGTTTCTTTGTTTTGTGATGTCTGATATCATCTCTGTGTTCATTTATCGTTTTGCACAGTGATTATCCTGTTTGTCCAACGTATAAGGTGTTGGGGCATTTCTTGCACATGATGGCATAGATCACATTAGTAGATGAGCAGGTAAATGAGCCTTTGATGGAGTAGCAGGCTTGATTAGGACCTATGATGGTATCTGTTGTGCAGATATGTGGGCAGACTTGGCAGCATGGTTTGTTGCAGGGGTGTGTGCCTGCTTCAATGTTTCTGTTGCTAGATCTGGAGTTGCTGGTGAGTATCTGTTTAAGATTGGGTGGCTGTCTGTAGGCAAGGAGAGGTCTGTCCCCCAAGGCTTGAGAGAGAGAGAGCGGGATCATCTTTTAGAATAGGCTGGAGGTCCTTAATGATCTGTTGCAGAGGTCTGACTTGAGGGTTGTATGTGGTGACTAGTGGTGTTTTTCTTTCTTGGGCCTCTCCTGTAGTAGATGACTTCGGGGAACCCGTCTAGCTCTGTCCATTTGTTTTCTCACTTCCCCAGGTGGGTACTGTAGTTTCAAGAATGCTTGATAGAGATCGTCAAGATGTCTGTCTCTGTCTGAGGGATCAGAGCAGATGCTGTTATATCTTAAGGCTTGACTGTAGACAGTGGATCGTGTGGTGTGTTTAGGATGGAAGCTCGAAAGATGTAGGTAACTATAAGATATAACCACATCTGCTCTGATCCCTCAGATTTATTTTCATTCCATTCTGTAAGTTCACCCATCTTCGAAGCATCTGATGAAGTGGGATTTTCTCCCATGAAAGCCCAAGCAAAAAATAAATCTGTTAGTCTTAAAGTGCCACATGACTCCTTGGTGTTTTGTTTTGTTTGTTTTTTTTCCGCTGGACTAGACTAACACGGTTATCCCTTTGGAAATTAATTATAAACACTTTTGCTGTTGTGTCAGAGAGGCAGAACCTTGTTTTGTCATAAACTGCAACCTGAAACATCATTGCTAAACAGTGTATTGAAATATTTTCTAAGGATGTAAGACTGGATTTTTTTTTTGCTTGCACCCTAATTATGTGGTATATACCTTGCTTCACATAGCTTTGTCTCATTGTGTTATAAAGGGGATCTTCCAAGCTGAAAAATGATACACAGGATTCCTCCCTTTGAAATTGCTGTGACAAATGAAAGGATGGAGAAGGGTCCTGCCCTTATAGCATCTTTTCTTCTACACATACTGGCTTTCCCTGAGGCTCCACAATGGAATAATGGGGACAGAGTCAGGGATCAGACCTCTTGGTGTTCAATGCTCTGTCTTATGGAGATCTGGTAGGTAGCTCTCCCTAAAGTCCATTGATTTCTTTTTGTGGCTGCTACCTTTCAACAACAGGGGACCCAACCAAGAACAGTGTGTCTTGTGCAGAAATCAGGCTGTCCATGTAGGTGGGAGGGTAGAGTAGAGACATCATGGTCCTGTCTGAGAGAGCCTACCATTTAGAAACCTGGCTCCCAGCAGGCTCTGCACCACCTTCCTCTTTACCCTGCCTCCCCTCCTCCAGCTCCAAAAACACCAAACTTGATGTTACTACAACATTAAGCAAAAGAATTTTCAGTGTTGGCCTGCCTGCTTGTTCCCCACCACCACACTGCCTATCCAGAGAGGCCCTTTATGGGAGAGTGTGATCTAGCCACCTATATTTTTAAGAAGTTGTTATAAAAATATGCTTACTGTGTTAACCACTGGTATAATGCGTTGATTTCCAAACTTTTTCTCTTGAGACCTACTTGAAAAAAATAATTTATTCCCATGAGCCAGCAATGACATCGCTGAACAATGCATTGTGGTCTTCTGGTGGCAGCAGCAGGGGTTGCCACAACCCAGTGCTGGGTCCTGACCCTAAGTTTGAAAACCACTGTGTTAGACTGTAAGAAGGCAATAGGCCACTAGGGAAGTCTTATTAATCTTATCTATGGGTGAAGCAAAAATTAAGATTCAAAATTTATTATTCAATTTCCTTTTTTTTATTTTTTGCCTTCAATTGAACAATGAAAACACGCTTGTTAGTTTCATGCTTTTTTTCTACTCAACTTCACTTCTTATCATTCACTGAAACAATGTCGCAGAGTTTGCATTGTTCACATTGTGTCCTAAGGGGTTGGCATCAGAATTTAAAAAATAAAAAAAAATCCGTTAGCACTTGTTGACTTCAGACTTTGTAAAAGATTTGTTACAAAAATCTCCATTTTAGGTTTGGCTTGGCCTTGCAGCGTCCTGTTCTAAATCAAAACAAAGACTTGCTTATAATGGAAGGAGGACTGCAGGGTTGAGTATGAATATTACTTTTTGGTGAAAGTGAAATAAACAGGTGAGTTGCCTGAGAGCTTCTGTTACTTTAAGAAAGAAACTGTAGTGGATTTTTTCTCTCAATTTACAAAAATAAAATTCTGGTATATGGAGCAATATTTTTTCCCCTCAGAAGAGTGTTTAGGTATTTATTATAAAATAAAATACTAAGCAAAAGGAGAGATCCTTTTATTTCTTATAATTGTACTTTTAAGAAATAGATATTTATGTAGAAGAAGCTGTTTCTTAAAATGGTAGTAGTTCACACCCAGTATTTGAGTTCTGTCAGTGTTTGGCTTCTCTTGTAAAGTTCTAACCATTTCATCTTAAACACTAAATTCAGCATGTAAGTAGTTGAATTTTTTGTTGAATTGAGGCATAAATATAGATGCTTTGGGCTTAATTGTTGCAGTTTCTTTCATTCATATCATATATGATTCTTTTCCCCAGATAATTTCAACCAGATTCTCAGCTGGTGTATATTTTGGTATGCTGATTTACACCAGCTGAGGATCTGGCCCTGCATAGTGTATAAGCTAATCTTACAAGTGTGATTAGGGTTCATACTGCTCTCATGTTGCAAAATGTAAAGGTTTGCACGTGCATAAGGGTTTGCAAATTTGGAACTCTGAATATGCTTTGAGGACTATTCTAAAAGATACTGAGGACCCTCTGTGCTTGATAGGATTCGCAAGGTAAATGATGTCAGAGTTCTTTTGATAATGTTGTTTCAAATTGGCTTTCCATTTTTTTCTTGTTCCTTTGCCTATTGTTCCCTTCTATATGGCATTTTGTGCCCTCTTACCCCCCATATTTAGTTTAAGATATCCATGAAATATTTAGGGGATTTTCTTTTCATCATGAGAAACCTTAGAGAAAAATCCAATAAAGGAGCCATGGTAACAAAAGCGAATTGCATAAATCAGAATGAAGGATGGGATAGAAGCTCTCACCCCAAGTCAGTGCTTTAGGCAGATGAATTGTGTCATGTCCTAACAGGTCATCTTACATGATCTTGCTTCATTTACATCAGTGTAATATTTAACTTTAAATGTAAATTAAATTTAAATGTAAATTCTCCAACATATTTTAATTAAATACTAAATACTGCTAGATTATTTGAATAAGTTGTTAACAGTGGATAGATCAGGCTTGTGTGTTTTAGAGTGAAAAAAAATCCATTATCTTGAAAAGGAAAAATCTCACTTATTTTAAAAGGAAAATCTTCAGATCATAAACAGGAAATGAATCATCAAACAATCATTTGCTACCAATTATTAAATTATCTTGTCAGAGCAGGATCCAAGAGCATGAAATGAACTGTGGCTCAAAGTCTGTCCTGTGCTGTGTGTACAGCATTCAGCAACATCAGCTGAAACCACAGCTAACCACAAGTGTTACTGGCTGTTTCATTTTACACTGTAGGCAAAACCATACCTCTCAACCTACCAAGGCCCAGCATGTGACAAAAACCAGAAATGAAAGCCAAAACAAAATGAATCATGCAGGACGCTTTCAGATTGTGTGGGAGCTATTCCTTTGATATTAAACGAGTTTTGTGTAACCTAAGTTATATGATTATTTCTGATTTAAACAGTTTTCACCAAGAAAAGTGTGGAGACACACCAAGTTTTGTGTGGAAGTAGAGGTAATTTTAGGACTTGACACATGCTAGTAAGTCCCTTTATAGTGTGCTTACTAAACTTGCATGTTATGGATAAAATGTAACAATCCAATTTAAAGAAAGTCACTTTGAGAGGTATCTAGTCCAGTCCCCGGTCCTGAGGTAGAACCAAGTATACCTGTCCAGTGTTTCTAAACATTTTAGGGTTTAGGACTCATTTGTAAATGTTTATGGCCTCCTGTGACCCATTAAATAGTCTGGAGATTGAGGTCCCTAGTTTGCTTACGAGAATGTTAAGAACCTTAATAATGTCATAATGTGTTCAATTTGCAACTTTCCCCTATCTACGAGTAGATCAGTAGCTCCGAGAAAGAAAGAAATTAGGTTGCTTCATGTCTTATGGGGTAGGAATGTTATTGTGGTATAACACTGTTTGAGAGTAATAATGCTCAATGAATGTGGTCCTGAGTTCTAAAGGTATTTAGGCATTTCTAGGCTCAGCCTAACTGATTGAGGAGCCTGAATATCATTTTTAAGGGATTTAGGCACATTGGAGCTTAAATCCCACTGGTCTTTTGGCTCTTACATGCCTAAATCTCTTTTGAAAATGAAACTGAGCATTGCCTAGGTCTAAGATCATAAATGTTTTTTCTTTTACTCAGCACCAATATTTGTCATTATGTAAGTCCTCAGCTGAAGAAATTTTTCTTACGCAAGAGATGACTACTCTGTTGTGAGCAATCTGGGTGTTACACTAGGAAAGAAGACAGTACTAATCAATCCCTATTACATAGTGTTGTGAAGAATGAAAACCTATTACAATGAGCTAGGGGAAATGATAAATGTTTGGCTGCACCAGTAGAGGCTGATGGGGCAGGGATTTTTGTGAGGAATGCCACTCTTGGCCAGGCCTTCCCTCTTTCCCTGGAATTTTGTGGATCAGAAGACTTTAGGGGCTTGCTCCTCTTTCTCTTTCCTAGCATCAGATGCCACAAAAGCTACATATACATCTGCCAGTCTTAGTTCAAACTAACTGGGAACTTTTTAGTTCAAACTAACGCTTAGTTTGAACTAGAACACGTTTTTAGTTTGAACTAATGGCTTAAACTTCTTAAGTTTAAATAAAGCCTTGGTTCGGGTCTTGTCCGTGCCTAATTTGAACAAAGCATGGAAGTCCAAACTAACCCCAGCACTTACTAGGCATTCCCTAGTTTGAACTAAGAAATTTCTTAGTTCAAACTAGGCAATACATAGTGTAGCTATGGGCTAAATTAGTCCATACTAAGTTTCCTTAGTCCGGATTAATTTGCCTATGTAGATATAGCCAAAGAGACTAAAGTCCTGCACTGTTTAACTTTAGACACCTAGAAAACTGTTGCCAAAACACAGGGCTCCATAAATCTTGAGTTAGGCCCCCTGGCCTCCCTGTACAATGAAAGGGGAGTGAGGGGGTGTCTTAAAGTATGATCTCCCAAATCAGCCTAGTGGTTGGGACGTTGCTTAAGTTAATGAGGGGGCTGCTGCTCAGGGAGGTGTCTGTCTCTGCTTGTGATCCACAGCCAGGAATCGTCCTGGAGTTGTGTGCCTTAGACACACAAGTCCTTTCACTGGGGATAGAATTAGGTGCCTGCCTCACTACAAAAAATGGCCACAGGTGATGGCAGCACCCCCTTCCCCCATAACTTCTAGCTCAGTGACTAGAACATCTGTTCAGACTATAGAATAGCCTGGTTCAATTCCTCCCTTTGCCTTGTGGAAAGAAAGGCTGGGAACAGGGATCACCAGCAGTCCATGGAGCACTCTAACTATTGAGCTAGAAGACGTTCTGATGTGGAGTTCCCACAATATTTCCTACTGAAGCTGTTCAACTTCAGATAAATGACAGGGTCCTCCACTTTGGCCACCCTCTTGTTGATGAATGGCTCCCAGATTCTCTGTTTTAACAGTTCCCAGTGCAGTTTGTTTACAGTTTGTGCAATCCAGCACCTTCTTACAACAGACAGCTTGGGCTAGCAGCCACAAGGGCTTCTGCAGGCAGAGCCTCTGCTCCCCCAGCCTTCCATTCTCTGGCTTCTCTCTTACCACCTTCAGTTTTGGCCTGTATATAGCCCCTGCCTAATTAGGCTGACAGCCTATCAGGTATGGGTGTTGCTAGCCAGCTCCAGTGTAGCCTTTTTAAATGGGGCTGGTTTCACAGAAGGCTGTCTAAGGGGTTGCTGGCCAGCACTCTGTTACAAAATAATTAGAATCACTGGGCCAAAGAAAGAATGGTGACTATAGCCAGGTGATTGGAGTACCGAACAGGGAGGCAAGATTATCTAGAGTCCAGGCCTCCTGCTTCAATGACTTATTAATGTGGAACATCCTCATTCAAATTTCTTTTCCTTCCATTAATCTGAAAGTGAAGACATCTCATGAGTTTGGGCACCATGGTTAGGTGGCAGCTGAGCAGTTTTGTAGATTGTAGGGGAGCCTAAAACTATGACCTAGGGGCCTACACCAGCATTTTAGGTGCCCAATTGGCATTGCCTTTGTGGATCTGGGCCCAGGTTCACAGTTTTATGAATCTGATGTCTCATAACTTGAAAAACAATGAGAGTCCCGTGGCACCTTAAAGACTAATGCATTTCTTCAGGCATAAGCTTTTGTGGGCTGCAACCCACTACATCAGATGCATTTGTTAGTCTTTACAGTGCCACAGGACTCTTGTTTTGCTGTACACAGACTAACACGGCTACCCCTCTGGAACATCTCATTACTTGGTTACTCTTCCTGGAATGGGAGGGGAAGGGAGCTATTTTAAAATTTGGGCTGTAGATGGCTCCATGATGAACAAGAAAATGAAGGGCTCTTCAGGGCACCAGGCATGTGGACTTGGGTGTCTGTGTCTGAGTCTGACTGTGAGGACCAGGCGGGGAGCTGTCAGTGATGGGAAGGCTGGGGAGTTGGCCCTGAAAAGCAGGCAGTTGCTGTCAGGAACTAGCTATAATAGTAACAGCAGGATACAGGGGCAGCAGCCTGCAAACGGGGCATCAGGCAACTGCCTCATTTGGGTGACATGACACCACAGGTGATGGGTGGAACGCTTGCTGGTGGGATTTACATGCCAGCTTTTAATGACCTCTGAGTGAAGGAAATACTAGAAAGGTTACCCCAAGTACTGGGCCAGAGAAACCTCTTGGGGCATGGTTAGCTTGGCACACTTTGCGGGACAGTCCTGCTGGTTGACTTTGGAACTACTTTAATCTGTTTATATCTTTTATCTATGGTGTTTACGTGATGACTGCTATCTTGTCTGACATGGGGGGATTGAATAGTAACTTCCAGAGCTTAAAACATGAGCTGCTAGGGCACCTTAGTTGGGGGACATATTAACTCCTGTATACTGCAGATCAAGCACAGAGTGGAACACACGTGTTAATGTCTCCCACTCATGCTTAAAAAAATCAACCAGCCTTGTTTAAACAAAAAGGTCATGTTGCTTATTCAAAGCATGCAAGTGTTTCACAGGAACCCAGAAGACTCGTGAGTAGAGTGCTGAGTACCAGGGAGCAAGGAAAGATTGGTTTACCACAACAATCACAGTTATACTGTCTTGTCTTGTGAATCCCACTTGCAGGACAGAGGTTCTCATCATAGATACACCACTGGCCCTTCTTGTAGTTATCAGCTTCCCATAGGGCTAAAATAGCACTTTTCTTATAGCAGAATTAAGTCAGTTTCACACAGATTTAGAAAAGACCTCTCCAATCATTGTATCAAAATAGAAGTAATCATAGTTTCCTGTATGGGCCAAACTTCTTAGCCTCACTACATCTTTCTTGATGCATCACGGCTAGGGATTCTCATTATGTGCCACCTCCTGTCTTGAAGAAGGGATCTGTGGTATATCACTGGAGACATGGTAAGACAAGGGAACCTGGCCGACATGGAGTGGGAGCTAGAATTAAGCAAATTACAGCTCCAGTGGGCACTGTAACAGCATTTCCAAATAGACATGTTTTTATCTTGGTCAACATTTTTCAAACATTCAGGAAATTTCTGCTGACAATGGATACTTGTATAGGGAAGGGAAAAGGGATATATTCCAACTAGATGTAGTCACTGTGGTTATGTCCACATTTACCTATTTAATTCAGACTTTCAAGTCTGAACTAAATAAGTCTGAGTTTATTCCAAACTAGCCTTGGGCTAGTTTGGACTAACTGCAGCTTTTTAGTTCAAACTAGTAGCGTGGCTTAGTTCAAACTAGTCAGTGCGGCCAGTTTGAGCTAACCACTTAGTTTGAACTAAGCAATTGCTTAGTTTGAACTTGGCAAAGCCTAGTGTAGACCTGGTCCAAATTAGTCTGGACTAAGCTTGCTTAGCCTGGACTAATTGGCCAGTGTAGATATAGTCTGTGAGCCCCAGGTGGACTGTAACCACTGCTGGAGACAAAGGATTCTATGTGTTCTAGTATCAATGCCCTGAGCCTTTCAAATCTCCTCTTTTACTTAATTTAATTTTAAAATTTGCCTTAGTTCAGGAGCTGATTTTAAGAGGCAGTGAGCTCCTACCATTGATTCCTATCTGAAATTGTGAATGATTGGCTCTTCTTAATGAGTGGCTTTTTATCTTGCAAATAACACTAACTAGATTTGAACTATAAAAAATCCAGGGCTATATGTTTACTGGGAGGATTTTGATCTGCTCAGGTTATTCTGTGAGTTAACAAGTCATTATGAATATGTTTTTTGTGGAACAGACCATTATAAATTACATTACTTTTATTTGAATTGCATTGTAGTAAAGTGTAACTCGCTGTCTGAAAGTGAGTGAAATGTCACTTTCTGATGATCTAACTAAATTCAAGGATGGTGTTTGTGCTAGCAAATAGCTGTTGCACAGAAAGTCTGATTTCATTTTCCTCATGTAACCACACTGTGCACAAGTTCACAGCTGATATAAGGTGTTGTTAATGTCATTAGTTTCAATGATGTTGCAACTGCTCACGCCACATCTGAATTTGGTCCTGTAGTTGCAGCAAAAGAAATTACAACACCAGTTATTTTCCCTTACCTTAGACCTGGTTGGACATTTGCTTCATTTGTTTCTGATGCACTCTGGTTCCCACAGGTTTGCTGCATTGTTTTAACACAGGGAGGGGGCTTATGAGGGATTTCTCTTTTTCGGTTCCACATGTGCATGTGCCACAATATACATCATAGACTAAGGTCACAGGCAACCAATATGATCATCTAGTCTGACCTCCTGCACAATGCAGGCCACAAAACCTTACCCACTCAGTCCTGCAATAAACCTCTATCCTATAAGTTATTAAAGTCTTCAAATCATGATTTAAAGACTTCAGGATACAGAGAATCCAACAGTAAGGGAGCCATGCCCTATGCTACAAAGAAGTGTGAAACCCCCCTCCCACAGGCCTAGCCAATCCACTCTGGATCGAAATTCCTTCCCAACTCCAAATATAGTGATCAGGTAAACCCTTAGCATGTGGGCAAGTCTTACCAGCCAGTCACCCAAGAAGGAATTCTCTGTAATATCTCAGACCCCACCCATCGACCCTCCCTTCTCAGGCCACTGGCATATTCACCACCAGTTGTCAAAACTCAAGCTATTGCCAAAGTAGGCCTTTCCATCATGCTGTCCATAAATTTATCGAGCTCAGTTTTGAAGGCGGTTATGCTTTTTGCCATAGATAAAATTCAGATTTGGCATAAGTAGGTGTATCTACAGTAATTTCAAAGGAGTTGCCTTGCTTTTTGGGGGTATTAATTAAGCCCAATGTATTTGCTGTTTGAAAAACAAAACAAAAAACAAACACCCCCCCCCCCAAAAAAAAACCAACAAAAGTCCCTGAATGTTGTTAGTGCAGTTACTATTTTACTTAAGGATATATGATGCTCTGAGAATTACTTTCCACACGCAGACTGGCAGCTCTTTGACAATTAGCACAATACACTGGAATGCTTCTGCATTAGGGATCCACAGATTAAGGGCTTTTTTTTGGTATGCATTGACAGATAGAGCCACTGGTACAGTTTGTCGCATTAATGAGCCACAGATAATGGGGCTGTCTCATATACTTTCATTCATTTGACCTCAATGGGATAACTGTTAATAGTTTCCCTGCAGTGAGCTGAGTAATACTGCCCCATGCCCATCCATTGATGGAGATGGCATGATCTCAGTGGAAATCATAATGATTCCATTCAGACTGATGCCTTTAACCAAGTCACTGTTTGAAAGAACAAATGAAGGGATTTAAATCTAGCAAATCAATGTTAGAATAACATTGTGGAGTTGACCAGACTTGAGATGACACCATCAGAACCTTTAAATCTGAATGATCAGCTTTTGGGGTGACTGACTCTGACAGACAAAAGCAAACAGTGTTCATGTCTCATGGAGAAGCTACTTAGAGCCACTATTCTTTTGAATCAATACATATATTTTATTTGTTTTTCTCTCTTTTTGAAGACCTGCCAGAATTAAAGGCAATGGGAGCTTTGCCACCACTGTCAATAGAAATAAGATTAGACTCTTAATTCCTGGGACAATTCCTTGTATATACAAATGTTTAACACTTGTCAAAGGGATTTCTAGGGGTGCATGAAACAAAATGTTCCTGAAATAACAAAACAATTCTGGTGTCCTAGAATAAAAAGCAACAAAAACAGGAAGAGATACATGAAGTGCATGACAGGTGCAGAAATACTTGTAAAAAGAGGTGTTTTCCTATGCCATGATGGTGTCCCTTTAAATACTGTGGTTTGTGGCTAGTATGCATGTGTATCATTGCTTTCTGCTGGATGGAAGAGCTTCTCAAATGTGTCATAGGCCTTATCCTGCTGTTGTTATCTCTGTATTGCAATATTACCTAGAAGCCCCAGTCATAGATAAGGACACCATGGTGCTAGGTGCTGTACAAACGGAACAAAAAGTCAGTGCTTGACCCAAAGAGCTTGCATCTAAGAGAGACTGTCATTTTAAATCTTATGGTAGAAGCCTGAGCTCTTACAGGCTCTGCATTCTATTCTCTTGCTCCTGTTACAGTCTCAGTGACCCTGTGATGCAGCATAGTAAGGAGCCCGAAGTCCTGTGTGGCTGTGGTTTTGTTATTTATATGAACAGAATTTTAGATGCTTCGTGTGTGACTGAAAAACCCCAATTTGCCAAAATCCGGCTAACCAAAATTCCTTGCTAACTGAAGCCATGTTGTGTCTGGTGGCGACAACATTGTTTTCCACAGCAGCGGTTTTCAAACTTTTATCCTAGGGACCCAGTTGAAAGAAATCATTTGTGCCAACAACAGTTTACATCTTTGAGCAGTGCATTCCAGTCTTTCAGTGGTGGCAGCAGGGGGTGCTTGCAATCCAGTATTAGGTCCCGACCAGTGGTTTGAAAACCATAGCACTTGGACCTCCACACAGCAGATCACAGAAGAATTGCTGGCCAGCTACTCTGATGCTGGTTGGCGGAGGGAATTCTGTACTCTGATTCCCAAAGCCTGGAATGCACCAATGACATGTGCCGGCTGGTGTTGTAGATAAATCAGCTTTTAAACAGGCCATGTTATTCGAATGCAGCTCTTCCAAAGATGCTCAGTCTGCAAAGCCAGATGACAGGCTCTAAAACAAGCTCTTATGGTATTTTGCAAAGTGCAGATTTTCAAAAGGTCTGTAAGTGCTTTTCTCTGCCATCATTGGACTGGATGCCCATTTTGTGGTCTGAAACTTGTTAAAGGTTCAATAGGGTCCAGGAGGTAGCGTAGGATAAGGCTTCCAATAAGTGTATGGATAAGGTCTCAGATAGTTGGCATGCCCTCCAGGCAGCCTCCTATTGTTGGATGAGTCAAGGAGCGAGAGCTGTAAAGCAGCCCTTGAGACGGTTGCAATGCAGAATCTCAATCACTGTGTGAGTCCCCATTCCAAAATCCCGTGGCCACTTTTCCTTTAGTTAATAAGTGTTAAAGCCCCATCTGAGAGTCTGTAAGGAGTGCCTCCAGCTTTGTTTCAAGCAGTTTTTACCATGCTCTGTTGCAGTGGTTGTTCCAGGATAACATACCCCTGTTGATAGCATATGAATTATTACTGGTCTTGGGGTACGTGGTGTCGTACAAAACACGGGTGACATCATCCCTGCTGTCAGGTTTGCATTTAGGCTGCAGAACCTGCAATAATCCGCTCTTCTCTTTTTTTCCCCTCTCCTCTTTTTCAACAGGAAAACAAATGTCTATGTTCTCTTTGGGAGAACCCGATCAGGTCACCTGGTTCAACCTGGGCATCAGTGGCTGTGTCTACACCTAAAAGCTTAGTTCAGATTTGCTTAGTCCAAACAAAGCAGTTCGAAGTTAGTTCAAGCTAACTGCATTTTTTAGTTCAAACTAACTTTTTAGTTTGAACTAGCCATGCTTTCTTCAGTTTGAACTAACTTTTTAGTTTGAACTAAGAAAATGCAACTAGTTTGAAGTAAAAGTTAGTTCAAACTAAGAAAAGTCGTTAGTGGGAACTAACAGCTAGTTCAAACTTATTTAGTTTGAACTAGCATAATTACATTGTGCTATTTCAAACTAAAGTTTGAAATAAGTTTAAACTAAGCAGTTAGTTCAAACGGACCATTCGAACTAAAAAATATTGTAGATCAAACAAGGCAAAGCCTACTATAAACAGTGCTAAATTTAGTCTGGATTAAGACTCCTTATTCTGGACTAATTTGCTAGTGTAGGCATAGGCATCCATACTTTGGAGTTATACATTCATTGGAAAGAAGCATTACTTTTTTGGCTCCTCTGTCTGTGGTGTGGAAGCATAAAGGGCTTGATTCTCTACACCTTTACTCTAGTTTTACATGTAGCTGCACTGATGTCTCTAGAGATCCGCTGCCATAAAACCGGTGTGTCATATGGCCAGAAATGAAATCTAATGAGAGAGGTTGTGATTAATATCTGTCCTGAGTCTAAAATTTGGAAGCCTCGGAACAGTCATTTCTGTGGAATCCAAGTAATAGGTGCCCCTGCGATTTAATGTATTTGGTACCAAAAGCCATTATTTATTAAATTGTACACTCCCTACTGGTTTTTGAAATTCTGTTTTGTTTTGTTCATCAAGGGCAGAATGCTGTTCCCACTGAGGTCAATGTGAATTTTGTCACTGACTTTTCAGCAAGGTCAGGATTTATCCCCAAGTAGCTGCCTGGAATCTTAGGGTCTGGTACTGGTTTTATGTTTCACATCAGTGAAAGTCTATTGACTTCAGTGGAGTTACTGCTGATGAACTTATATAATAGAAAAATAGGATCCCTTTCAAAATCCTTAGTGTGTGAGGGTCACTCCTGCAGGTCCTACTCAGTTAGGTAAAGCCTTCAATGAGGTCAGGTTGAGCTTTATCTGAGTAAACCCCAAGAAGGAACTTCAGGAGCTGTCTCTCTAACCGGTTCAGTTGTGGACCAGATCAGTAATAACTGAAAGCCACTGCTATCTAGTAACCGATCAGAGGAGTGTCTGAAATGAGCTGGTCATCTCTGTTCAGCTCCTAGCAGACAAACACCTACATTGCTACAGGCAGCGCCACAAAGGATACTAGTTGAAACTCCTGTTGGTGGATTGAGCCTGGGGACAGAATTACCATTTTAGAAATCCACACAATCTCCTTAATTTGCAGTTGAGGCATGCTGAAAAGAGCGTGTGAGGTGAGCTTGCATTGCTGCCACCGCCTACGTGTTCTGTAACCATATATAGTTCTTGTCATTCTCCAAAGATGTCAATACAGTACTTTGCAGCAACATTGTAAGTTTGCTACAAATTATTATTCAACACAGCTACTCTGTCAAGTTCTCAATAATGATACTGATACCCACATCAGGGAAAACAAATACTTCTCATACTCTAGACAACTTTCTATCTACAATAACAATCTTCCTTGTCTTCCATGTTTTTGTAGCCAGGTCTTCTCATCTGGTTCATAGATGCCATTTCGCAGTCCTTGCCAGAAACATATTTGAAGTCCATACATAATGGCACAAATGTGTTCCTGGAGTAAGCCGTATAAAGTCAATGGATCTCAAATGCATTTGCTTAATAATTTTGTTCAATTTAAAGTTTGGCTGGGGTTAAGCTGGTCACTGAATGCTGCACTTTCCGTTTCTAACCAACAAAGACCAAAATGGTAACCATCTTCAGACTGCTGGGGCACGATCTTGGAATTACATCCAGTACTTTAACATAGTTCTGTGTTTTGACCACCGTGATAGATTAGTCAAGTTCTCCTTTGCTGCTGCAGCTGTCTTTTGATACTCAGGATTTTTAAACTGCTCTTCTTGCTATGAAACTGGCATTTAACCAACATTATAGATGGGACGAGCATTATTAACATCTGGACTTATCTGCCCAGTGTCCACAGTGCCACCAAGTGGTAAATTATGTGTAAGTGGAAAAGAGGAATGTCTAGAATTATGGTTGCGTGGTTGGATATTAGAAGAAGCAGCAGCTCTTATGCTTTCAGAATTGAACATTCAGGCCAACTTGTGCACATGTGTGTGTACAGTATCAGTTGTATTAACCCCACACAGGCCCTACTGTCACAGGCAGTCAGCATTTTGGCTGAGTAAGGACCATCGTTGGTGGGACTACAGATTGGGAACTGGCAATGGCATCAGCTAGACTTGACCAAGCTGCATTAATATTTTTGTTGCACTGAGTTAGCTTGATTTCTAAAGGTGTTGACACAGTTTCTGAGGTTTCTGTGGTAGCCAGCTTCAAAAATTGTCTATATATATATGTCTATATATATATTCATTGTTTTAGGGACAGAGGCTATTTATGGCTTTCTCTGAAGTGTCCACTTTGTGGTAGACAAGATACTAAATAGAAAGACCAGTAGCTGGACCCTGCATTTTGAGGAAGGAGAAAAGGGGAAACTACAGCTCTTCTCTTCACCTAAAAGTAAAAGGGAACTCTGCTCCTTTCCTTGGCTTGGGTAAGTGTAGTCTCCATCTTGTTTGGCTGGGACAATGATCGCTCCCCTTTTGTGACAAACCTTGAAGTCTTCTACTCTGTGCTTGTACAGAGGTAGGAGCAGAAACCATGTTTATCAACAGTGGCGTCTACATGACAATTTGTCTCTTCCAATATGTCTATTAAGAACATTTTAGAACATGTTCTCTGTAACATGCCTACCCTGTGTGGGTACAGTAGCACAGAGAGTGGGGTGTCATAGTCCTTCTCTGTGCTCTCACCCAGGAAGCAACCATCCCTTGTCAGCCATGACTCCCAGATAAGGGCTGCACAAAGATGTAGTGAAAAGGCCATCCCAAATTGCTTGCACTAATATGCAATGAATTTCTGGTTTTACTTATTCACAGCCTTTATCCAAATGCTAGTTTCCCAGGCATATGTGGCGCTTGAGTCCAGATCCGTGAGTAACTTTACTAATGTGAATAGCTCCACTGAACTCAATGACTGTCTACACTACAAAAGTTAGTTCAAATTAACAAAGTCAAACTAATAAGTTTGACCTTAATTCGAACTAAACCCGACCTTAGTAAGTCGAATTGACAAAGTGCACTAATTTGACTTAAACGTTAAGTTGAATTAGTGCAATTTGTTAATTTGAACTAACCGTCCTAATTTGAATTTATTTAGTTTGAATTAAGGCTTAATCCTGGTGCTTAGTTCAAACTAAATGCAGGTGTTACTAATTTGAACTAAGCTGTCATTAGTTTGAATTAAGGAATTCCTTAATTCAAACAAGTGAAAGTCTATAGTGGATGGGGACTAAGTTAATGCAAATTAAGGCTCCTTAATTCAAGCTAATTTGCCAGTGTAGATGCACCCAATGAGACTATTCACATATGCAAAGTCATTCCTCTGGCTAAGTGTTTGAAGGATGCAGGCATTGGTTTTCTCTTCTTATATAGAGCACACACGTGTGTGTGTGTGTGTGTGTGTGTGTGTGTGTGTGTGTGTGAGAGAGAGAGAGAGAGAGAGAGAGAGAGAGAGAGAGAGAGAAAATGTCTCATAGAAATAGTAAGAAGCCAATTCACCCAAGACAAAAGAGCAATTTCCTTTGGCATGAAAGACGACAGAAATCCTTTAGATAGAAACAGTGAGCTATTCAGAGCATAATACTGCATTAACTCTGCTCTCATTGAAGCTATTGTGAATTTTACCATTAAATTCCATGGGAGCAAAGTCAAGCCAAGTTGAGCACATCTGAAGATCTCACCCACAAGGTTTGCACAAGGAGAAAAACCACAGTCCAACAACATATCATTAGAGCAGTAACCAGAGGAAGTCTATATGGTCTTGGATGGCCTTACATATTTATACAGAGTGGTCGACGTGGTAGTAAAAAGCAGTTTTTTCTTTTATTTACATGCAGATAGCAGGAAATTTCTTAAAAAGACTGTTCATGCTTCTAGGATAATTCTTCCAAAAAAGCAAAATATAACTAAAATAAAAATAAAAGTATACAACAAAAATCAATGCCTTTAATAAAATAAAGCATATTTCTGTCTCCCTTTAAATTGTATGCAAAAATACGTAAATCTATCTACATCTGTTCAAAAAAGAGATAAAGCTCTTTGATCTAGTGGTGCATAATAATTATTCAAACCGATCAAGTCAATTAGACAAATGTATTTGGTGGATTTGAATTAATAGGCCAAGCAAGCTTTTTTTCTTTTGCATCTCTGTCAAATGAATCATAGATTGAGTCTTTGGTTACAGGTTTAGTTGGTGCAGGGATTTCTGAGATTCCAACATAGTTTTTTTTGGCTATCCTTGAACTGGTGGTGATGGTGTATGCATTGCTTCGGTAGCATTTCATAGAGGACATGCAAAATGTTTCTTTCATCCCTTTCCGGAAGTTTGCATTATACACTGAGTACAGAGTGGGCTTACAGGCTGAAGAACTAAAGGATATCCAGGTGATAGCCGTAAAAACCAAGGAACTCTTCCTGTAGTCTGTCTCCTGTGGGTGCCAGAGTTGCACCACGTAAAAAGGGAGCCATGATAGCAGAAATACTAGATTTAACATCAGGAACATCTTGATGGTTTTCACTTTTGTCCTTGGTACTATATTCATGGTCCGCCTGACTGTTCTGCCATCGGTACCTATCCGCCAAATGTATTTGATGACCTTATGGTAAAACAGGATGATGAATATGGATGGAATCAGGAAACTCACCAAAAGATGGATGATGCTGTAGATAGTTCCATCCCAAGAGCAGGGGAGAAAAAAGTTACAATGGTTGTCCCAACTGGAGCCGTAGAAAAAGAAAGCTGGGGACACAAAAGCAGCATCAAAGATCCAAGATGCTGCAATCATTTTCTTGGCTTTTTCTCTGGACACTTTGAAACTCAAAGGATAGACAATTGTGTAGAACCTGTCTACGCAGATTGAAAGCAGCACGTAGATCTGGACACCTGGGGTGAGATACTGAAAATATCTCACTAACTTGCACATAACACTCCCAAGTGTCCACGTGCCAGACGTAAACTGGAGCAGCACAAATGGAGCACTTGTCATGCTAATGAGGAGATCGGCACAAGCCATGGAGACCACAAAGTAGTTTGTGGTAGACTGGGTCCTCCTGCTCCTGTGGATCACTAAGCAAACGAGGGAATTGCCAAAGATGGAGAACAGCCATACTGCTCCAAAAAGCATGCTGGCTGCTACTATTTCCCCCAGTCTCAATTCATACTGCAAGACAGTACTGTTCCTCTCTGATCTGTGTTCCTGTGGTAGATCTGTCATCTCATGACTTGCTAAAGACACGAGGGTTTCAGTTTGACTGTTGTTCTGTAGTGGTGGCAGTACTGTTGGGATAACCAAAGAACCTTTGCTATCATCCATAGCATGGGCAAACATCATAGTCAGGTTTTCCTCTGGAGGTCTGCATGGAGACAGAAGCAGGAATGTTATTGTTAAAAGAGAAAGGAGAGAGGGAAATATATGATTGACAAATAATAAATTTTGCTTTGGGATATAATTATGAAAAATAAACAACTCTCTAAGCCATGTCTGAATATAAGAAATGCTTTTTTCTAATGTATTCCAGAGGTCCTGGACAACCTGGATCTCTCTCTCACATGCACTCGCTCAGAGATAAGTTGAAATGCTGGTATATTTGTCAGTATCAGTATATCCAGGTTGGCAGTGACCTGTGGAATAGATTATAAATGGGCTGTTTTTTATATTCAAATGAAGAGCAGAGATTTGTTTATTTTTCATATCAATATCCTAAATTTTCATGGATCAATTGTTTAAAGGCCAAATCCTGTGCCCCCAAAATCGATCAGACTGTTGCTATTAATGTCAGCAGGACATTTGGATGTTAGTGCGTAGAAAGCTGCAGTGATGAGAGAGCCACAGATGAGACTATGATTGATACATGCAAAAAGACTAAATACTTTCAAATTAGTAACCTGTTTAGATATTGTCCATGGACTCTCTTCATCCTTTCTCACTGGCCTATGTGTGGCCCAGTCACATAATCTGAACAAGTTTTGTTTAAAATCACAGCTTGCAGAGTTATGCAAGCAGCAGCAAGGGGTGGCTGATTCCTTTCTCTCCCCTGGCATGTTTCAGGCAGTTGAGAATGTAGAGGCTGTGAGGAAGAGAGGTGCATGCAGCCAGATGTGACATTGGATACTCAGGCCCCTTGGGATGGGCAGGGAGGGAAGATAGATCAGAACAACCTTCTTTGTACTCTACCAAGATGAGGAGGCAAAGTTTTTGTGTCCTGGAAAAGATCAAGAGAGAAGATTCCAATTGCTCCTGCTTCCCTTCAACCTACAGGAGAAGAAGAGAAGATCCTTTCCCTACTTTTAGCAAGAGCAATCAGCAAAGTTATATGCGTGAAGAGTGACGGGGGTGATGATGGATGTGCATGTGGTGGGGTGTGTGAATACTGGTGGGACCTCAGTGATTGAAAGGGGTGAGTGATAGTTTTAGGTTTGTGTTGTGAGGTGGTGCTTACTGGGGATTAGATACATAAATCCCAGGTTTGCTATCCACAAAAATCCAGCCTGACCCTATAAGCACCTAAGCTTTTAGGGTAAAAAGCACCTAAATTTCTACTTCAGGGCCTACCCTGCACGCTCTAGGGGTATGTCTACACTGGAGCCTTTGGTTGACTTAAGGAAGGTTAAGTCGACCTACAGACTCCTGCAGCCACATTGGGCTTTTATTAAGTCATCTTAAGCACTTCCTTAAGTTGACTTAATAACACCACCTCTTAAGGTCAACTTAAGCCAATGTAGATGGGGAGAGCCCTTAAGTTGACCTAATTGGTCTCCAGTTAACCACAAGACACCACTCCCCCGTCAACCTAGCACCTGCCAGTGTGAACGCAGGCAGTCGACAGGAGTTTTCAGTGTGGACTTTCTAAGTGGACTTAACATGGTTGACTTTAAAGTCTACTTAAAGACATAAGTTGACTTAAAAACCTTGTTAGGTCAATTTAACAGAGCCTCCAGTGTAGACATACCCAATCTGTTCTGATGCCCCAGACTGATCCACAATACAGGGGAATATCAGTGTTTACCTGCCTTTCTCATGTGCAGGGGCTGCATATAAGATCTGGTCCTATTAAAAAATCTGAGGAGAAGGTGCTGCTGCTGCCCACTTTGTAACTCAGGGGTTAGAGCACTCCTCTGGAGGGTTGGGCACCTGTTTCAATTTCCCCCTCTGCCTGAAGGAAGGGATTTGAACAGGGTATCCCCCTTCTCAGGAGGAAATTCTAACCACTGAGATATGAGACAGTCTGAAGTGGAGCTCCCTCAGTCGCTTCTGTTGAGGGGAGTTTGCGAGGGAAGGAGTTGTAGCCAGGTATGTGATTTGCTGTGTCTTTTTCCCTACAGGTTACTTGCTGGCTGTGTGTTTGTGTCTTTCCCTACAGGTGATTGTGTCTTTTTCCCTACAGGTGATTGCTGTTAGTTGTGGGACTGTGCTTGTGTTATTGGGTGGGGGCTGTTTGCACCATTGTTCCCTTATCACCTTTAATCACCAGCCTCGAGCAGCCTTGTGATTGGCCTGCCCCTGTGTGACTAGCAAGGGGCAAGGGCTGACCTAGGCAGAGAAGGCCTTAAAAGCCACTGCTTGAGTGAACAGGGGACTGCAAGGAGTTTGGTGAGGCCACAATGGTGAAGAGGAGCCGCACTACTTGTGCCAGCGCCCCTTCTGTTTCCCTTGCTTCGGTTTGTAGCCAAACAGACTGTCTGACCATGGATATCTCCACCCAGGTCCTGGTGTGGGTTTGCAGGGACTGTGGCCTTCATTTTCCTGCCACTGATGATCAGGCTAGGGAGATGAGCCTCTGTGATAGGTGCCTCCTGGTGGCATCTCTCTGGAAACAGGTAGGAGAGTTACAGGAGGAGGTGTCACGACTCAGGGGTATCTATGCCCTGGAAAAGTTCCTTGACAGTGTTCACAATGAGACCTGCAAAGAGGAGGTCCCTATCCCAGTGCCAAGGGCTACTGCCACAGCTCTGGAAACGGATGGGATGCCTATGGCAGAGGGAGGACACTGGCAGCTGGTCACCTCTGGCAGTAGACAGTGCTCCATGCCTACTCACATCCCACCATCCATTGTGGTGAGGACCCGTTATGCGGTGCTCGACACAATGAAGGAGGTAGAGGAGATGCCATCCACCCCAGAGGGTGGGGAGATCACAGCCACCTCACCTAAGAGGAAACGTAGGGTTGTGGTGATTGGGGACTCACTCCTGAGAGGAATGGAGGCACCCATCTGTCGCCCTGACAAGGCCTCTAGAGAGGTATGCTGCCTGCCAGGTGTCCGTATCTGAGACATTACAGAGTGATTGTCAAAAATCATCCGCCCCTCAGACTACTACCCCATGCTTCTTATCCATGTAGGTACCAATGATACCGCGAGAGGTGATCCTCAGCAGATCAAAGGTGACCAGAAGCAGGAGGTGGACAACTAGCAGAAGCTTCTAGATCACAGGCCCTGGTGCTGATGGGGGACTTCAATTACCCTGACATCTGCTGGGAGGCCAATACAGCAGTGCATGGGCAATCCAGGAAATTTTTAGAGAGTGTTGGGGACAACTTTCTAGTACAAATGCTAGAGGAACCAACTAGGGGCCTTGCACCTCTCGACCTGCTGCTCACAAACAGGGAAGAATTGATCAGGGAGGTAGAGGTAAATGGCAAGCTAGGCAGTAGTGGCCATGACATGGTTGAGTTCAGGATGCTGATTAAAGGAAGGAAGGATAGAAACAAAACAAAAACCCTGGACTTCAAAAAAAACTGATGGGCAGGATCCCTTGGGAAGCTAATCTGAAGGGGAAAGGAGTCCAAGAGAGTTGGTTATATTTTAAAGAAACCCAGTTAAGGGCACAAGAAGTTGCCATTCCAATTAGGAGAAATAACAAACATGTGAGACAGCCAGAATGGCTTAGCCGAGAGCTCTGCTCTGAGCTTAAACATAAAAAGGAAGCTTACAGGAAGTGGAAGCTTGGTCAGATGACCAAGGAGGTATATAAAGATATTGCTAGGGACTGCAAGGATAAAATCAGAAAGGCCAAAGGACAAATGGAGTTGCGGCTAGCAAGGGATATAAAGGATAACAAGAAGGGGTTCTACAAGTATGTTAATAACAAGAAGAGGATCAGGGATGGTGTAGGTCCCTTGCTGAATAGGGCAGGCATCCTTGTGACAGAGGATGAGGAAAAAGCTGAAGTGCTCAATGCTTTTTTTGCTTCAGTTGTCACAGGCAGGTTCAGCTCCCAGCCCACTACCATGGGTATGGCAGATTGGAGAGAAGAAGACAGGCCTGTGGTGATGGAAGGTCAGGTTAGGGACTGCTTAAAGAAGCTGGATGTGCACAAGTGCATGGGGCCGGACGAACTGCATCCAAGGGTGCTAAGGGAATTGGCTGACGAAATAGCCGCACCACTGGCCGTTATCTTTCAAAACTCATAGAGAATGGGGGAGGTGCCAGAGGATTGGAAAAAAGCAAATGTAGTGCCTATTTTCAAGAAAGGGAAAAAGGAGGATCCGGGGAATTACAGACCAGTCAGCCTCACCTCAATCCCTGGAAAAATTATGGAGCAGGTTCTCAAAGAATCCATCCTAAAACACTTAGAGGAAAATAAAGTGATCAGGAGCAGTCAGCATGGATTTACCAAGGGTAAATCATGCCTGACTGATCTCATTTCCTTCTGTGATCAGATGACTGGTTTTCTGGATGCGGGAAGAATCGTTGATGTGATGTACCTTGATTTTAGCAAGGCTTTTGATACAGTTTCCCACAGCATTCTCATTGGCAAATTAAGGAAGTATGGGTTGGATAGGTGGACTATAAGGTGGATAGAAAACCGGCTAGATCAACGGTTTCAGTGTGTAGGAATCAATGGTTCCATGTCTAGCTGGCAACCAGTAACGAGTGGTGTGCCCCAGGGGTCAGTCCTGGGGCTGGTTCTGTTCAACATTTTCACCAATGATCTGGATGATGGAATAGACTGCATTCTCAGTAAGTTTGCAGATGACACCAAGCTGGGGGGACCAGTAGACACGTTGGAGGGCAAGGACAGGATTCAGGGAGACCTAGATAAATTGGAACAGTGGGCCAATAGAAATCTTATGAGCTTCAATAAGGACAAGTGTAAAATCCTGCATGTGGGACAGAAAAACCCCATGCACTGCTACAGGCTGGGGAACATTCAGCTAAGTAGCAGCACTGTAGAAAAGGACCTGGGGGTTATGGTGGATGGGAAGCTAGATATGAGTCAGCAGTGAGTTCTTGCTGCCAAAAAGGCCAATGGCATACTGGGCTGCATCAAAAGAAGTATTACCAGCAGATCAAGGGATGTGATCATTCCCCTCTATTCTGCACTGGTGAGGCTGCATCTAGAATACTGTGTTCAGTTTTGGACTCCCCACTACAAAAAAGACAGGGACATGCTAGAGAGAGTTCAGAGGAGGGCAACCAAAATGATTGAAGGGCTGGAGCACAAGCCCTGTGAGGAAAGACTGAAAGCATTAGGCTTATTTAGTCTGCAGAAGAGAAGATTGAGGGGGGATTTGATAGCAACCATCAACTACTTGAAGGGATGCTCCAAGGAAGATGGAGTTTGACGGTTCTCGGTAGTAACAGAGGACAGAACGAGGAGCAATGGTCTCAAGCTGCGGTTAGAGAGGTCGGGGCTGGATGTTAGAAAAAACTTTTTTACTAGGCGAGTGGTGAAGCATTGGAATGAGCTGCTGAGGGAGGTGGTGGAGTCTCCATCTTTGGAAGTGTTTAAGGCCCAGCTGGACAAAACCATGACTGGGATGGTTTAGTGGGAGTGGTCCTGCCTCTGGCAGGGGGTTGGACTAGATGACCTATGAGGTCCCTTCGAACCGTATGATTCTATGATTCCACTGTGTACAAATATCTAAAAAGTTATTGCAGCAGAGGGGATGAGCCCTCAGCCTCCGACCTCCCTCACAGACTCCCTAAACGTTATGCTACAGAGTCATTGTCATGCTCTGGCTCTCGCTCCAGCCAAGTCATTCTTGGATTATTTATCGCCAGTGCAACAGTTTCTGCAGGGGACGCAGACAACACCTCAGATCAGATTGTCTCATAGCTCAATGTTCCAAAATAACAGCCATGTTAGTCTAGTTCAGTAAAACATACAAGGAGTCCCATGGCACCTAAAGGCTAACAAATGTATTTATTGCATGAGCTTTTGTGGGAGAAAAATCCCACTTTGTCAGATGCTTTGAAGATGGGGGAACTTACAGAACGGGAGGAAGTAAATGCAGGGAAGGGTAAGTCATCGGATCAGGTCACACTGTAACAGCAAATCAAAGCAGTTGTTAAGATTCAAACATTGGGGAATAGCGTATAGAGGAAGATGCAGTCAAATCACCTGTTGCAGTGAGAAAAAACCCGAAGTCCCTATTAACCCCTGAAGTAATACAGTCAAATTTGCAAATAAATTAGAGCACTGCAGCTTCTCTTTGTAGCCTTGATCTGGTATTCATCTGTCTGAGCCCTGCAATTAGTAAATCATCAGTGGAGCTCAATGGTTATAGCACTTGCTTTAGTGGTGGTTTTTTCCTCCTCCTGTCATGGAGGAAGGACTTGTCCCTGGATCTGCCAAAAAAGTTCTTTGACGGCTAGCCTAAAAGTTTTAAGGTTGGCACTTGCAATACGTCTTCTGGCTGTTTTGTGTAGAATGTGACTCATTCTCACAAAAGCTGACTTAGGTGCCTCAGCTTCCTGATACCAGGAGAGAGGTTCCTTGCTCTGGATTGCTAGCAGAGCTAAGTGACTGCGGTTATGAGCCCAACCTTGTCAGAGAGGCGTGTCTGGAGACACTCCTTGCACCCATCAGCATGTCCCATTGGCTAATGAAGATAGTTTGTGGCATGTTGGCTTTTGTGGATCACATCTCAAGGTTCCTATCTCTCTCACAGTCATTGTCTAGGGCAGTGGTTCTCAACCTTTTGCAGGTCATGACACACTTGGTGGCATATCCCAACCCTACAGAATGCACCAGCCCCCTCCAAGTCCAAATCCATCCATGTCCCTGGCTCTTCATGGCACACAGTAAAGTGTCCCAACAGGGTGGTTGAGAATCACTGGTCTAGGGGACTGTAGGTGCCTGTCTCAGGCTTTGTGGATCACAGTGTTGATTCTGTGACTTTCTTGTGCAGCATCACTACGCCAAGTCCATTTGTGGAGCTAGGCCTGGGTGACCGAGAGGAGCAAGTGGTGGAAGTTGGATTGTGTGTGTGGTGGGTGACTGGGTATAGTGGCGAGTGAGCTGTGGTGGTGGTGACTTGATTACCAGGGTGAATAAATGATAGTGGGGAAGGTTACTGAGAGTATCAGTGGGATTAGTGAGTGGTGGAATGATGGTAATATCTAGTGCCATTGTGCATCATTTCCTTAGGCAACTGGAGAAGCATACAGTCAAAGCACCCTGGATAATGATGCTCATCCTCAGTTCTTCCTTCTGCTTCTCCAGTCACCTAATTTGAGAGCTAGTTGCTAAGATAAGTAAGAATTAAAATATTTTTACCAGCTACAGAACCTTAAAAATCAGAGTGGTAAAGTATATGCTAGAGGAAAGTGTGATCATGAAAGATAGAGTGTTGGTGGAAAACTGGGACATGTGGGATACCCAGCTGTTAGGTTTTGCCTCATGCTCTGGTTATCTTGACTTTGTCTTTGCCTGTTGCTTGTTTATTACACAGGAAATATGGTCAACTTTAGAGGATTGTGTGCTTTGGAGGGCTTTGTGTGAGGGCTGACATCTTGGCCAAGGACCAGGCTCTCCAGAGCTGAAAGCATGGGACTTTATGACTTGAACCAAATAGTCAGGCTCTCAAGCTGGGAGCTGTTAACAGTGGGATACATGTGCAACAACACATGACTGTAGGGTGAAATTCTGAAGATGTGCACTGACATTTTTGGACTACAAACTCTGAATCTTAAAACAAACACCTGACAGTCCTGGAACTCTGCCCAGTCCAGCAGTTTATGCTCAGTTGTGTCATGTGACTCTGCCTAAGAGAAAATGAGTGAGAGAATATACTTGTCTACTTTAGATGCACTGTAAAAATAAATCCTGTAGGTTTATTATGACTGGGTTATAAACTGCTGCAGTTAGCTTATTGAATGTGGCAATCAATTCACCACTTAAAAGCTGAGGCTTCTTGGCTGGCTCACAGCTATTCCATAGAGAAGCTCTTGTCTGGCTCTGGGGATAAGTGGAAATATTTTGGCTGGTTTTGATATATGCTAAATTATTTTCTGTGTTTTGGGGACCACACTATGAATTAACACACTGGTTTCCAATGGTCAGAATTGATTGTTTTGGAACAATCTGCAATCTGAGTACAGATGGCTCAGTTTAGCAATGTCAAAGACTTATGCTCTTTTTCTATGCTCACCTAACTCCATCTGTTTCCATACTGGATCTCTGCAGAGACCCTCATTTTCCTTTAATATCATGGCTACACATCCCATGCCACTGTGTCACAGACTTAATGAGGGTTAGATGGAATGCTCTACCAAACCCATCACCCCCCAAAAAAGTGTAGGATTGGAAAGTCTATAGAGTCTTGATCATGCTGAAGGATTGAGTGCCTGAGGATGGGCTTAATTTTAGTAGGATTTGAGAGCACTCAGCAGCTTGCATTCTTGCAAGATGAAGCTCTACTTCTACTAGGTGATGCAAAACACCTCAATGGGTATGTGTACACTGGAGCCTTTGGTTGACTTACAGAAGGTTAAATCAATCTACAGACCCGCGCAGCCACATGGGGCTTTTATTAAGGCGATTTAGGGTAAGTCTATACTGACAGTGGCAAAATTGCTGCTGTCAGCGCAGTCTTCCGAGTGCAATTGAGCAGTCTGTGTAGACCCACTCAGTCACTTCATAAATCACCATATTAACTCCAGCCCTGGAACTGGAGTTGCTATAAGCCAACCAGAAGGCATTTCTGGATGGCTTAGCGTAAAGTGTAGTGACGGATGAGTAAATGGTAGGGAGATACGCAAGGTATTTTATAGAGAGGTAGCCGTGTTAGTCTATGTATAGCAAAAGCAGCAATAGTCCTGTGGCACCTTATAGACTAACTGATTTCTTTGAGCATGAAAGCTTATGCTTGAAGAAATCTGTTAGTCTATAAGGTGCCACAGGACTCTCGCTGCTTAAGGTATTTTACACATCTTGTGTCTCTCCCATCAACAGCCGCCGAAAAGTACAGCGAGTGTAGATTAGGGCTTAAGCTCTTCCTTAAGTTGACTTAATAACACCACCTTTTTAAGGTCAACTTAACACTTCAGTCAACCTTATTAAGTTGACTTAAGCTGATGTAGGTGGGGAAAAGCCCTTAAGTCGACATAATTGGCCTCCAGGTCCCCTCCCAGAGGTCCCCTCCCACCAGGAATGGTCGGCCTAGCACCTGCCAGTGTGGACGCAGGCAGTAGACAGGAGTTTCCAATGTGGACTCTCTAAGTCAACTTAATAAGTGGGATTTTAAGTAGACTTAAAGTCGACCTTGTTAAGTTGACTTAACAGAGCCTCCAGTGTAGACATACACAAAACATCAGTGCTACTACAACCCCAAATTCTAAGCACAACATAATGTGAAATAACTAATAACAACAATCCCTTATATTTTTTATATTGCTTTGCATTTGTGTAGCTGCCCAGTGCTTTATGGGTGTCTGTACCACTAGAAGTCACTTCATTCCATTGAAATACAGTCACTTCTGGGATCAAATGCAGCAGTTATTCTTTCCACACCACACAGTTTTTTAGGAAGGGAAATATAATAGGGTAGCAGGTAGTAAACCTCTCACCTGTTTCTGTGAGCCCAGACCTAAGTGGCTTTTGCAGTGTAGGTAACAGCTGTGGTCCCTGATTAAGCTGAGTTTGAATCTGGTCTAATGAAAGAACACAAACAGGGAAATAAATGGAAATCAGAGGAAGGCATGACTGAGCAAGGCAGGGAAGTCTGGGAGACAGGCTACCTGCTGGCCAGGGGAGGTCAAACCCTGAACCTTGGAACCTCTAGAGCACCTGGGGCTGAAACTGGGTCTGTGTGGTTGCACTGTAAATAAAAGGAGCAAGAGTGTTTATAATAAACCACAGTGCAGTGGGCCCTTTAGGCCAGGGAGAGGAATGGAAACAGGGGAGCAGGCTACCTGGCCTACTACAGGAATGAAGTATGAATTTGCCAACTGAAACTACAGAGGAAATTTAGCTAGACAGAATGTAATTACACAATTTGAGATTTGGCCAGGAAACTGATGCCAACACACTGAAACTTGGAAAAGGGTGCTGTGAAATCTTTAATGACTGGGCCTGAGTTTACATCCTGCCTGAAACACAGAATCTCCAGTGCTGCAGTGTCCTAAATGACATGTGATGACACTGGTGGGTTTTGAGGAAAAGTGAGACTGACTGAGTCACCATAGTTACTTCTTGAAGTATCTGGCTTTCCTTGCAGATTTCACCTTGAAGAATCCAAAAACTGGCAACGTCACAGCTCAAGTTGAAGGCCAAGTGCCTTAAAGGAAGCAATTCAGACTAACACTGATTTCTTCTGATTATATAATGTAATATTAAAGTGGTGGTAACTTTGTGCAGCAGCCTCCTGCCAAATTGATGTAACTGTGCACCATGAAGCAAGCTCTAGCTGACTGCTAAGCTCAACAACTGACTATTAGCTGTTTAAAAACTTATTTAAAATTAGTCATGGAGAAAACCGTTCAGATCCATCACTGTGGCCCAATAATACACAGAGCAATGCAGGATAGGGAAGAGATAAAAAGACGGCCTTAAGCCAAGTTTGCATTTCCCTGATCCTCATAGACTTTAAGGTCAGAAAGGACCACCATGATCATCTAGTCTGACCTCCTGAACATTGCAGGCCATAGACCCTCACCCACCCACTCCTGTAATAAATCCATAATCTCTGACTGAGTTACTGACGTCCTCTAATCATGATCTAGAGCAGTGGTTCCCAACCAGTGTGCCGGGGCACACTGGTGTGCTGTGGCAACACCCAAAGTGTGCCATGAGCATCCCTGAAAGCTGGAGTTAAAGTTCCCTTCCTGCTCAGCCCAGCCACCTGGGCTGTGCAGGGCTGGGACAAGGCAGGGGTTAAAGTAATGGGGAAGGCACCAGAACACAGTTCTGGGGCGCCCTAATTTTTAGGCAGGCAGCATTCCTGCCCCCTAAAAATAGAGGAAGGCACTGGAATGTGGAGTTCCAGGGGTCCCCCTAAAAATACCAGGAGCAGCCCCAATGCAGAGTTCTGGTGGCTCCACCTTAAACCCATCCAGCTGAGAGCAGGGAGGCTGGGAGTGTGTGAATCTCCCCCTGCAGGATGGAGCAGCTTGTGTAAGGCAGCCTGCAAACAGCGAGGTAAGGGCTCTGGTGGGGAGGGCTGCTAGGGGTTGTGTGGGGCAGGTGTGTGTGTGTGTGTGTGTGTGTGTGTAGTGGGAGGGGAGTGGATGTGTAGCAGAGGGTGTGTAGCTGGGGTTGTGGGGTGGCTGTCTGGTTGGGGGTGTGTGTAGCTGGGTGGTGGGGTGGCTGTGTAGGGGGGTGTAGCTGGGGGCTGGAGGCCTAGTTCTGGCCCCTGCAGTGATGGGGAGGGTCCATCACAGGCAGCAGGGGGCCGGTGGAGGGGATGATGGGACCCACTGTGGTGGGAGGGAGCACCAATAGGGTGGAGATTTGCTCTGGGTGGCAGGGAGCCACTGTGGAGAAGGGGGAAGTGGGTGCTGCACCATGCTCCCCTGCCCCCCCAAGCCACTCCTGTTCTCCTTTCCTCTCTCCTCTCTTGCCACCCTTGTGCTGTTCCTCACATGGCTGCCCTTGTCCTCTTTTGCCAGCCCTGCCCTGCTCTGCTCCCCACACTCACTCCTGCCACTGCACATGACTTCTGACCTCCCATGTTTTGCCACCCTTGCTCTGCTACCCCTACTACCCTACATAGCAGTATTTCCGAAACACTGTGCCATGGTTCATGAATATTTGTAAGTAATTTAAGTTAATTTGAATGTTCATGAGTTTTTTTAATGGTGGCATGCCTCAAAAAATTTGAAGGTCTCAAGGTGTGCCACGGCAGAGAAAAGATTGGGAACCACAGATCTAGAGACTTGAACTTAACAGAGAATCCACCATTTACACTAGTTTAAACCTGCAAGTCACCTATGCTGCAGAAGAAGCTTCCCCACCCCCCACCCCCAGAGTTTCAGTCAATCTGACCTGGGGAAAAACTTCTTCCTAAATACAATGATCAGTTAGACCCTGAACATGCAGAGAAGATCGATTACGGCCTGATGAGACACCTGGGAAAGAATTCCCTGTAGTAATTCAGAGTCCTCCATATCTATTGTCTCATCTGCAGCTATTGGAAATATTTGTTGCTATCAGTTGCAGATCAGCTCCATGCCATTGTAGGCAGTCTTATGCCATCCTCTCCGTAAACTTTTCAAGCTCAGTGTTGAAGCCAGTTAGTTTTTTTGCCCCTATTGCTCTGCTTGGAAGGCTTAATTTCTCTGATGGTTAGAAACCTTCACCTAATTTCAAGCCTAAACTTGTTGCTGGCCAGTTTATATGCATTTGTTCTTGTGTCCACATTGGCATTTAATTTAAATAACTCCTCTCCCTCCATGTTATTTCCACTTTTGATGTATTTATAGAAGCAATCGTATCTCCTTTCAGTCTTTTGGTTCAGCTGAACAAGACAAGCTCTTTGAGTTTCCTCTCATAACACAGGTTTTCCATTTCTCAGATCAATCTAGTTCTGTACCTGTTTCGATTTGAATTTGTCTTTCTTAAATGTGGGAGACCAGAACTGTACACAGTATTCCAGATGAGGTCTCACCAGTTTCTTGTATGACTTCAAAATACTTCTTTCTATAGGAAATCTCACCTGATGCATCTGAGGACTTCATTAGACTTTTTCACAGCCACATCACGTTGGTGGCTTAGAGTCATCCTGTAATTAACCAATGCACTTAGGTCTTTCTCCTTCTCTTTCACTTCCAATTGATATGCCTCAAGCTTATAGCAGAAATTCTTGTTCTTAGTCACTAACTGCATGAGCTTGTACTTTGTGCAAATAAATTTCATCCCATTTCTATTGCTCCAGTTTACAAGTTTATCCAGATCATCTTCTATTATATTTGTCTGCCTCCATATTGGCAATACCTCCCAACTTTGTATCATACACAGACTTTATTGGCACATGCCTACTTTTCATGCCAAAGTCAGCAGTGTGCCCTGTTATAGCGGTCAAAAGTGTGAAACAACACTGGTCCAACAATTGGTCCCAGAGGATCTCCACTAGTAGTTTCCCTCCAGCCTGGCAGTTCATCTTTCAGTGTGCCCTGTTATAGTGGTGGTTTCAAACTCATGGCGAATGGACCACGTGCAACCCCTAAAGTTATTTCCGGTGGCCCACAATGACACCATCTTTATCGATATTTGCCATATAGTTGTGTGAAAAGGTTTCAGTGGTGTGGCCCTCGAGCTAACGTACTAGTCCACATGCAGCCCTTGTAGTGTTTTGAGTTTGAGAGCCTTTGATAGGTTCCCTTTTAAGCAGTTCTTTATCCACCTTTCAGTTTAATCCCCATCTTCACCACTTTAACTAATAATTTCCTCTATAGCAGTGGTTGTCAAACTTAGGGTCGGGAGCCAGTACTGGGTCGCAGACCTTCAGGCACTGGGTCACAGTGCCTCCTGCTGCCACTACCAAAGGACTGGAGTGCATTGCTCAAAGATGTAATTGTTGTGTTGTGGGCATAAATGACTTTTTTTCCAACTAGGTCCTGAGGAAAAAAGTTTGAAAACCACTGCTCTATAGAACTGTATCAAATGCCTTACTAAAATTTAGGTAGCTTTGATCTACTGAAAGTCATTTGTCTAAAATATATGTTATCTTCTCAAAGAAGAAGATTGGGTTGGCCTAGCATGATGTACCTTTTGTAAAGCCATGTAATATTATATCCTGATTACTGTTCACCTCTATATCTTTAACTACTTTTTCTTTCAGAATATGTTTCAAGGCCTTGCATACAGTTGAAGTCAAAAGAACAGACCTGTAGTTTCCTAGATAATTTCTTCACCTTTCTGGTAACATACCAGTAGTTCTTATTTTCAAATCACTTGTCATAGGCTATGACCCCTAAATTTAAAGATTCATTAAAAATCCATGTTAATGGGCTTGTAATTTCGTGTGCCAGTTCCTTTAATATTCTTGAATGCAGATTATCTGGGCCCTTGATTTAGTCCCATTAAGCTGTTTGACTTTGATGTCTGCCTCGGATGTGGTAGTTTCACCTCCATACGCTCATTCCCATTTGCCACCTTCTCACTATCTATAAGATCTCCATTAGCCTTATTAAGGCAAAGTATTCATTTAGGTATTGGGCCCCTATCCCATCGTAGGTCTTTAGCGGTCCCACTTCTTTTTTCTGTGTTTTCTTTTTATTTGTGTGACTATAGAACCTTTTACTATTGGTTTTAATTCCCTTTGCAATGTCCAACTCTGATTGGATTTTGGCAATTCTCACTTTACTTCCATACTTTCTGACCTCCAAGAGGTAGGTTTCCTTGATGATCCTGCCCACTTTCCTTTTAGGCTTTCTGCTTTCTCTTAATAATCTATTTTGAGGTGCATGCTCATACAGGTTGGGCTGCAACCCTTAGCTATGATTTTTAACCCTTTGCTTGAGGTGTCAGCTTCAAATAGCTTCTTAAACCGCTTGGGCTTTTCTTTTGTCTGGTTCTTGTCCCATGCTTCCACTGACCACTTTCCTCATCCCATCCAAGTTCTTCACTCCAGCTTCATCTGAAAGTCTTGCCTTGTCCCTTCATCCTTTTCTCTCCTTCCCTCCATCATCTGCACAAACTCCCACCAATAATACACAGATCAATGCAGGATACAATAGTTTCCAACTGCATCTCTAAACCTCAGCTCTTGTCTTCCATCAGCTCTATGAGGTGGCACCTCATACAAACAAAGCTCCTTTAAAGTACCCTGCACCTTTCACATCCAGTCATCATTCCTCTCTTCCATTCCTTAGATTGCTATCACTGCTGCCTCTGACTGTCATAGTCTGGCTCATGTGCCACTGCACTCGTGCTGCTGGCTGGCTGTTTGGCTGCCTTCATGGGACCTCAAATCAGGGAAGCTCTGCTTCTTAATCAGGGCTCTGCTTCTCTCACAGCACATGGTTCCCTGCCAGTCTCTACAAGCTGAACAAGAAAAACAAAAAAACCCCACAAAACAGGAAAATGGCACAACATCCACAAAAACTCATTCTCCCCTTTCAGGACTGGGAGCTTGCCTCGTTCTTTCCCTTCCAACAGAACTCCTGCTCAGGCTGTCCTGTTTATAGCTCTGCTTGCTGGCTCTTGTGCCACTGGTTGTTTCCAACAGTTCTAACTAACTCAGCCCTCAGGCTCCAAAATAGCAGTGCTTGATTGCTGGTGAATGGAGAAACACTGGTCGCACCTCGAACCATGGGAGAAAGGAAGCATGGTGAGGGATTTGCTCCACTGATGGTGCTAGATCCTACCCTGGAGTGATCCTCCTTTGGCCAGCCACCTCAACGTTTGGCCACTGTCTGCTGGCCACTGCATGATGTGTTGGATAGGATAATGCTGTTATGTGGATTCTGTTTGCCAGTGAGAAAAGCATATTGCAGACTGATACCCCTATCCTCCCACAACAGATACTATATTTCAAGCATCTGATGAAGTGGGATTCTGCCCATGAAAGCTCTTGCGATAAATAAATTTTGTTAGTTCTTAAAAGTGCTGCAGGACTCCTTTTCTGTTTTACACTTATAAAGCTACTAACAACACAAGGGACTGGGCTCAGTACTGAGGTAACTGGATGAAATTCTATGGCTTGTGTTATCCAAGAGGTCTAAATAGATGATATAATGGTCCTCTCTGGCTTTCAAATCTGTGAGCTGCTGAAAGCTCCTCTTGCACTGTTTCATTAGCAAACCAAATGCATCATGCACATTCATTTGGACACAATCCATTCACAATGATAACGCAGCGGTGTAGACTGAAAACATTGTAGGTGTTGTTAATCAAGTGGCAGGTCCCCTGTTGCTTTTCACTCTACTACCTAGCACTCCTACAGCTAATAGCTGTGTATGGTGAATGTATGTTTGAAATGATTGGGATTTGGCTGCACTTTGCCAGCAGCCATAACAGGGAAGATTGTGTGGCACAGCAAAAACTCTTCAGTCTGAGAACAGATTGCTGATGTATAGGTGCCTGCAAGAAAGGACAATGGCACAAATGTGCTTTTTGTACCTAGGATCCACACTTTGCTGCAGAAAAAAGACTAACTGAATTCAATGAATCCTGTGAGGTGCCTGCCTCCATCAACTTCCACTTCTTTCAGATGAAGTTGAGAGCACTCAGGACAGCAGTCACATTTGTGGCTACTGTCTTACTACTGGAAAAAGAAAAATGGTTCTAATGGAAACATAGTAAATAGTAATATTTTACAGTTACATAACACAGAAGAATCCCAAGTAGCGTAAAAAGCTATCTACAGCCATTATCAGTGAAAGATGGCCACTTCTGGGGAGGATGGCAAGCAGCTGGTAAAAAGCACACACTAATAGTGAAAGGGGGAAATGTGGAACATTCAGGCAAGTTGTTACGCTTCTGAATAATATAATGGGATCTTTAAAGTTGGTGCAGGATGGAGAAGTCTCTGGCCAACAGGAGCTACTTGGTGCTCTGCACTTTTGAAATTCATGTCACTTCTCTGGGTACCTGAATTTGGGTTTAGGATCCCCACTCTAGCAACCTGTTTGTGAAAATCTTGAAAACAGAGGCTAAGGTCTTATCTGAAAATCCATAAATAACATGGTGCCCAATTTTATCAGAAGATAAAGGACTAACTCAATATTCTTTTCGACATTGTGTTGTATGGTGCTTAGGCCCTAAGGTGATGGGGCTGTTTAAAAAAACCCTGAGATAGAAACATAACTGATCTTCTCAGAGTGTAAGCCTGAATTTCAAGGGAATTTAGATAGTCCAGTTTTGATGTGTAAACTCCTGAGCCCTCCGCTCGAGCTATAATCTCAGAATTCTCTATTATTATCTCTTGGAATCAAAGACCCTGCAAGAAGCAGCACCTCTGTAAGATGCATACTTAGAAGTCTAGAAGCTGGCATTCATTAAATGGATTGAAAACTGGCTAACCGATAGGGGTCAGTGTAACTGGATGTCTGGCTGGTTAGTCTTGCCCACATGCTTGGGGTTTAACTGGTCACCGTATTTGGGGTTGGGAAGGAATTTTCCCCCAGAGCAGATTAGCAAGGGCTTTCAGGGTTTTTTGCCTTCCTCTGTAGCCTGGGCATGACACACTTGCTAATAGATTCTCTGTACTTTAAAGTCTTTACACCATGATTTGAGTTTAATAACTCAGTCATTGGTGAGAGGTTTATTGCAGGAGTAGGTGGGTGAGGTTCTGTGGTCTGCATTGTGCAGAAGGCCAGACTAGATGATCATATTGATGTCTGCTGACCTTAGAGTCTGTGAGTCTAATTGTAAATGAGGAACTATCACTGAATGGTGTTTCTTGTAGAGACAAGAAGCAACACCCATGCTATTTAATATTTTTATTAATTACCTGGAAAAAAGATAAAATTATCTCTGATAATATTTGCAGATGACAAAAATTGGAGGAGTGGTAAATAATGAAGAGGAAAAGTCACTGACAGAGAGTGCTCTGGATTGCTTGGCAAGCTGGGTGCAAGCAAACAATATGCATTTTATAAATCACTAAATGTAAATGCATACATCAGGGGTCAGCAACCCCCGACACCCTGTGCCATTTTCACGCAGTGCTGCTCAGACTTCCCCGCTGGCCCAGCATCCCCAGTGCTGCATTGGCTGGGTAGAATGAACCGTGTGCCACAGCTCCAGGCCAGCAGAAGCCAGGCACATGGCTCACAGCCCTCTGCTGGGCAGGGCTGGAGGGGAGCTGACGGGGATGAGAGATGGCTCTGGCTGGACCTGGAGGCCTCAGGGAGAGAGGCGGCCCTAGCAGGGACCCGGAGGTCATCCACTGATGAGGGTGGGAGCCAGCCCCGGCCCTGAACCATAGGCCTGGCTGCGCCTCTTCTTGGCCCGGCTCCAGGCACCCACTGAGGGTGCGGAGGGCAGGGCTGGCACTGGGGCCAGCAAAAGTTGCTGACCCCTGGCATATCTGTATGAACAAAGAGTGTAGCCCCATATTTACATGATGGGAGAAGCTATCCTGGGGAACAATGTCTCTGAAAACGATTTGGGAGTCATGAGGCATAACCAGCTAAATATTACATGCAAGTAGGGGAATCCTGAGTAACATTAGAGAAATTATTTTACCTCTGTATTTGTCTTTGGTGTGACCACTGCTGGAATAAAGAATCTAGTTCTAATACCTACAATTCAAAGAGGATGTTGATAAAATAGAGAAGAGCCATGAGAATGATTAAAGGACTGGAAAACATGCCTGGAAGTGATAAACTCCTGGAGCTTGATCTATTAGGCTCAGCAAAGAGAAGTTTAAAGGGAAACTTGATTGGAATTTATATGTACCTGTGTGTGGAACAAATAATAATGGGCTCTTCAGGCTAGAAGAGATATGATGGCTGGAAGTAGAGCTACAGAAACTGAGATGGAGAATATGGAGTACATTTTTAACAATGAAAGTAGTCAACCACTGGGTATTTTTCTAAAAAACATGCTCTAGGAATTATTTTTAGGAAGTTCTTTGGTTTATGTTATACAGGACATCAGCCTGGATGATCATAGTGGTCCCTCCTGTCCTTGGACTGTCTCAATCCATGAGAGAGACAAGCCAGGTATCTTTTATAGGACTACTTCTGTTCATGAAAAGACAAGTTTTGAGCTACACAGAGCTCTTTTCAAGCTCTGTCAAAAGTACTGGGTTTCACAGCTAAATACAAGATGGAATAGATTGTTTAGCATTAAGTAGTTAACACCTATAGTAAGAGACCATTCAAGATGAAGCAGCCATTTAACATCTTTGCAGACATAGGAGAAAAAGGGGGGGGGGCGTAGTGGGTTACAGATTGTTTATCAGGGTCAACTTGGAGAGAATGGTGTGGTGACTGAAGGCCAGAAGTGGCGGCTTCAGGAAAGATTTCTTTCAGGATGTGATCCCCTAGTATTGATTGTAATTGTTTACTGATATCCCATTGCGGTTCGAGTTTGGTGTGGTAGGTGACAATGGGGGTGTGTGAGATCAAAGAATTTATTTTCTGTATTGAAGTAGGTTGTCTCAGGGTGCTTGGTGGCCTATTTCATGGTGCTATCTGCTTCTCTGGTGGAATGTCCTTATCTGATGAAAGTTGTTTTAAGTTTGTTGAGGTGTGTATCCTGGACTTTCTCCTTGGAGCATATCCTGTGGTCTCTAAATATAATCTAATATAATATGAATCTGTAGATAACAGATTTCTTGGAGTGTTTGGGGTGAGTGCTGTTGGCAGTCCTTCGCCGACCATGATAATGATATTGTTGCAGTTCTTATATATGGCTACGCATATGTCTCTGAAATCTGAACTCTGATGCAGAGTCAACCTGCATTGAGGGCATGGGAAGTTCGTACCTATGATATTGGATGATTGTAGCTAAATGGTAACTTTCATGTGAAGTCTGGAAATGATTTTTCTGATTCTGTTAAAGCCTGTTACATACAGACCTCATCAGAGACTACCAGTGAGTCCTATTCTGAGCCACTTGTTCAAGCTTTTTGAGACTGGTGCTGGCTTGCTGAAAACTCTTCAGGTTATCTTCGAAACACTTATATGGGTGACCTTTCTTCCTTTTGCCCTGCTTCAGCTCCCCATATAAGATCTGTTTTGGGAGATGGTCTTCCATTCTGATGACATGTCTGGTCCACCTAAGTTGTGCTCTTAGTAGCATTTCCTCAATGCTGGTTGTGTTTACTCTCCCAAGCAGGGGCGTAGCTATGGGTGGGTTGGGGTAGGCCTGGGCCCACTCACTGGGTCAGCAGGCCTATCCACCGCAGTGCCTGGCAGATGCATGAATGTCTCAGCCATGGCTGTGGGCTCAGCCAGCAGCAGGTATCTGATGCTGAGAACAGCATAGAGGCAGAGCTTCAGGTAGCCAGGCAGGGGTGGGATGCTGTTATCCTGTTACTGTCTGGGGCCAGGCTCTCGCCACCTTTCCCCCTCCTTTCTCCTCCTCCTCTTCCTCATGATGTTCCACTTTCTACCTAGCAACTGAAGCATCATCAGATAGCTTTCAGTCACATGATCAAAAGCAGGATGTGACTAGGCCCTCCCTGGTGACTCAGAGGCCCAGCTAGAAAATGCAGGCTGGTTACCCCCTGCTTTCAAGGACTTTTATATTGGTCATTTTGTCCTGCCAGTGAATGCTCATTATTAAATGAAGGGAGTGCATGTGAAAATGCTCAAGCTATTTAATATACCATCTGTAAAGAGTCCAGGCCTTGGATCTATACAGGAGAGATGCCAGAATCACTACACTGTAAATCTTCAGATTGGTGGACAGATGAATATTGTGTTGGTTAAGGAGTTTTGTTTGGAGTCGGCCAATGGCATGGCTAGCTTTACTGATTCTGGAGGCAAATTTCCTTGTCCTTATCCAGAGAACCATGACACTTGACTTGAACTGATCCACATTTTTCAGCTGAATGCCTTAGGTGAAGATGGCTGCTGTTGGGGCATTCAAATGAAGTACTGGCTGGACCAAGAACTCCATCTTACTGAGACTGATTGTGAGGCCCAAGAGCTGGGATGCTTCAGAAAACCTGTCCATGGTAACCCAAAGGTTGTCATGTCTACAGGTCATCAAGACACAGTCAAAAAGTGCCTCAATGAGAAGTCACTACAGTTTCTTAGTCTTAACATTGAGTCTTTGGAGATCCAAGAGGGAGCCACTGAGTTGGTAGCAAATGTATATCCTCTAATCCAAGTTCTTTGTATCATAGCTGAGCACACAGTCAAAGAACAAACTGAATAGCACTGGGGTAAGTATGCAGCCTTCCTTCTTTGCAACTGAGATTTCAGATGTGTCAGAAGAGTCACTGTTGGAGAGCTCTGGCACTGCCACATGCTCATGAAACAGGGCAGGTGATTTGTATGAATATTCTTGGGCAGCCCACTTTTATGTAAAATAGCCAATAAACTGTATTGAAAGCATTGGTCCAATCAATGAAGATAGCATACAGGTCCATGTTTTGCTCTAACATTTTTTCCTAAACCTGCCTACAACAAAAATTGTGTCCACAGTATTATGACCTGGCCTGAAACCACATTGCGCATCTGGCAGAGTCTCCTCAGATATAAAACAAACAAGTAGTCCTGTGGCCCTTAAAGACTAACAGATTTATTTATTGCATGAGCTTGCATGGGAGAAAATCACCTTTCATCAGATGCTTTGAGGATGAGGAAACTTACAGAATGGAAGGAAATAAATGCAGGGAAGGGTATGTCATGGGACCACGCCACTTTCTAACAGCAAATCAAAGTAGCTGTTAAGATTCAAACACTGGAGAACAGCATATAGAGGAAGATGAAGTCAAACCACCTGTTGTAATGAAAGAAAAATCCAAAGTCCCCATTAAGCCCTGAAGCAATGCAATCAAATTTGCCAATAAATTTTATCTCAGCAGCTTCTCTTTGAAACCTTGATCTGGTATTCATCTGTCTGAGCACCAAAACAAGTAGATCATCAATGGAGTAATCAAGAAGAATGAAATCCTGACCCATTGGTTTTAGAATGTTGTGATTTCTGATGTCAGATTTGTGCCCATTTATTCTTTTGCACGAAGACTGTCCTGTTTGTCCATTATATAAGGCAGAGGGGCATTTCTGGCACATGACGGCATAAATCACATTGGTGGGTGAGCAGCTGAATGAGCCTTTGATGGAGTAGGTGGTTTTATTAGGTCCTGTAACAGGGTCTTTAATGCAGATATGTGGAAAAAGTTGACAGCATGGTTTGTTGCAAGGATATATGCCTGCTTTAATAGTTCTGTTGTTAGGTCTGTAGTTGCTGGTAAGCATGTGTTTAAGGTTGGGGGGCTGTCTGTAAGCGAGGAGAGGTCTGTCTCCCAAGGCTTGAGAGAGTGAGAGGTCATGTTGTAGAATAGGCTGTAGATCCCTGATGATATATTGTAGAGGTCTGGCTTGGAGGTTGTAGGTGATGACTAGCGGTGTTCTGTTGTTTTCTTTCTTGGGCTTCTCCTGTAGTAATTGACTTTGGGTATATGTTTGCAGTGAGTCTGTTCGATAGGATATGAGCTAGTATTTTCCTTGCTGTACATAGGAAAGAAATGCCTCTATAGTTTCTGTAGTCAGTTTGGCTGCCTTTATTTTTGAACAGTGATACAATAGCAGCATCTCTGAAATCTTGTGGGATTTCTTCTTCCACCCCAAATGCTACTCAGGATGTCATGAAATGCCTCTTTAATTTTTGGGCCTGTTACTTTTTCCAGTTCTGCTAGAATACTACCCTTTCAGGATACTTTGCCAGATCTCAACTGTATGATGGTTTTCATGATCTCTTCAACTGATGGAGGGTGACTGAGATCCTATTTGATGGGTTTCTCAGGTAATTGATCAAGGACACACCAACTGACTGGATAGTCTGTTGAGTAAACTATTGAAGTGTGCAGCCCATCTCTGTATGAATCTCTCCTTATCTTTGATGATGGTTGTGCCTCTGCCAACTTCAGAGGAGTTGTGTCAGATTTACACGATCCATTGATTGTTTTGAGAGAGTCAAAGAACATCTTTGCATTGTTTGTGTATGCATAAAGCTGAATTTTTGCACCTTCCCCTCCCATCACTCTTTCTGCTTTCTCCTCAGTTCAAACGGGGCCTTGCTCTGTAGGCACTTAAAGTTATCTTTTTTTAAACAGATGTGAGCTCATTCTGCCATTCAACAAATGCTTTCTGCTCATCTGGAAATGTTCCTGTTGTTCTCATCAAACCATCTTCATGCAGCCTTTTGTTTGGTACCAGTAATGATTTAGCTGTGCCAATAATCAAGCTGGTTCCATTTTTCTGTTGGGTTGCCAGGGACTGGGGGTGGGTACGGATCAACTAACAGCCCAAAATGCATCAAAAAATCTATTATTACTCCATCAGCAGGATGTCTAATGCGTTTACAGTGCAGTTATGCATTTCCTGACACGATTAGAGATGCTTTTCTAAGTTCTGTTGTAGTTTGAGGCAGTTAAAACCTTATATATTGATTCATTAGGGAAACCGATTTTAGTTCATGCTATAAATTCTCCTTTTGTGACTCACGCAAAGGCATGACACATTTTTCTTTCCCTTTTTTAGGATTATGTGATAATCAAATCAATTAAAAGATGGTCGGTATATGGTAGTTGCATGAAATCTGAGCACTCCGTGAGGTTTTGTTAATACATTGATTTTCACATTTCAAAGTGTTATCTTACCTTCCCTGTGTCAGGCAAGTATGATGGCAAGTATTGCTGCAAAGTATTTTTCCCCATTACAAAGAATGCACTGGTTATTTATTTCTGTAACAATAATTTTTTCTCATACTGTATAGCCGGCTGATCAGTACAAGCTCCTGGCCGTACAAATGTCACTTGCCCCATATTAATGCCACTTCACATTCCTATTTAGCTTTCTTTTTCTTTTTGGATGGCAAAAAGTTACCTGGGAATACAGGCTGTCCTGTATGGTACAGGAATTCCAAATGTATTTGCTTTTGTAATCATATTAATACCATGCTGGTTTCTTTCCCTGCTGCTGGCATGGTACTAATGAGCAGGCATAGGGATCAGCTTTGCCATTAGTAAGGCTGGCCTACACTCCTGATATCTCCTAAGATTTACAAGAGTGCTCTGAAGATCTCCAATACTTGGGTGAGTTGCTGTCTGTCTCCCTCCATCCATGGTCTTACAGTGCAAGGGGAAAATGTCTGCCCCCATCCCTCTAGCCTTCACTTACAGATAAAAAGAACAACTAAAATAAAACAGGGAATAATCATCTTTCATATGTTCATTATTCATCAATAAACATCTGTGTTGTTGCTTCCAACCTTGACAAAATTAGGCTGGCTCAGATTTGTACCATATTTAACTAAAGATCCAGTGAAGATGGTCTGCTCTGACTATTGTGCATAAACAATGTCGGGGTGCACATCTGTGCACCCCTGAGCTATGATTTATATGAGTTTTCTGTTCACTTATGCATGTGATGGTAGGATTTTATGTCAGTTAGGCCATGCAAGGTTCCTTTATGCATGCTCATAACATATTCTATATGATTACTATGGTATCATGTTTCCTGCAGCATCATGTATGTGCACAGATGTGTAGCATGTTTTGCATGGCTCAGGAGTGGGACAAACAGAACTCTCTTCCAGCAGCATGTAAATAGCACAGCTCTGAGGAAGGAAGTACCTGTAGGAGGTAGCAAAGCCTATTGAAATTGATGTCCCTGGCTCAAACAGGACAAATAGATCTCCACTGCCCAGAAAGGGAAGGATCAAGGGGGTCTGGAAATAAAGAGAGTCACTTTGAATGGCTCAGGGCTTTTTGCTTGGGAAACTCCATCTTGAAACATCTCTAAGAAGAATTGGTCTCTGCCTTGGAAGTGGCAGAGAGGGCTGCAAACCATCTTAGCTGGACTTGCGGGGTGAGGTGAGCATATTTGTAGTAGTGTTATAGGTTTAGCATGCGTGTTTTATTATTTATTTTCTCATGGTAACTCCTGACATTTATTAAATGATTCTTCAGTGATTTGCTATATACTCACTTAAAATCATATCCTAATCAATAAACTAGTAGTTTTATCTAAAGCTGTGTGGACTTTAGAGGGTGTGAGTGAGGGAGGCTGCGCATGATCCATTTCTTTGTTGAATGCATGGACATGAGTGTATAGTGATTCCAGAAGGATCCCAATCCCTGTAAGACAGAAGTTCCAACTGTGATATCTGGGGCTGGGGGTGCTTGCTAGGGGACTGTTGCCTAAGCAGCCAGAGAGTGTGCACTCGCTGCTTGGGACCGATCACATGCAGGAGGCTGGTATGAACTGACTTCGGAGTGAGTGGTCACCTGGCAAAGCAGAGTGAATTGGGGTTCAGGAGTGGAGATCTGGGGGATCACAGCAGCACACTGGACCAGATTTGTGGAGCAGCCTGTCATACAATGTGCCATGTTAGTGGTGGTAAAAGTTCCTAGCATGATCCCACCATGCAGACAGAGACTTTTTTAGAGTGGGTTTAGTGGTGGTGAATGGAACTGGATCAGCAGCTGTGGACACAGGAATAATGTCTCCAACCCTGGTACAGATACAGCAAAGACAACAGCATAGGAAGCTCCACATGATGCCCTGATGAAATGCCTCAACTTTGGGCTAGGTGGAGTGTCTCTCGATGTGAGCCACTATAGCCTAAAAACTGCCCACAAAAATAGCTGGATAATACTGAATGCAGAGATGGCTGGTGTTGTGAAAACCCTTTCATGAAAAAATAGATTGTAATCGCCAGCTCAGTTCACACAGAATACTGTTTAGCCAGCAGCTGGTAAAAATTTTCATTTATTCATGAGTTGGGATGGAAGAAAACACTAGAGATGATACGTTTCAGTGGGGTAGCCGTGTTAGTCTCTTTCTGCAAAACAAACAAGGAATCCTATGGCACTTTTAAAGACTAGCAAATTTATTTAATGCATGAGCTTTCATGGTCATAAACCACTTCCTCAGAGGCATGAAATGAAAACTGGAGTATGTCAGCTATATATACGCATGCAGAGTTGTGTGAGTCACAAAGTCAATTCAAACTGTTCCAGAGGAGTAGCCCTGTTAGTCTCTTTCAGCCAAACAAACAAGTTGTTTTAATTCAGTGTGGAAGTGGGCCGTTACCAGTAATTGATAGAAGGGTGAGAACATTTAAGGGGGGGAGGGAATTATCGTTTGTAGTGAGTTACAAAAGGTAAATTTTCCACTTTATGAGTAACAGACTAGGAATTCTGTGGAGCATATGTGCCCTGTATTGTTGTTATTTAATTAATAAATTTAATATAATTTACCCATACACTGTATGGTTCAGCATTGTCTTTTAAGATTATAGGATTGCCTTTTAAAGGTCCAGTGTCACCAAATATTCCATCAACTTCTTCTACCTTCTCACCCACCCAGGCAACCACTTTTCCAGCCTCCAATTCTCTAATTCAGTGATTCTCAAGCTTTTGCAGGTTGCAACACACTTGGTGGCATATTGTGATCCTACAGGACACATCAGCCCACTCCCCAGGCCAAATCCAGCCATCTCCCTGGCTGTCCGCAACACTCTTTCCAGTGTGTGGTGATACAGTAATGTGTCCTGACACTGTGGTTGAGAACTGCTGCTCTAATCACACACACATTAACATTGAAGCTTTTATTTTTGTAACTGCTTCTGTGGAGAACTGTCTAATGCAGTTCAAAGTTCCTCCAAGGCAATTTAGGACAGACTCAGCTAGTTCCAACTGCAGGAAGGGTTGAAGGTGATTATAACTCCTGAGATGACTGTTACAATGTAATCTGCTCTGGAATCTATTTGATGATTAATGTTCTTTTAATAAATATTTAGCTTCACTCTACAGGCCAGCTTGGTGCCATTACACATGACTGAGCCCAGAAAAAAATTGTTTCTGAATCTCAGTGATCACTTTTGGTATTATGTGTATGTAGCAGACAGCAGCAAAATGTCCAGTTTTTGTGTATTTATGGCATTTGACTCCTTTAGCTGGGCAATCAACTCTTGGACTGTGATCTTTTGCACATATTATGTATCTAGTTTGAAAAGTATTAGATTTTGTCTGGAGTTAACTTTACATGGTCTTTGAGAATTTATTCCAAGTGCTTTTGCTCACATGACTTTTTCTAGGTTTCCTTCTGGTGACTTCTTGTCTCTATATTGATTTGTAATCATCTCTGATTGTCTGCCATTTCTACTGCAGTATGAAGGGTTAAATCTTTTTTCATCTGGAGTTTCTCTGAGAGCCTGTTATCTAAAAATGCCAATTGCTATTCTCTCTAATGTACTCTTCCTTTTTGCCTTCAAAAACAGTTTTCTGCCATGTCATACAAGTCTCATAAAAGAGTCCACAGATTCCCTAGATTTTTGGACACTCTGACAGAAGCTTGTTGTCTCATAAGTCACAGTATGTTGTGGTATAATATGCTTATCAGACTTGGCCAGCACCTCCACATAATTGTTCTTGTGGCTGTCTAAAGGCAAAGGATTTAACGATATTTTCAGTTTCACAACCCATGTCAGAAAGAATTAACCTGCTTCTCCCCCATATATTTGTAGAGTTCCATTGTGAAGGGGGTAATGGGAGCTGATATAACCCCTCCCACTCAAATATCAGGACTGTCCCTATACAATTGAGATATCTGGTTCCCCTAGTCAAAGCTAAAGCCCTAGATATGTGAAACATTAACAATTTGATGAAACTCTTCCATTTCTATTGTTTTCTTTGACCATATCTGGTTAGTCACACAGAGACAAGGGAAAAACAGACATGAGCAACGACGATTTTTTTGTGGAAAAAGATGTAGACTGCCTCAGACATGCAGGAAGATGCGCAGAAGTATTCTTCACACATTGCCATCTAGTGCCTAGATACTGTAATGCAGCTTAAACTTTCTATCTAAGTTTGCAAGGGCGATGTGGGCTAATTCTAATAAAAGATGGACACGTAACATGTGTCCAATAATGTTGTTAGGCATCTTTGCTGCACTGGGCTATAGCTGTATCCTAAACTTAAACAGGGTTTTTCTGCTGAGCATTCAGGAATGGCTAAAGTGAGCTAAAGATTCTCTTTGTCATGAATGTTATCTCTTTATTCCCAATTATCATGGGGTATAAATGCTGAGAACAACCAATTGCTCTGTAAAAGGGTGCTTCACATGCTGCTGTGTCTTGTCCTCTAGGAGCACCTAGCTAGGTGACAGAATTCTTCCTAACAGCAACTGTCAGTGCAGAAATACACGCCCCTTCTGTGTATGTATGTGTGTCAGTGGGTCTGGACAGTGGAGCTTGTATGGTACCTGCTAAAAGGCCTGATCATAAAAAATAAAGGAGGGAGGACCAGCGTAAATGACCAAATAATGCCACCACATCAATGGGCAAAACTCTGAGTGCTGCTTTAGCAAGATAAAAGGCCCTTAAACTGTAAACTACATGTACAGTTACTTTAAAGACAGCGCAGTGTGCAGGGACTTCAATAAAATGAGAACTGAGTCCCACATGCATTAGAAAATATCAAGCATTATAGGGTAATTTTAGTCTACCCCCAGGCAACTTTAACTTACAAAACTGGGGCTTTATGAGACAGATAATAACACAGCCAGATTCTGCTCTTAGTTACATAATAGTCAGCCGCCCCACTCAGATCACTGGAATTACAATGCTGTACCCCTAGAGCAATGGACAGCAGATTCTGGCCTAAGTGGAACAGGCTTTATTTAAAAACTGACAATTCCTCTAGAGTATTCAAATGTAGCAGGCTCTCTGCCAACACACTGGGCCAAGCTTGTTACAATTAGCCCCCCCCCTTTTTTTTGTTTTGTTGCTCCAGTTCATTTTGGGACTTGAAAGGAGGATGCCACTCCCAATATATGCATGTTTACATCAGAGTCCCTTAGGCCAGGCCTTGACAAATGTATGTTTCTGGTCACCATGGTGACTAGTTTTAATAACCTGTTGCCTAGTTCCACTACAAAAGTGTAATGGAGGAGTGCACTTTGGTGACCAAAAGTAAACTTGCTGGTACCTAGCTGTGAGCCAATTTTGTCCACCCCTGCTTTAGGCCATCTATAGCCTAGGACAAAAAAGTATAAGCAAAGGCCTTGAAGCTGGGTACTCCTGTGCTGAATCCTTAGTTTTGCTACTAAGTCCTCTGTGGCTTTGGACAAATCACTGGACCTTTCTGTCTCTGGTCTCATAATACTTTCTCCCTCCTTCTGATACTGAGGAGACAAGTAATACCTTTTATATAGATCATAGAACACTTTATGAAGGAGGTCAGTGGCATTATCCCTATTTTATAGATGAAAAAACTCTAGCACAGAGAGATGCCTAAGGTTCATCCATACAGCTGGGAACAGAACCCAATTCTCCTGAGTGCCTAGTGAGGGCTTGTTCCACTAAGATATTTTATCTGCTTTATAGGCAAGCAGTGCAGATTTTCAGTAAGTGAGCATCCACCTTCTGAAAATCAAGGCTTCTCAGTTAGGGTACTTTTGGAAATCCTGGTCATAAGGTTATTGGAGGTGAAAGCACTACATAAGTGATGATGATAGTGTCTATAGGCCTTTTATTTAATTACTTATTTATTGTGATGGCTGCGGATGAAGATTCCCCATTCAGTTCATTAGTGGTATTATTTAAAGACCTTTTTCACCAAACATTCTGTCTTTCAAGACTGGATTAGTTGACTGCTTTTTCCTTCCCCTTTCATACCTTGGCATTTGAAACTGTGAAGAGTGTTTGCCTCGCTGCACTATGATATTCAAATAGCTGAAGTGGATGATTTTAAAATATTGGTTTTTCAAACACAACGCATGGCAACCTTCATTATATCATCCACAAGAAAGTTCATTTGATGAAGTGGGTTGCAGCCCATGAAAGCTTATGCCAGAAGAAAGTCATTAGTCTTTAAGGTGCCACAGGACTTTCATTGTTTTTGCTCTATACAGACTAACACAGCTACCCCTCTGGAATGTACAAGAAATTGCTTTTTGGCTTAAAGTATACAATGCTGTCAAATTGTTCCAGACTTCTTGGCATTGGTGGAAACAATTTTTCTGTTGCTTGATTAATGAGAAGGAGTGTGTAATGTACAGAAGGTCTCAGAAAGATTTTTTTTGTTTTACATGTACACTAAAATACGATAATGGCTGCACAAGAGAGTGGAGCTCTCAAATATGTTGTGAACTGTTCAGAGCCATCTCGCCCTCAAATCATTCAATGTACCGCTCATTCAGCGTACTTTCATATCTGTAATTAGCTAAACATGCAACTACTTTTGAGGTTCCCAGATGAGCCAGTGAAAAACACTAGGATCAAATTTTCTTCTCAGTTACTCTGGTATCTGTTTGGAGTAAGACCCTTGCTTTTATAAGGATGGCAGCAGTAGGTTTTCTGCATTGACGCTAAATCCTGGCATTGGAACATCTGTAATATAAAGGTTGGCATCTCATCCAAGCCCACTTTTTTTGGTGTCCTAGGTGAACTATGACTTTGCCCTCCACTCCCATGACTGGCCATTGCTGGGCTATTGAGAATGGCTGAACTGCCAGACCCTGCCCCTACACTGCTCAGACAGCGCTCTTATGAAGCTATGCTGTGATACATTTTAACTATTCCTACACACAGCTGTGTGCCACAGCAGGGGTGTTGCTACACACAGGAAAAAGATTGGGGGCACAGATCCCCAAACCCATTTTCCTCATGTCCACCCCCCATCTCCAAGCCTATGAGTAGCCTACATCCATACTCCCTCTGTGCAGGGCATGGAGCACAACACCATGGGGCCAGGCAAGACCCCCCCACACTCCCTCTGATTCAAGAAAGAAGCTAATGAGCCTGGCCCAGAGGCCCCCTCCCCAGTGCTGAGCTGATGGATCGAGCACCAGCAGGGCTGGGTAGCCCTCATACAGAGCCTAGTGGGGCTTCCCATGTCTGGAACCAGCAGCCTAGCCCGACTCCCTCCCAGCCCAGTGATGCACCCAGCAGTGGGTCCAGGCAGCAGGCACAGCTGCCCCCAGCCTCAGCCTAGCACAGAGCCAGCAGGGGGCTGGGAAGCCTCTCCCTCATGCTGCACCATGTGGTTACCATCTCCACTTAATGGGCATGGAAGCGAAGGTGCATATCACAGAAGGTACTTGAAGTCCCTCCCCATAAGATTGCACTCTGCATCCAAGGTAGAGCAGAGAATAAAGCCCAGGCATCCTGACACCTGTCCTCCCTGCTCTAAGGACTAGACCCTACTCTCCATCCAGAGCGGCAAATACAGCTCAGGAATCCTGATTCAACCCAGCCCCATGCCCTATCCTTGGTCTGTTCTTTGGCTCCTCTCTCCTCTTTCTCCTCTCTTAACTCCAAGAACCAAGCTGGGGTCTGTGTCCCCTGAAAGAGCTTCTGATGTTTGAGGATGGTGGTGATGGAGGGCTGTGACATAGCTGTGAGGAGGGAGAAATGGGGTGTTGGAGGATAAAAGTGATGAGGGACCAGAATAGGGTGAAATCAATCACACATATTCCAGGTCCCAGTCATGTGGTATTTGCATCATATTTTCAGGTCAAAGCTGCTTTCAAATGCAAGGTGAGTTCAGGGTATAAACCACCCATCAACCTCAGAGATGCCCCACTGGGCTTGATCCTATTGTCATGTCCCTCACCCTAGTGGAGTCACTGCTGCTTTACACTGGGCAGAAGCAAGATCAAAATTATCATTCTAGGTTCTGGGTTGTATCTGCCTTTTATTTAAGGCCATCATTGACCTCTGGAAAGTGCGACTTTTGGGGTCCTCTCCTTCTGCACCCTGGCAAGGTTGAGTAAATGCCAATACAAGGCCAAAGGCAGCAGAGAAGCAGTACCCACAAAGTCAGGCTGTGGGTCACGACTCCTGGGTTCTGAGTGGGATCTAATGGGCTAGAGCAGGGGAGGAGGATTTCTGCCATGCCCCTCCTGTGACTTCCCCAGTCATGGTGGCTGGAGTCAGGACCTATGCCCCTCCAAATGCCTGCTTTGGCTCTACTGGGGCCAGAGGGAGTCATCACCCCCCCACTTCAGATGGTTTCGCCAGCAGTGATGGGGGAATTTTGCCCCCTCTCTCAGCTGCTGATGGAGGCAAGGCAGGAGCATCTGGCAGCATTGCCCCTACGTGGTCTCCCCAACAAGCAGGTGGCAGTGGCGGGACTTTTTTCTCTCGCTGTGCCTAGCTTCTGCTGGGATCAGGTTGGATGGGTGGTCAAGTTAGGTCAGGCACGTGCGTGATCCCCTTGCTATCTCCGCTCACTACTTTTGGCTTCATCTGGTCTCCTGACTCTCAAGTGGTCAGGGGCTCCCCCCTGTTCAACACTTCTGCCTGGCCAGCCAGGGTCATCACTATCACTTCATACCCCACCTTACAGCTTTGTAACTGGCCCATTGGGAGTTGGATGGGACTTATTCACCTGGTGGGTTGATAGGTTATGCCGGGGTCGGCAACCCTTGGTATGTATGCCAAAAATGGCATGTGGGCCGAGCCTGAGCAGCATACAGCATTGCTCATGCTCCCCTGCTAGCCCTGCTCCCCCATTGCTGGGTGGCTTGGGGCCACAAGAGCCAGATGCCGTGGCTCCAGGCCCCCGCTGGCTGTGCTTGCTCACTGGGGAGTGCGGCCAGCAAGGATGAAGAAGCTGTGGTGCGGGGCTCCTGGCCCCACTCCTTGCTTGGCAGGGCTAGAGGGGAGTGGGTCAGGTTGGGCCTCCCAGAGCTGCCACTGCTGGCAGGAGCTGACCCCCGCGGGGGACCAGAGGCTGCCCACTGGCAGGTACTGGTGCTGGCCACAGCTGGGAACCAAAGGCCACCAGCCGTTGTTGGCAGGAGCCAGGCCCAGCCAGGAGCCGGAGACCACCTATCGGCAGGTGCCGGTGCTGGCCCCAGCTCCAAACCAGAGGCCTGGCTCCACCCTCAGCAGCCACTGAGGGCACGGTGGGCAGGGCTGGCATGGGGGCCGGCAAAGGTTGTCAGCCCCTGGACTATGCTATGGTGGGGGCCTGGGAGCTTGATGGCAACCTGGTAGGGAGTTTAGCTTTCCTGGCATGTGAAGGTCACTTGCCAGGATTGTCTGGGGGTGCCTCACTTAATCATTTCCTTACCACTGATGGGGCCTCCAGCACTGGTTCACCTCAGTCCCTTCTACTTTCTGTCCGTTGCACATCAACTGCTAATTTGTTCTGTGCATGTGTGACGTGAAGTGCACCGAGTGACAGGCCACTGTGATGTCAGAGCAATTGGTTGAGTCACCTCTGAAATCACAATGGCCTAGGAGAGTCAGATATACACCTTAGTGTAGGTGCACACCTCATTGTAATTCATCCAGGAAAAATGGCTCAGGGTTTAAAAACTGGACAGTAACAGCCAGTGAAACCCAAGGATGGTTTACTTTGGTGACATGGCTGCCCCATTGGAACTTGTCAAAAATTATAAAGCTCTCCGCTATGCTTTTGGCTGTTTCCAATATTTCATGCTGACTCTTCAGACAATTGTATGTGGCACTCATTTAGGAAAGAAACTGTGAAAATCTGAAAGTTTACATGAAGGATATGAACCACCCAGGAAAACCTATAGCTGACCATAGGACTTTTGCAAAAAATGTTGTAATTAATGAGCTACTAATTGATTAAAATAAATAAGTATTTCATAAAGTCCCATTTGATTTTCCCCTGTCATTTTTGACGGCTTATAGCTAATAATGGTCTATTCTCCTGTGGTTTGTGGTGCTTTGGCCTGGTTTTGTCTGTTGGGTTAGATGTAGTTTGTGATGCTTTGGCTCTGGATGTTGTTGGTGACCTGCCAGATACAGGAAGTCAGACTAGATGATCCTTTCAGACTAGATGATCCTTTCAGTATTAAAACTCTTTGACTCTAAATGTTGAATGACTACATTGCAGCTAGGAAACCATGTGCAATGACATCCACCCTTATATGTACTTAATATAGTTAGCCCATGCCCCTAAAAGATAAGATGATTTTCAAGCTATGTGAGACCTCCACAGGAGTTATTTGTCTAGTCATTCAGTCTTTGAAGGAGCTTTACCAAATTAAGTTCAAGCTAATCAGATGTGCTGAGTAACTTGATTTTTACTGCTAGTATTTACAAATTGTGGGGAAAAGAATCCACAAAAACCTGGTAAGTTCTTTTCACAATGTGGCCAATCTCAGCATTTGTTGAACATTTTCTTTAAAAGAATCAGAGATATTGACAACAGAAGTGGAGCTGGGGAAATTTTTTTCCCCCTAGAAAATAGAAATGTTGCCAAAAAATACATTTTTCAGGGCTCCAAAACTATTTGCAATTTGAAGTTAAATTCACTGAGCAGGTTTGGCCAAGGTGAGGAGGGGGAAGGTGGGATAAAAAACCCTGAAAAATTATTTGAAATGGCTGAAACATTTTGTTCTGACTTTATTTCAAAATTACATTTTATTTCCATATTTGGCCAGTTTATTTTAAAGATAAACCCACTCACACACAGAAAAGGGGAAAAATGTCCTAGAACATCTGAAAAAAATTGCACTAAATGTTTCAGTTGCTTCAAAATTGTTTTATTAGAAGATGTACATATATTTCTGGATGTTTTATAGAAGATGTACATATATTTTTAAAACTGGTTTCAGTTTGAACTGAACTGGCTACTTCCCTACCTCTAATTTTTCAGCTGGGTCCTCAAACAAAAACTCCATTATTCAGCCATCTCTCCTCAGAAGGGCCTTCCTGCATTAACTGACTGGCATACTAGCCAATAGGGGGTGTTTAGAGATCCTGCTGTGGGCTGCCAATTTTATTATTAATTATATGGTGATATTAGATCATTATAGATGCATGAAGCCTGATTTTGATTTATATTATTGTTCTGGCAGGGAAAAGGAGTCTAATGGTGTTTGTAAGTCACATACACAGGCACTTTCAGACTCCTCTCCACTGCCATATGAGTATAAAGTGGATTCAGTATAAAGATGAATCAGGCCTCCACAACAGGGTTTACAAACCCCATGCTGAACACAGACTGGCAGAAGGGAAGATGAAAGTATCTCCTGTTTACAAGCAAGCAGCTTGATCACACCCCCACACAGCTGCCAGAGCTGTCAAGCATAGAGGCAGGTACTTGCAGCTTCAACCAATAGAGAAAACAAGACCTGCTATAAAGGGAAAAATACAGGGAAAGCCTGAGAGAGCAGAAGGGGGTAATAGCCTGGCTCCAGGCACATTCTAAGAAAACAGCCAGGATTAGTGATCCCTAAAACTGAAGGGCTTTTAGACATAAGTGATGAAGAAGATCCATGATTGAGAACACACTAAGGAGGGCTGGTTAGGTGAAGCTAAGATTCCTAGAAAGGCCACACCAAGGTACTGTGACAGCTCCCAACTCCAGAATAGAAGTCCCAGCTCTGTGTGTAAAAGGTGCAGTAGCACAGATGCAGTTTTCTCCTACAAGGATAGGATGGGATATGGGTGGGTGGTGTGTGCATTTCTCAGCTCTTTTGAGGCAGAATCTCCTCTGTGTGAAGTGAGCAGGAGCTGGCACTGTAAGGATCTTTACTTCTACCCATCATAGGGTGGGAAGCTATGTAACGTCCTCTGGAGCCTACCTCAGGGCTTGTGTAGAAGTAGGTTATGTGGAGTGACTGCCCAGGTGTGCCATGATCTGTGGGTGACTATTTTTTTCTGCACTGCCTCTTGAGCACCACTTTAGCACCTGATGAAGCTACTCGGACAGACTGCAGCATGCTGGACTTGTGCTCAAAAATATTAACAATTTTTGACACATTAACATATATTTATTATAAAGTAACATAACCCCCAACTATGGAGTCTAGTCTCTCCTGGCTTCTAAATTCACTGAGCTCTTCCTAATTGCACAACTCATTGCCTTCACTGGAGTTACTCCAGATTTAGACAGCACTGTCAATCTGTGGAACTCCCTGCTGTATGATGTTGTGGCCAAGCTTGTAACAGGGTTAATAAAAGAACTATAGACATTCATAGGGAATAGGTTTATCAATATGTATTAGCCAGGATGGACAGGGAAGCAAAACCATTCTCTGAAGTGTTCCCAGCCCCAGTGTGGAGGAAGCTGGAAGGGGGTAATGGGATGGATCACTTCATGATTACCTCGTGTGTTCATGCCCTCTAAAACTCCTGCATTGGCTACAGCCAGAAGACAGGGTAATGGGCATGATGGCTCATTGGTGTGGCTGTTCTTCTTTATATTGCTATAAATGAGAACAGAATCAGGTCCTTTGAGCAGGGTTCCACATTCCTGACAATAGATTGTGCAGAGGTTCAAAACAAAGCTGATTGAATATCAGAATTTCTATTTCATGAGAAATTTGAGTGTATGAAAACTTGTCTTTGTTCCAAATTGGAATGACAACCAGTGTCACTTAAATTATTTGCAATTTGGCATTTCTAAAGAATTTCAGTTATGAAAAACTTTGTTTGGAAATTTCAAAATGTCATTTAGAATTTTATTTCAAGTCTTTTTAATATTTTTGTTTTACATTCTTTCATGACATTTCTGTAGTATTGGTAGTGAATAATATGTTTGTGTCACGTCAGACTCATTTATTACAAAATGAACAAAAGACACTTTGATCTAGGGGAAAAAAGATAAATGTTTTAATCAGTACTAAGTAACAACTGCCCTTAATGAATTTTAAAATAAGTAAAATAAAAACAGAATGTTTAACTATTTCATGTGAAGTAATGTAAAAATAATAAAAATAGAAAAGAAATCCTCCCATATAACAAAAATCCATAAGGAAATTGTGACTTTTTTTCTCAACACTGACTTTCCGAAATGAATTTTTTGTTTTGATTTTTTTCTCTGCAGGAATTTTCATATTAATATAATTGTATGAAAAAAAGGTTCATTGACACAGCTTTTTCTGATGAACTGGTATAACCTTTTTTTCCCCTCATCAGCTCTGGTTCAAAACAGAATTTGACATAGTACTTCTTTCCCCCTTGGTAGAGCTTCAATATATTCATGGGTTCAGCTGGTCTCTCTGGGCAGCATCCCTTCTTGGTCTGGGGGTGAAAAATAGGAGGTACTGTTTCTCAAGCACTACCTATGGCTCCAAAATGAAATGTCGTTTGGAAATTGTGCTGATCTGTGATCCTCCTGATCCTTACTCACTGTGGCATTCAGTATGTTTTAGTTAACCCCTCTCCAAAGTGAATAAGGCAGCTCCCCCTATTCCCATGTCTTGTGTAGATACATCTGTGGATTGCTTGCCCAACACTCACATTTTTGGGGTTTTCTTTGCAATCATAATAGCTAGGGATTTACTTGTATCTAAAATAAAAGTTGAGATTCTGGAGAATAAGCTGTGTCAGAGATGGGTTGGTCTGGTGTAAGGAAATAAACTGGCTATTTTCAAGCCCAGCTTTTGATTTCCCTCTCTGCAACGAAGGAGAGCGTGGGGCTCTATACTATTAATACTGTTAAGAGTTCATGCTATATCTGTATAAAGGACAGTATGCCAAGAGATTATTCATTTAGTCCCTTTTCTGGTTCCCATGCTGCATTTGCATTTTGAAGTAACCAATTTTGAAGAATCGTTCATTTTCTAGCTCTTAGTGGAAGTAACAAGAACACAATACAATGAAGCAGTCCTAACATTATCAAATAGAACCATCAACTTTTGGATCTACAACAGATCAAGTATAACTTATTCAATATATTGGGCCTAATGCTGAGATCACCCACACTGGTACAAAACAAGCAAATGGAGTTACATTGATTGTAATCAAGCCCACAGTTTTCAAGACCACATTAGTTAGTGAAAAAGTGAGAGGCTTGGTCTGGAGTAGGATTTTGGGGATTTAAAGAGAACTTCCTTAGAAATTTTGCATAGTTGCCTACGGAAGGGTTTCTTGCATCTTTCATTGAAGCATCTGGTACTGTCCACAGGTGGGGATATGAGACTGGACTAGAGAGCCGTCTGATCTGGTGCAGTGTGACAACTGCAGTGACAAATATTAACACATTCTAAAATGCCTTCTGTGCAATTTAATTCTGTAATTTGGAAAGAGTGAAATAGTGATACATTCTTAGAGGGTATAAATGGGCGAAATTCCATTGAGGTCAATGGAATCCTTGTCATTTATGCTGGCAGCAAATTTTGTTTCTTTAACATGAACTTTTACATCATTGTTGCCAAAATGTTGGCTGGCAATTATTCTATGATTTTGGGTTTTTTTTGTTTTTTTTTTAAATTACAACTTGTGCACTTTATACATGAATGATGATCAAATCTTACTAAAAGTGACTTTTCTAACAGTCACAAAATTAAAATAATAGTTTTTGTCATTCTATGGTGTCTTCCATCAGAGGACTTCAAAATTCCTTGCACATGGGTACTACTCTTTCCGTCTCCATGGAACAGCTATTTGTATTTTTACTTTACAGATGGTGAATGGGAACTGTAGGGTGTGCTTTTCAGGTGGACAAACTGAGATGCAAAAGTCTGGTGCAGTGGTTCCCAACATTTTCTCTGCTATGGCACACCTTGCTACCTTTAATAAATTTGAGACACGCAGCCATATAATTTCCCAATGAACTCATGAATATTCACGAGTCAATGAGCCAATCCAGAGCTCCCTGAATAGTTTTTTTGAAAAATTTTGTGGCACACCTTCTCAGGCCAAATGGCGCATCTGTGTGCTGTGGCACACTGGTTGGGAAACACTGATCTAGTGACTTGCTCAAGGCAAATAAGGACTAAAACTAGGTTTTAAAGCCAGATTTAGGCACCTAAATAAATGGCTTTTTTGTTTTTGGGGGGGGGGGTTGCTTTTGGGTGTTGTTGGGGGTTCATTTTGGGGGAATTTTTGGTTGAAGGTTTGTTTTTATTTTTTTAAATACAATGCACCCAGCAAGTGTAATTTACCTTGGTATGAGCTGGTTGGTGCACAGCACTTTTGAAAATCAGACCACTTATTTGGGCCTTAAGAGCTCTGGGCACCCATTTTACAAACAAAATCATGGCCTGAAAGAATTAGTACTATTCCAACCTTCCTTCATCCACATAAAATGTTTGTCTGAGCACGGTCAATTTTTCCTCTTCACTTCACTGTGGAACCCTCATTTCCTTCACAGTGCTAAAAAGCAGCTAGACAAATTCAAAACACTGCCATCACTTTTTAGGGAACAGGTTCTCGATTTACTGAACTGCAGGCAACAGAATTGTTACCTCCACTGTCTGCAGATAGGCAAAGGTTCCCTGCTCTGACTATAGGGCTCTTCCGAGTAGCTCCTGTGTCCCACCGCAGGCAAAGAGATAACAATGTGTCCCTTTCAGGCGGAGGAGGAGACTAAAAACAGCAACACAGAAATACAATAACACCTTTTAAAACACTAGCAAAAGGCGAAAGCAGTTGTTGGACTGAAGAATTTTAACCAGAGGCAGGACAAACAGATTGTCTCCATCTAAATGGAATTCATTTCTGATTAAATAGCATTGTCATCTTTAGGTACATAAATGGCCTGACTTTTAAAGTGTGGAGCTCCTTGTGCCTTCTGTTGGTTTAAAAGAACTCTTCTTTTGTTCTGCAGAAGTCTGCACACTCCTTTCAGGAGAATCATTTAACTCTTGCCCCAGGGAATCAATCCTCTTAAAACCACGGAAGATTTGAAGAAAAGACTGACAAAAGTCTCAGGCAAGAAAACGACGGACAAGAACACCCAATTTCTGTGCAGAAGGAGGTGAGCTACCCCTTTTAATCAGCACATTGTTCAACCCCCGCTCAACAGCAATGCACGTACCTGTTCCCAGAGGCAAGGCTTCTGTTCCTTTTCCTATCAATAATGTCACTTGAAAGCACCCTCAGGAAGGGAGCGATCATAGTGAAAACGACAAAGCATGTTGCGTGCGATACACAGAAATCTCTCTGGGTGAGAGCGATGTTGGTGTTTGTCTCTTTGCTGGAGAAGGGATGACGTTTTGCACAGCTGGCTGCTAGCACCCACTTCTTTCCAAGCCCTGGAACATGTCACGTGAGAAATGGATCATGTGGCTTCCCCCGCCCCCCCATCCAGGATCTAACAACCTCGATTCCCCTCCCTTCCTGGCCCTTCCTCCTTAATAGGCAGCCTCTGCAGATCCCATTCTGCCTTTGTCTGAGCCGTCGGTCTGCAAAGCAATGTGTATGCCTCTGCCACGGTGGATTTGCCTCCCAGCCTCTGTTTCCCAAGATCATCAGGAGCTGGAGTCGGATATATTAGTGCCCCCCTCTGTCTCCAGTAGTAAGGCAGGCCAGTTTCACCAGCTGCTGCTTGAGATAGAGCCCAGGAACCGGCGCGTTCAGCACCCTGGACAGCAGCGCGCCGCCTGGCTCAGAATAGGCAGGTGGTTGAACAATTTCCCTAGCCTCAGTGTCCTCAGGCTCCCTGCCAGCCTTGCCCTCAAGACAAGGGGCCCCTGGGGGCAACCCAACCCTGCCTTTCCTCAAGACTCCTCCCTGGATTGGGGAATCCAGCCCCCCCTTATGCCCCGGATTTCAATTATGCCAGCCCTCCCCAAAGCCCTCCAGTGCCAGAGAAGGGCAAACGTGCCTGGTGCATGCTGTGTCCAACCAGCAGTGCTGACGTCCCGGTTGCTATGGCACTGTGTGATTGTGGAAAAGGATGGGTTTCTCCAGCGATGGTCACCATGGGGCCCTGGAAAATGAAAGAAAAGGACTGAATAAGTGAGTGGGGAGGGAGGGGGAAGAGAGGAGGAATGTGCAATTAGTTTCCTCCCAGCAGTTTTTCTCCAGCAGATCCTTTTCTTGCCCTCTTGTCACTTTACAAAGCTGGAGAAATCAGACTACAGCCCACACCCTGGTTCCTTCCATCACTGTCTGGTGATTTCTCTTTAGCAGGGATGACTGCATCACTCCTTTGCCTTCTGTTCACTCCCTAGAAAAATAAAGGAATGATGCAGTTGTGTGGCACTTAAAGACTAAGTCTTTAAGTGACACACAACTCCTTGGTTTTTTTTGCTGGACTAGACTAACACGGCTACCCCTTTGGAAATTGAAAGTAATGATGGCCCTTTCCTAAGGCCCCGCATGGAAAGAGCCACAAATAGCTGCCATGAGCCATTGTGCTGGCTGTGGAAACTGTGCTCCCTGTAACTTTAAGGAATGAAACCACAGTTTTGGACCCATTTGGAACTGTCCATCTTTCCTGCATAGACAACAGGCTAAACATCTGACAAAGTGCGATGTCCTCCCATGAAAGCTCATGCAATAAATAAATATACTAGTCTTTTTTGGAAGTGCCACCAAACTCCTATTCTAAACAAGGAAAGTACAGTGGGGGGATCCAGAACTGTCCCTTGGGGGCCAGAGGGGTGACTGGTCTGGGCCCTGTGGTTCTGCAGCCCCCTCCCACTGCAGTGCTCCATGGCCCTGTGGTAGTGGGGCAGGGTGGGATGTGGAACGTTGCCTCTGGGTCAGTCCTCCCTGTCCCCAGGGGACAGGAAAGACTTTTCCAGAGGTAGGGCAGGAGAGCAGAGACCAGCATCTAGGTTAGCCCACCCCAGCCCCAGCAATAGAGTTGGTGGCCCAGTGGCGGGGTGGGAATGCTGGGCCCAGACTCTGGGCCAGCCAGCCCACCCCACTCCCTAGTGCTGGGGGCCCCACAGGCCAATTGGCCCCAAGCCCTTCCCCCACCTAGGGATGTCCCTGCGGTGGTGTTTGTTACCTTTAGTCTATAGGAGTTGTTTTCAACCTTTTGTGGGTAGTGACACACTTGGTGGTGTGTGTGATCCTACAGGACACATCAGTCCACTCCCCTGTCCAAATCCAGCCCCCTCACCCAGGTCTCTGCAACACACTTGCAACCATTTGGTGACGCAATAATAATGCCCAACACAGTGGCTGAGAACCATTGGTCTATGCCAGGAGTCTCAAACTCAAATCACCATGAGGGCCGCATGAGGACTAGCACATTAGCCTGAGGGCCGCACCACTGAAACCTTTTCATACAACAATATTGCAAATACTAGTAACAATAGTGTCATTGCAGGCTTCAGGAAATAGCTTTAGGGGCCACATGCGGCCCATGGACCATGTGTTTGAGACCCCTGGTCTATACTAATGGTCTTATTACACTATTGCGGTGGGACAGCCATATCTAATTACGATAAAGCACTTTTCAAACAGCACAACATAGAGGCTGGCTTTGCCTGTTCAGCATCACTTCTTCATTTACTGTGACTCGTGAGTCTCTTTATTAAACATTTGTACAGAGTCCAGCACATTGGAGCGCCTCTGCACCATGGTAATAAATAACAATCAGGTGGCTCAGCTGACCACTGTCAGTTTCCCTTGCTCTGTGAATATTACATAGCAGTTTGGAAATTTCCTTTTTCTACATTAGAGGTGTTCCTACAGCCTTGCCTCATCTGTGATGTAATTCCTGGGGACCCAGCGCTAAGATATATGTATCACTTTAGTCTAACTTAACATCTCAAAAACAGGACTAAAAAAAGTGAATGCTGATCCTCTGCCCAAAGTTGAATTACACTTATGAATAGTCCTAATCACTACCTTTGAATAAAGAATAACAACATCAGTCAGGGTCCCAGGATTCAGTCTGCTGAGTTCATTTTTCATTCACAATAGACTAATTGTCTTACCTTGTTATCATCTCCAGTTCTTGGATATGACCAATCCATCTAACCTGCATCTTCAGCATTGCCTGCATTAATGAATGCAACAGTTTGTGGTTTAAAAGGTAAGTGACTTGTAAAAATAATACTATCTGTTGGAGTTATGGTTCTTTCATCCCTTCTATGCGCCTCTTTATACGATTGGCCAATGGAATATTTTCAAGAATAAATGCCTTATAGCCAATGTGGGTGGAGCAGCCAGAGAAGAGTGGATTCTAGTACATTTGAAGTTTTCTAATGTCTACAGGCAAATAAAGCATGCTGCCCAATATGCTTTTATGTGGTTTTATTGATGGTTCTACAAGTTATGCTCTGTTGGTTGAACTATGCATTTTTGCTTTCTGTTTTAAGCAGACTAGCACAGTCAATACAAAGAAAAAGACACACAAACTTCCATATTTTCCTTATTCTTTTCATTTATTACTTGATAACATTTTTGGGCATTTTTATTTAGTGCTGGGAGTGTAAAGTGGGGAACAGAGTCATGGGTCCATCTAATTTGTACTTAACCAATTTTTGCCTTTATTAAAATTTCAGGCAGAATTATGGCCAGCTGTGGTGTCCAAACACCATTTGTGTCAGACAATAAATAGATGAGACTGAGTAGTCAGGAGTACCAATTTATTGCATTCGAGTATACCAGGAAGTTTTCCTGTAGTTCATGATGGTCACCGCTACCCCTAGACTGTTCCTTCAGCTTCTGTTTCTTCAACTGGGCCCTGTTCACTTCAATTTTTTTTATACATTTCCTCAATACATGTTTCTTAACTGCTCTCCAATCAGCTTTAAGCACATTCAGCATTTTCTTATGTAACCCATATTGAAGCATCCGTGTTTTTTGCTGTTTAGACAATTTCTATATCATTCTGTTCCTGGGTTTTCCCAGTAAAATGGAGATTTCTGTTCTTGCTCTTACAAGGTTATGTGCCTTGTACCCAAAATGTTCCAGCATAAAGTTAGTTTGTCCTCTCAATAATGCCATGATTTAAAGCAGACCAGAAATTCCATGTAAGGGAAGAATTGGCAAAAATCACAGTTAGGTCACAAAGTCCTTGACTTAAGTGTTACCTCATGTAAACTCACTTGCTATCCATAATTATGAATTATTAAAATAGAACTAAAATAGCTCTTAATTTTACATTTAGAACTTAATTTATACGTTTCAACACAATACTTTATCACTTTTAATCATAGGTTATCAGCAACATTTTTCGCTCAGTTTGTCCTTAGGTTTGTGAATCATTACAAACATCCTTCATTAGTAACATTCCCAGCAATGTATTTTGTAGGGTAGTCTATATCAGGGGCTAAATAATCATTTGTATCCCAACATTAGGTTGTAAACTCTCTGGGTAATGGTCTTTTCATTATATGTATGTAATGTGTAGCAAAAATGGGCTGCATGCCCTACCACAATAAATAAATAAATAAATAAATAAATAGCAATTTTCTAAGGCTGCCCTTACTTCTGATATCGTATCTTATTCTCTAACTAATCCCTTAATCAGTTGGGTCACATCCAGCTGTAGATCTGTCTAATTTTATTGATTTCAATAAAATTAGACCAGCATCAAGTTGGTGTGGGGGCAAGGGCTTAATGTTTTAGTCCTGAATATTTTCATTCTCCCTATTTCTGTGAGGAAACCCAAATAGAGCTTAGTTATTTAAATGACCTATTTTGGAAAAAAGCGCATTTACTTTTTGAGAAACCGATTGGAGGAAAACTAATAGACTGAAAGGCTTTTCTATAAATACTATATCATCTTCTCTTATGACAAGTTCCAAAGAGGTAGCTGTCTTAGTCTGGTTCAGCAAAACAAACAAGGAGTCCTGTGGCATTTTTAAAGACTAACAAATCTATTTATCGCATTAGCTTCCATGGGAGAAGTTCCATTTCATCAGATGCTTGAAAGTATGGGAAGAAAATTAAATCCAGTGAAGCATGCATGACTATTTTCTGAACTGTACATGACACTCTCATTTTACTGGATTGATTTTCTTTTATGGTACAATATATAATGTGGCTTATTAATATAATGCAACAGCTTGAGAGTTAATCCAGATGTGTTGCTTTCAGTTTTACAAAATAAATGCGACTTCAATATAAAATAATATTAATTGTTGACATTTTGAAATGTAACTCTTCCCAATGCTACATTGTCTATTGTTTAATGATCTTAATGTGACTTGTAATTGCTTTTAAAATTGAACAGGAATATCATCATTAAGTGTAATGACACCCCTGGGGTATGTCCACAATACAAAATTCCCACAGAACATAGCTCAATTTGTTGCAATTAGCAGTCTTTTCCCAAGAGAATTTCACAGCCAGCACTCCTTCCAAGCTGAGAGCACTTTTCGTTAGCTTATCCGTGTATGCAAACTTGCACTAACTGTAAATGGCTCTGCAAAGTACAGGTAGTCCATCACCACACATTCCTAGTGATACACATTAAACTTTTTTTTCTGATGTTTGCAAAGCACTTTACAACCAGTAATTCTGATGGCACCTTCTGAGGTATTTGTGTTATTGCTGTGTCTTTTCCAAAAATAATAATAATAGGTAAAAACTACACATGAATGGTACATCCCAAATAACTAACATCTTTTTCACCACTTTCCTATTTGGATCAAAGTCTATATTAGTCTTCTTCTGAAACTCATGATTATATGCTTAACTGTCATGAAAATTGGTCTCTACAATCTGCTATACCCAGTCTTTGGCTCCCTTCTTGGTCAAATTCTATCCACAGTCATTGCAACAGCCTTCTTACAAATGTAACTCATGGGTCTATGCTACAGGTGCCCATACCAACATGGCCCAGCCTCACCCCCTTGTCTTCAGTTGGGGCAACTTACATTAGACACTTCACAGCCTCATTTTGTTTCCTGTAACTTGCTAACTAAGTAGTAAATAATTGTATTTACTAAATATATGCACACTCTTGCTAGGCCAAATCGCATACAGACTACTGTTTTCACTGGGTTCACACAGCTTCTACCACACAGAATAGAGTGAGAATCTCAGAGGGCTAACAAATATTTAAAGGGATACTATACTACTCCTACACAGCACAGTTAATGTCCATATTATTTACTCAGTTGAGATGAAAGGATCCAAATCTGGTCTCACTGAAGTTAATGATAAAATGTCCACTGATTCTAAGGTAGCAGTTCTCAACCTTTTGCAGGTTGCAACACAGTTGGTGGCATATCACAACTCTACAGGACACAACAGCCCATCTCCCCAGCCTTCCACAACACACTTGGCGCTGTGTGGTGACACAGTAATGTAGCCTGACACAGTGGTTGAGAACTACTGTTTTAAGGTACTGCCTAAGTGGGCAGTGACTTCAGTGGAGATGCATGCTGTAAGTCTGGAGCATCACATCAGTAGCATTTCAACTGGCCCATCAGGCTCAAGATACAAAGCCAGAATCAACCACTTGCTTACTTTGTCATGCTCACATCAGATCTCCATCAACTGTTCAGACTCTCAAAGCCAGTCTCTGCACGGCTGCTGTCCTTTGAATACTGCACATAATGGAAAGAATTTAACCTCAGTTTAAGTTGGCAATAAAAATGGTCATGGTCCAATGATTCCAGCTGGATAAACACAAGTAGATTTGGCAATGCCTAATAAACCCTTGAGCTTGAACCTTACTGGTTCTTACTGTGTGTGCAATGCACTGCGAATAGGTCAAGCCACATCAGACTTTGCTGCAAATTACTCTCTTGCAATTTGCCAGAACCAGTATAAGTTGTGTGTAAATGAAAAGGTCTTTTGGTCAGGCTAGTGGGAACTATGTTTGAGGGGGAGCATCAAGCCCTGATTTTGCAAGAGCCCTCTGCTCAGATTGTGGATGTGAATAGAGGCAGGTGTAATTTTGTAGTTGTTTGTGCATTTGGGTAGTTAGACTTATATGTGACATCAGTCACACCTGTAATTACTTGTGCCTGAAAAGTGTGTCAGAAAAACTGAGGCTGTTTTTTGAAAAGTGTCCTTCCGATGTGTCCTTGCGCAGTTCACAATAGAAATGTTGATGGCAACTTGACCATGCGTCAACTTCCTTCCAGAATATTTCACTTCACCTATTTTGGGAACCTATTTTACCTTGTTTTTCCTCTGCAGTTTAATTGCACTATTTCTGTAGTGATGGTCGTGGAATGATAATGCTAAAAAGATGGTGATTTTCTCAGGGCCAGCTCAAAGGCTTGTGGCAACCTGAACAAACTTTTCCTTTTGTGCCCCCCATGGCTGTGTTGCCCCCCTACCCTGCTGCCTTTGATGTGGAGCTGAAGGCAGGGCAGGGGGAGGATGACATTGAGAGTGCAGACCCCAGCCTCCTTTCTGGGCTGGCTCGGTCAGCACCCAGGATGGGGACCAGCTGGCCCAGGGGCAGAGTGGGCCAGCCCAGAGACTGGGCTCTGCTCTCTCACCCGTCCCCTGGGCCAGCTGTTCTGCCCTATGGGCAGCGAGGACCAGCCCAGAGGCAGGGCAAGAGGACAGAGACCAACCCATGGGCTGGCCTGCTCTGCCCACCGAGGTAGAATGGCTGGCTCAGGGGAGGGGTGGGACCATGGGATCTGGCTTCTGGGCTGGCCCGCCCTGCCCCCCGGTGTCCCTATGTAGAGCTGTAACTACTGTTTACAGTGCCCCTTACAATGATTGGTGCTTGGGGCAAGTGGCACAGAACGTGCCCTTTAGTGGAGTGGCTCAATGGAGCTGCTCTGGTGTTCCTGGGGCAAAACCCTGCTCACCCCTCTGTAGTTACAGCCCTGCCCCTATGCTTTGGTGCTGTGAGCCGGTGCCACACTGGCTTGCCCTTGAGCTGGCTCTGGACTTTCTGTACCTTCCCTGTCAAGTTCACTTTCCGTAGTGGAGGGTAAAGGAAAAGATAGCAGAAGGATTGTCACTGGACTTTTTATTTTGGTGGACTAATCATATATAAGAATGACAAATGTCATGCTAGGTCACCCCCTGTTCCATCTGCTCAGGAATCCAGGCTCTAGCAATGGCTAATGTGTAATACTTTAGAACAGGGGGTCTCAAACTCAAATCACCATGAGGGCCGTGTGAGGACTAGTATGTTAGCCCGAGGGCTGCACCACTGAAAACTTTTCATATGATACAACGTAAAGTCAAAATGAAAAAATGAAGAGCAACATGTATATGCCAAGAGCAAATAAGAAAGAATTACTTCTGTTCAAGATGGAGATATCACCAGGAAGACAAAGAGTAAGTAAGTAAACACACTTTCGATTTTGCATTATCAATTATTTGAGAAATTCTAGGTGTCGTTGCGTGCTGCAGGAAATAACTTTAGGGGCTGCATGCAGCCTGCGGACCATGAGTTTGAGATCCCTGCTGTGGAAGATGGCAACACTCTTATCCTTTTATAATACAACTACACAACTGTATACTTTAGAGGAGGATATCCCCTTCCTAACTCCCTGTAGTTATTTTAGACCCTGAAGCATGAGCTTTGTTTTTTTCTGATTGTCTTAGCTTGCATGGTTACAAATGATATCACTGGTCATAAAATTATTCAGCCCTTTCCAAAATCCAGCTACACTATTTTAACTCTGAAAATAATGGAAGATGGCTGAGGCCAAAAAACTTTATTGACCTTCCTGGTGAGCCTGAAACATGAAATGTTCTTATTATTCAGACTACTATCCTCCCCCCACAGAAATGATGTGCATATCCTTGAATAAGTTTGTCCTGGGTGACTTTGGCTTTTTCAGATCAACAGTTGTGCGCTTTGTTCCTGGAGCAACATCTGCTGTTTAGTATTTTGTAGTTCCCTCTGTGGGGGAAAGTAATTCTCACTCAGAGTGAATCTGTTTTGATTTGTGTATTTGTCTGGCTAGGGCTTGAAGTCAACTTCAGGCTGCCTTTTTTGGGGGAGGGGGTGCTTGTCACAATCTCAGCATTATAAAATCTTTTACTCATCCAATGAGTTCAGTGACAAAATCAGGCAGAAATCAGGTTTCCCCAAATGACACCTCCTGTTAGACCAAAAAACTACGATGTGCCCAAAATACTAGTGGGTGTGTTTTTAGCTACAGTAAGATGAGGAAATAAGTCATACTGTTACATCTATGTTGTTTTACAGTTAGCCTCTCATATGGTACATAATGCCTCTTAAGCACTGTTATGATAAAGATACTCTGATGGTCTATAACTGGCTTGTCACTCAAGAAACACTGTGTGCCTCTGGGACAGGATTTGGCCTTTACTGCACACATGACCACATCGTGTAGGGGTTAGAGCAAGGAATGGAGAATATGCAGTCCTGAGAGCTATTACTAGCTTTGCCACTGACTTGATGTCTAGCTTCAGACAAGCTATTTAGCTTTAGCTGATCTGGGCCAAAGTCTGTTTAAATCCAGAATACCTCAACTGAAGGCAGCCATATCCATTAACAGTTTAACTCCACAGTGCTGTAAGCTACATCAGAGATGAATTTGGCCAAGATGATTCAAAATGGGGTTCAACATTGAAATTATTCCACACATTACATCAGCACTAAATTTCACTCTTGGAGAGCATCCCACAGGCCTATCAGACCCCACTCAAGTCATGTCTTGGGAGGAGACCACACCAAAGTTTTTAGTTTTTTGATGAAATCCCAACTTGGGTTTCACAGTTCCAACTGGGAGTGCCTTGTGAGTTGAGCCAACCTTATGTTATGTCTGCACTATAAAGTTTTGCTGGCATAGTTATGTCAATCTGGGATGTGAAGAGCTCCCTCCACCCACCTCCTGCCCCCGCAACACAGCTATGTTGGAAAACCCCCAGTGGGGAGACAGCTATGCCAACAGAAAACACATTGTTCATGGAGGTTGTGTTACTGTGCCAGCAGAAAAAAACACTTAACAGCTATAGTGAAAAGGAGCTAGTTTACTCTAAAGGAGAGAGAAGCCAAGATAATGAGCTCTGAAGACCTTTAAAACAAATGCTGATCAAATGTTGTTAGTTTTCATGAAGGGACTATAGCCCCAAAGACTATTATTTTGTATTCTTTGGTTAGTGGTCTATTATAGCAAGGGGTAGGTGAACTTCTGTGATCTGCATTGTGCAGAAGGTCAGATTACATAATCATAACCATCCCCTCTGACCTTGTAGACTGACTCCTTAGGTTGCGTAATCTGGAAGTCCTGTAGAGCCTCTTTCTACCAGCTCATACCCCCACCTTGGCACAGACCAAAATACAGAATTCACCAGGTCTCAGATCCCATGGACCCTATTCCTGTACCTTTTAATGCGTGAAATCTGAATGTGGGATGTTAGCTTTTGGAGATGTGCACTATGAGCATATAGTGCATTTGGGACAAATGGAACCTCTATGTTTGTGGTAATCCTCTTTGCCTTGTATACATATATTTTTTTAAATGCATGAATTTCAGAGTAGGAAGAAGTTCCAAAGAAGTAGCCGTTTTAGGCTCGTTCAGTAAAACAAACAAGGAGTCCTGTAGTACTTTTAAAGACTAGCAAATCTATTTTTGGCATAAGCTTTCGTGGGTGAAGTCCCAATTTGTCAGGTGCCAAAAAGTGGAGAAAACTTACACTGGGGGAAAAGAAAATACCTTATGATATGTGAGGAAAAGATAAATGCTGTGATTACATTTCACTATATCAGGTTACATTACTTCAAATAATTCAGAATGAAGTGTCAGTTCAGTATCTGCTTTATAGAAGAACAGTTTTCCCTGATAATATAATGTCCAGTACTGTAGTCCTTAGTAAAGCATGCCTTTTATTGGCTTCCATGATGGATTCCATTGCCAGATAGAACTGAAAGAAAGAGGGGAAGGACTCCTGTTGATGTTTACTGTATACATCCTCCATTAACAAAACAGAAGTATACTAAAGACTGCCTCTGCAACATTAGAGGGGGTCAATAATCCAAGACAAAGTAAAAAATTGAAGAATTTCTTAATATCTGACACACATTCATGTTCATACTCAGGCAATATTTGTCAAAGGAATGGGTGGGAAAGAAGCTTTGTTCCTCCTAATAAAAGAAAGGCAGAGGTGTCACCTTGGTGCTACAGAGGAATCTCTTATTCTTATGATTCACACAAGGTTGATTATGGAAGTTAGTCCTGATTCTATAAATAATTAATGGATTAGGGAATGAATCTTGGTGCATGTCAATACAACTTACTCTGATGTTAACCTTTAATGGGACCTTAGAACTTCTTGTATTGATTAAAGCTCTACTTTGAGTGAATGTGATGGGTTTACCATTGGCTGTTGTGATGTTTCTTTGGAAGATATATCCCCAGCATAAACTAGAAATGTTATCAATACTCTTCGGGTCTGGTTCTCCACAGTATTAATCAAGTTTTACGCAAGTGTAACTCTATTGAGTTGCACTCTCATAGAATCAGGGCAACACAGTTGTAAATCCACCTCCAGTAGCTTAATTCTCTCTCAAAGAGAATGGGTCAGATCCTCAGCTAGTAAAAATTGGCATTGTGCTATAAAAACCAGTGGAACTTCCCAGGGCTGGATTAACAGGCTGGGGGTCCCTGGGCTGCTCCCCCCGCCACAGGGCCCCATCCTGCCTGGGCCCTGCTTGACCATGCCTCCCTTGCTGGGCCCCCTCGTTGTATGGGTGGGCCCTCTTGCAGTCTGCTAGAGGTGTGGGAGCCTCTGCTCTGACACAGCTCCCCATGGCTATGGGACCTGGAGAGCTTCACTGGAGTGGCAGCTGCGGTGGCAGCATCACTGCAAGGCAGCCAGCCCTGCTCCTCCCCCCCAAGTGGCGTGAATGTGGGCTGACCCATCCCACCCTGCCTTGGTGCTGAGCCTGGTGGGGGTGCCAGATTATCAGGATTTTAGGGCCTGGAGACCAGGGTTCCCTTTTTGGCTGGGTCGCGAGGCTTAAGCTTCTGCAGTAATCTGGCTTTGAATTTCCCTAGTTTGCACTAGCTGAATTAGCATGAGGCTAACACACAGTAATCCTAAAGTCTTTAGACAAATGACCCTTACTACAGACAATTTTCTCTTGTCAATGCTGATATACAAATAAGTGCATCCCGACGTGTAAAATCAATGTATCTAGACCAAGCTGAGGTCACCTTTGGACAGCAGATATTGGGGACGGATATTGTAAGAAGAGCAATCGAGCTCTTGTGCTAAAGTCAGAAGTCAAGCATTATTTAATTGGTTCTTTGGATATTACCCAGGCATTTGACTGGCTTGGATGGCAAGGCTTGGCTCATCCTGTTATGGTTATACTTTAATTACAATGTTGACTTTATCTTCCCCTCCTGCCCTTCCATCACTACAATTTTTTTCTAGAGCAGTAAAATAGTCTGTGATCTCAAATATTGTCTCGTGTAAAAGAAGCCCAGTTAGAAAAATGACATTTTAGCCGTCTCATAGTGAGTCCTGTCACAGCCACAAAAGTGGAGTGCTAGCCATGTCCTAGTGAACAATATGTACTTCAACATAGTATTGTCAGAGGGCTGCCATGCTTGAGCAGTCCATCATGGCCAGTCTTCCTTTTCCAGCAGCCTGTCTATGTTCTTCTTTTTCAGGACCCCTTAGTGACTCTCAACAGCCTTTCTTATAAGTCCTATCACTCTATGCCTGGAGCTGGTTTAACACCTGCCCACATTTCCAAGCAGTTCCACCAATAAAATCCATCACTGCAGTTCAAAGGTTCATATTAGCTTAGGCTTTTCTGCTGTTCACTCAGAGTTCTTCCTTTGCTACAGACTGCTCTTCATAGGAGTGCTTCTTATAGCTTCAAGTGTCTGATGAAGTGGGATTTTCTCCCACGAAAGCTCATGCAGTAAATAAATTTGTTAGTCTTTAGAAGTGCCACGAGACTCCTTGCTTTTTGCCAGACTAGACTAACATGGCTACCCCTTTGGAAGGTCTTATAGCTGTCTCTCCCTGGGATTTAGCCTTATAGTTCTAGCTTTCTTTTTCTTGCCAGTGGCTCCTCCTTTCTGCTGGAGAAAGGAGTCCTTTGTCCTCTGACAGAGAGCTCCTTCCAAGTGGTAGAAGAGAGGAAAGCTCTGCCCCATCCGACACTACAGGACTCCTGATCGTTCACATTTAAAGAGACAGTTCCTGGGGTCTTCTCTCCATCCAATTTCTAATTCTCCTAGACAGCTTCCTTTTTTCTACCTGGCCATTTCCCAGGCCTTTCCCTGGAACAGCACCTTCAGTCTGTCTCTGCTCTTAAAGGGACAATATACCACAAACACCTTTCATCCATAGATTAGTAAGGATTTTACTAAGGACATGAAGTATTATTACTCCCATTTTATAATATGGGGAAACCACAGTGGATAGAAGAAAACTTTTTTGCCCCAGATTATCTGCAGATTATATGCAGATCAGTTGCAGAACTAGGCATACAACCTAAATATTCTGACTCTTACTCCAGTGTCTTAACAATAGGACTGTGTAAATGATACTGTTATATGGGACATAATAATTATTTTACAACATTAGGTATTAAGACAGTTAGGGCTAACTTGGATCTTCCCACAGGTCCATAAATCTGTAAAAAGGAAATCTTAATTGGAAAGAAGCAATTAATTTACCCCAGCTTGCGGACTGTTTGAATGTAACCATTTTAAGAGCCGACCCTTTCCAGAAATTCATAGTGGGGGGAAGCTAGACCTCACAAAATCAATGGCAAATTTGATTTCTGTGTGGCCTGAATGTCATCCACAGACTTTGACTAGATATGGCCATTGTGAACATCTAGTCTGACATAACCATAACACAGACCAGAGAATTTAATTTTTAATGCTGCCATTTTGAAAGATATATTAACTTGACCGTCTTTCATATGATGGCATTTGTTCAATAAATCCTGTGCCAGTTTTAGACATTCTGCAAGCTCAAATTGTCATGAAATTGATGTGCTTTTTTTGTTTCCCTTTACACCTCCTCAGTATCTATTCAAACTTTGTTCATCTTGGCTGACAGTAATTGCAGGAAAATCAGATTCCAGCTGTTTCCCTCAGAAAAAGCGACCAAATGACGTAAGCAGGGGAAAAACTAACCTGATAAATGCCACTTACATTCTTTCTTGGCGCCAGATTGCATTAAAGTCGATGGCAAAGTTCCCATTGATTTGACAGGATCAAGCCCATAATAATTTGCTAAGGAATTTTGTGCTTGAATGAGTTATGTGAAGGAAATACAGTCACACTTTATCTTACGGTTGATAAATAACATATATAGGGGGAATACTCAGTAGTTATCTGATTGCTATAGATTATTGAGTACAAAGAATCAATTGATTGCTTACCACTATTATGATGGCTTTGACTGATGTGCTTAGGACATGTTTGTATTGTCTGTAGTATACTCTTAACATACATCAATCATCTATTAATTCTTTATAAATGATAAATATAACCTGGAGATAAAGTCTTAAGTAAGAATCCAAGTAGCTTTTTGTGACCCTAGGCAACCTTGTATTCATACCCTATACCCTCCTGTAATGATATTTTTACTAAATATGCTTTGTGAAGTATTACCTGAAAGCTAATAACATGTCCATTATTAACATCATTGTAAAATATTGTGACAAAGCCAGGCCTGATGGCTATAGAAGAGTGACTGAGGGTAGGTTTGCCAGCCCTGTTCCCAGCAGGCAGAGGAGAAACAGCTGCAGGGCAATCAAGGATGCCTGGGCCCAATGAAGGGCTGCTCCGGATGCAATAAGAGCCACACCTCCACTACCACACAGAGTTGGGGGAAGGATAGAAGTGCGACAAGGCTTGTTTCAGTGCCAGCTAGGCTATAGCAGCCCCAGCTAATAGCCGTCCCAGCAGCTGCAGCAGCAGTAGCTGTGGCCTAAGCTCACTCCCTCCCCTCCTCAAGGGCTAGGGGAGCACTAGCAGCCCTCACCAGTCTTCTCTGCCGGAGAGGGGTGTTGGCAGTAAAGATGCCACCTAGGGACCTTCCTGGAGGAAAGGCCCAGGGCCAGAAACCCCAGCACCCTGCCCCTGGATAGTCTACCAGGGGAGTGCTTGGAAAGCCCATGCTAAGATCAGTTGGGCCCACAGTACCTGTGGAAAGAAGAGGGCTTGTCTGGGTGGCCGATTTAGCCCAGGCCTACTACACCAGGGAGGACAGACATTACATGGCACAGGCTGTGGGAGTGCTCAGCCACAATACATATATTAACCTAATTTCTGAAGTTAAGAATTCCCTCTCTTATTAGAACATGTTTAAGCCTAACCTAGGTAATAAACAAGGGCTGGCCTAGATGAAAGAAAGTGGGCTTACCTTAATTTACATATTAACAGTGAACAACACCATTGAGCTAAACCAGTAGGGATATCCTGTTCATGAACTCAAGAGACAAAGAATTGATATGGTTCCTGAACCCTAAAGAGACAAAGGAGATCGAATCCTTAGGAGGCCTTCCTGACTTGTAAAACAAAGTCGCATCATTTGTGGAGTATATAGAACAGAGAGCAACTACAGCTTTATTCTTCACTTTAGGACACAAAGAAACCAAATGGTTTGATTTGTGTGATGAGTCTGGGCCAGGCTGGCCAGTAAAAGCTGGAGAGGAGACTGGGGATAAAGAAACAGTTGTCTTCAAAAATTGTGTCATTCTAGATTAAGTTTTTGACTGTTAGATCATAATTTCATTTTTATTTACTTGTGACCATCTCTAATTTTATCTTTTACTTGGTGACACTCTTTTGTTAATAAACTGTTTTTACTTTTACTATAGACTAATACAGTCCTGCATTTGAAGGGTTGGGTATGTTTACCCAATTTCAGTGACCCAGCTGTTACATACTAACTCTTTAACAGAGCTGTGAACTTAATACCTTTGAATGCACAGTGGTAGGGGCTGTATATCGCAGAGAAACATTTCTTAGGCATTGAGGGCAGAGGTTCGTTGCTGGTTCTCTGCTAGGTGAGGTTTGGGCCAGGAGTTTTCTAGTGAAGCAGGCGGACTTGTGTGGCAGCAAGATGACACAACGCTTAACCACCAACACTCACTCTTGCTGAGCAGAAAGGTAATGATTAACTCCCTGGTCTTAGTCTCCTCAGCAGCACATTATAGCTCCTTGAAATTTGCATAGTCAATTTGAAATACCAAGGCACTCTTGACACCTATCAAGCATGATCTTTCAATTGGTGGCTGGCATGTGCTCATTAATGGTTAGCTGCTAATAATAATAATAATAATAATAATAATTAATAATATAATATAATTACTTACAGAGAGCAATGAGATAGCTAAGAACTTTTATGGTTAGCTTGTAACACACCTTTGTGAGGTTAAATACTATTTTCTAACCTGGGTTTTTCTGTGTGTGAAATCTTTAAGACCAGATATGACTGATTTCACACAGGAATGGGTCTGAGAAGGCCAAACATAGTTGTTTATCCAATGAGAAATTATCATTGAAATTATTGATTAAATACTGTGGGAAACCTTTAGCTTGACTCTTTTCACTCATACCAGTGTAAATCAAGAGCAGCTCCTTTGAAGTCACTGTGGTGGCAATGTTAAAAATGAATTTGGAAGTTAGGTAATAACATTTCACCTACCTAAACTGCTCCTGCAGTTACAAGAGTCTTTTTCGCTTCCTGTCTTAAACTCCTGGTTGGCATTGTTATAGATTCTAAGATCCAATATGGTCATCTAGACAAGGGGTTCTCAACCTTTGCCTTGATGTGGACCACTACAGTGTTATTGTAAGCTTTTCCAGACCATGTTCTAACTGCCTAATTTGCAAACAGCATTGGCTCACACCATTGGTCCCTCTAAACTGTGCACGTGTGTGCATGCACATAGGTCATGAAACCCCCGCACACAACAAAATAAGGTGTGCACAAAAAAATTCAAAAGTGCTAATATTAGCACACACACACACAATTTTTTTGTGCATACAAAGAAATTTTTTACGCACACAAAGAAAATTTTTATGCACACCGCCTACGAAAAATTAGAGGGAACATTGGCTCACACTGATGTCATACAAAAGTGCCACTATTTAAATTCAGAGAGTGCTATATTACACAAGGATTCTTGTGAAGCAAATTACATGGCAAATAATAGTGTAACATCGAATATGATACATGAGAGGTACAAGGATTATTACATTATCTTCCCCCCCACCCATGGACCACCTGCAGTACCCTCAGGGACCACCAGTGGTCCATGGACCACAGTTTGGGAATCATTGATCCAGTCTGATCTCACCCACAACGCAGGTCACAGAACTCATCTATGTCAGATGACAGACCAGTCACAGTAAGGTGTGCTGATTTCCTGTAATAAACATTTCTGTAATAAACCTCTAACCTATGACTGAGTTCTTATAGTCCTCAAATCATGATTTAAAGACTTTAAAGTACAGAGAACCCACTAAAAAGCTAATTGTGCCCCATGGAACAGAGTGAAGTAAACCTCCCCCCGCCTTGAGTCCTTGCCAATCTGCTCAAGGAGGAAAATTCCTTCCCAGTCCCAAATATGCACGTGAGCAAGACTCACTAGCCAGACATCCAAGAAAAAATTCTCCATAATAACTCAGAACCCTCATCCATCTAACATCCCATCTCAGGGCACTGACGTATCCACCACTATTAGTTAAAGATCAGTCAATTCCCAAACTAGGCTGTCCTATCATAACAAGCTCTCCATAAATTCATCAAACTCAGTTTTGAAGCCAGCTAGGTTTTGCTTTGTTATGTGCTATTTAACAGCTGTTGCATCCATTGCAAAGGTGTCTGTGTTTCAGCGATAGTGTAGATGATTCTTGAATGCAGCCAGGGTGCTGAAACAATTGGTATGGTTGGGGTACTGAGAGCATTGAACAAACTGTAAACCTTGTATATGATGGAAACAACTTGAAGTCAGGGCAGCGTCTACATATATACCCCCATCCCTACACACCCAGGGGTTAAAGAAAGCCAGAATGGCCTGAAATGCCATTCCAGGGCCCACTATTTTTAGGGGATCAGCATTCTGGGCCCCCTAAAAATAGAAAATGGAGCCAGAATGCTGCATTCCAGGGTCACCATTGAAAAACAGCAGGCCATGGACACAGCATTTTGGCACCATTTTCTATTTTAAGGGCCCCACAAATGGCATTCTGCCGTGTTCTGGCAGGTAGGGGAGGGGTCGGGCTCCCTTGCACATGCACAGGCTGCAGTTTCCAGGCCCAGCTTGCTGCCAGTGAATTCTGGGGTGGCCCAGCTCATGCTGGGGGGGGGGAGGAATATTGGGGGAGCCTGAGCTGGGGGTGGGTATTGTGGGCAGTTATAAGGGGCAGGGATGAGTATTGGGTGCTGGGGGTGGATTTTGGGAGTGGGTATTGGGGGCTGAGGTGGACGTTGGAGACAGTATCTGGGGTGTGGGGGGGGCCTCAGACATGTGGGAGGGGGCCCCCACTCATGTGGGAAGGGGGCCCACCCAGTTAGGAGGTTCTGTGGCCTGCCAAATTATACTTTAACCTCTGTACACACCTACATAGTTCCAGCACCTATGCATGTAGCGTATCAAGGACTTGGGATGAAAGAATCTCATCTGGTGTAAAGTGGCATAAATCCTATAACTTCAGTGGAACTAGATTAATTTAGCCCTGCAGAACTTTATTATAATTATAAATCAACAGCAGCCAAGACTGTGGCTGTGGCCTCGTGATAGGCAGGTATAAGTTTACATTCTAAACACTCATCTTCCTTAGCCTATGCAGTGTGCTGCCAAATACTGCTCGCTTTACTTGTTTGCATAATCCACGACTGGACTCCTCAGGAGAGGAATTTAGTGAAGACTTGTCCCTTAATGGAGAATGCAGATTGTCAATGTAATAATTCCCTTAAACTTGTTTTCTGTGAAATACAACTGGCTGGCTTTTTTTCCCCCAGCATACAGTAAATTTGCCAAAAGATGATTTTTTTTTCAGGGTACCAAAACTATTCATGAACGCTATTTGAATTTGGCAAAGAGGTTTTTGTTTGGTTGGTTTTGGGGAAGAGAACCCTCTGGAAAAAGATTGAGAAATATCTAAATGCTTATTTGACATTTCATTTTGAAAATGTCAAAACATTACATTCAACTTGGCCAACATCTTTACAATTTTTCATTTTGGTGTGAAACTGAAAGAAATCAGTTGTTGTTTAAACAGAAGCTTTTATTTGGTTTGGCCACCAAACTGAAAAATCAATTTATTTGCCCACTTCTAGTTTGAAGGATTACAAAGTTCATTTTAAGATGTTGATTTCAGCCATGGGGCCAGTCTATACTGAGGGCAGCAAATTCATCAGTGAAGACTCACTAAATTGATCTGAAAGTCAATGCTATAAGACCAGTCTCTGAGGAAGAGTAGTTCTGAGTCCAAAGGGGGACATTTCCCTTCAACTCAGTGTAGTGAAGACACAGAGGTAAGTAGACATTAGAGAATTGAAGGGAGATACTCAAGTTATTTTACATAGTTTCTGTTTCTTCTTTTGACTGCTGCTGAAAACCTCAGCAAGTGTAGCCGAGGCCATGGCCACAATCACATTTCAGCAGCTTATCACCTTAAACCATTACATCTTACATGTTCTCCTTCCCTAAGCAACAACAAAGTGGTGCAGGAGAAGCATTCTGGGCTCACAACCTAGAGGTCAGTGAATCAAAGCCATTAACTCTCTGTGGCATCCTTTTATTTCACATCAGACTAGATGGTCATAATAGTACCTTCTAGTGTTAAAGTATAGGACCCAGATATAGTTTTGAGGTGCTTGTGAGAAAATGTAAATACATTTTCAGGGCTACATACCCCAATTGCTAGTCCTCTGTGTTCCCATGAAAGAGTCATATTTCATTCCTCAAATCCACTCTTGCATTCCTCAGGTCATTAGGAGCTTTGAGTGCTATGGACACAGATGTTCAGCACCTACCACTAGGAACATTATTCTGCATCAGCTCCTATGGTTGATATAGTTGCAGTTCTTCTAGGCCTCCTAATTTAAAATGCTACACCAGGAATGAATTTGGCCTTGATACACCAGATGACAGACAAAATCACAATGAAGTGTGCTGACTTACCTAGTGAGTCTACACCGTAATATTTTACCATCCTTCACCAAACAAAAATCCATGATACTACCATGTCAGTTTATTTTTCAAATGTAATTCTTTCAAAAATGTGTTATTTTAGTGTTCATGGAACATATACAAATAGTATTAAATCTACTAGGGTATGAACCAATATTTTCCAAAAATAGAAAATAAATTGAACTCTCTAAATCCCACCAGTTGTCCTCCTCTCATTCCAATTTATTCCAACATCTTTCCACCGCACTACTCATCTCTCCACAATCTAGAAAAATAAGATGTTGAAATATGAGACCTAAAATGTGACCTGAAGATTAGTGGATTCATGCTGTGATGAGCTAAGGTGGGAAGGAAATTCCATAGCCAAGAATCCTCCACTGAGACCACTGTGTTTCCCTTCCCTCCTTTTACATGCACAGAGTACATTGTGATCAGACCAGAGTTACATTCACACCTCAGAAGAACTCAGCTGCCGTTGTATCACAGGGACGAAAGAGGTGATTTCTGAGGACCTAATCAATTTCAAATGTTATTGGTTTAAATTTTCTGGAGATGAACTGAAAGTTACCTAATATGATGATGCAATTAAAATCATCTCCAGCTTTGTCCATTAAACAGCTGGATTGACATGTACATTTCAGTGATGTTGGGGGCCAGCTGGATTAGTGGCCTTTTGGAGGGAAAAAATTTAGCTCATCCTCCAGAAAATCTATTCCCTTCATGTGGTGCCTTCCTTCACATGTGTATAAATACTAAGCATGCATACTTGTGTGCTCACGCACATGTATGCACATATGCTGGCTACACCCCCTATGGCTGAATGCCTCTTACATGCACAAAATACGTTAGTTTAATGAGAAAAGCAATGGTGCTCTCCCCTGGTCTTGTGTTATATTATAATTATCAATAATATCACTTCAGTTTTGAAAATATTTAGCTCCTCTTCTTTGTGTGTGAGGAGGAAAGGAAGACTGCCTTTATGAATTGACATGACAGTCTGCAAAGCTTTCAGTTTGTACTGTAATCTAGAGTGCTTACTTTGGGGACTTTCATGACAGGATGTTGACCAGGACTGGCCAAACTTATAGAACTAAAGAGCCACACAAGTTGATTATTAATCCATTGAGAGCCGCACTGAGGGGCATATAGCCATATTTTACCAACTCCAAAATTACTAAATTTAAAATTCTTTGCACACTTTAATTTTATCATAGAAAGAGAGCAAATATTGATCTTACTAATGTCAGATTCTAATAATTACTTACTAGGCCTACCTCTACAGTAAAAATTTAGCTTCCACCCACCGTTCTGACCATGTCACCACTTCCCCCTGACCTCCCCGACCATGCCACCAGTTCTCCCTGCCTTCCCAACCAAGCCATCATTTCTCCTTGTCATCCTGACCCCCCTCCCTAACCTCCAGGCCCTGATGCTGGCTCCCCAGGGCTGCCTTATCTTGCCACTCTGATGGCTAGTGCTCTGAGCATGCTCAGGATGGGAGATTTAAAACTCCTAGGCTGGGGCTACTTCCCTGTAGCTTTCTTCCATGCCCTGCATTTTTTCATTCAAGAGCCCCATGTGGCTCCCAAGCCGCAGTTTGGCCACACCTAACGTAGACAGACAAAGAGTCCTGTCGCATTTTTAAAAACTAAAAAATTTATTTATCGCATGAGCTTTTGTAGGAGAAAATCCCACTTCATCAGATGCTAAGGCCAAGTGTCTGACAAAGTGGGATTTTCTCCCATGAAAGTTCATGCAATAAATAAATGTGTTAGTCTTTATAAGTGCAACAGGACTCCTTGTTTGATTTGCTAAACTAGACTAACATGGCTACCCCTTTGGAGGATGTAGATAGTACTGGCCCCTCCAGAGGCATTGCTTCTTCTCATTTATCAAAATCATTTCACAGAACAGCCATTCCTCATGCTAAAAACTCCCAGGCCACTTCTGATGACAGCTTTGTTCTGTGCTCTGGAGCCAAGGATGTCCTATAGTTTTAAATTGTTATAAGTGAACCTTAAGAAGGACAGAGAATTGTTACTGAAGGAATGTTGAAGGCAAAAACCAATGTTCTTGCAGTTTAAACAAACAGGAAGGAAAACTGGCAAGCTCTGGTGATGATAATTAAACAGGTTAAACTATGTGCTCATGTAACCCTGGAGTAATCCCAGTGACGTCAATGGAGTGACTTTGGATTTATACCAGTGAACCAGAGAGCAGACCCTAGCCCTGTGACTGAATGAAAGAATGTTATGGACTGGGAATCCAGATGCAGCTTGACCAAATTAGACATGAATCACACTCTTTGTACAGACCGAACCTAAATGGGAATCTGGGGTAATGCTAGGACAACCCCAAGCCTTCATCCTTTTTTCAGTGGCACTCTTTGGACAGAGTCCTAAATCCCACCGAGGGAAAAGCATCACTTTTAAAGAAATATTTTATGGGATTTGTGTTTGTTTTTAAACCTATTTGTGGTTATATGTTATGGGCTAAAGGCTGGATTCTCCTTTCATTTACATCATCATAAGCTTACTGACTTCAGTGCAGTTTCTTCTGATTTACACTGATGTAAATAAGAGGAGAATAAGCTCTAAGACCTGAATTTGGAATTAGTGCACTTAAACTACATGTCAGTCAACAGCCATGTACATCTCAGCAAACACAAGTGCAGTGGCGTGTACAGCCCCTGGACTGAATTTTGCCCTTATATACACATACACAACAACTGGTAACATCATTGGGATTTGGGAACACATATCTGAAAGCAGATTTGATCTGCTGTGCCTTTCTCCTTCCTAAGATAGGAGATGCAGGAATTGTGGCTACACAGTAATAATTTTGGAATACTGTGTGTTGACCTATATTGGGTTAATTCAACAGGGATGTTGGGAAACAGTGACTCCAGACAAAATCCCCCCCTCTCAGCAAATACTCAAGGATTGGTACAAGATAATGGAATAGTCCTCGTCTCTGAAGTGTCTGGCTCAACCTCTTGCTGAGCTCCCTAAACTGGGTTTAGTCAGCAGAGCCAAAAGCCTACAAAACTAATGTAACCCTTCTGCCAGGGCGAGATGGCAAGACAGGGCTGAGTTCTATATCTAGGGGTTTCCAGATAATGTAACACCACCAACTGGCTCAAGCCCCCACCCAGATTTCTGGAAAATCATTCACTATTCCCTGGGCACCCAAAAGGAGTAAGGCTTCCCCGCTCGCAAGCACGAGATGAGTGTAGTATACAGACCTTTTAATAGTAGTAAAAACAGAATAAAAAGGCTAAAAAAAGAAATCAGCCTTGATCTAGGAAATCAGTACAGAGCAAGGTTCCCAACAACCCACCCTGCATAACAGAACATACAAGACTTAATAGCAAAATCAGCACTGATCTTGAGAATCAGTGCTAACTAGGCTTCCAACTAACCCTAGGGTATGTAGGGAGTGTCTTTCATGCCAGCTGTCCGCTGGCGCCAACCACTGGTCACTCACTCCAGCCACTGGCACCGTCCACCGCTCTGCTCATGCTGCCTGGCTCACTGCTGGCTGCTCTCACCATCTGCTGGCTCCGCCTATTGTCCACTGGCTCTGCTCACTGGTCACTTGCACCACCCCCTCCATCTTCTGCTCCTCTTCAGTGACTTCAGCTCAGAGAGAGGGGATTTCCTCTCTCTAGTGATTTCAACTCTTAAACCTCAAGTAGCTACAAACAGCTACTTCCATTAAAATAACAAAGAGAGGCTTTAAAAAAAGCTCAGCCAGATCTATCATTTGACAATGTGGCAGGGACTGAGGCAAAATGCCTTAAGCATTGCTCCAGAAGGAGCTGGGCAAACCCCACCCCTCTGTCTCCTTTTTCAGGCTGAAACAGGCAGAAGCCTCTCTTATGAGTCTTTTTTTTAGCTAAGGGTAGCTTTTACCCTTTAACTAACCCAAACAGATTTGGAACAATCAGAGAATATCATATCACTTAAGACAGTATTTCATATTTCCCTTCAGCAGAATTACAGATATTGACAGATTTGTGATCAGATGAACCCCAAATACCATTATCCATATTGCCCTGCACCCATAGTTTGATTATGCTAATGTGTTCTTTGTGCTCATGCCAACAAAAACCCATGCAGATTAGTTGCCCCCCTTCAGAAGCTGTTAGGCACAGCTCCTAAGCCTGCCTTACACGGATAAGAGAAAGGAATTCTGATTGGGTAGAACAGTTGTTCTCAACCTATTCTCTGCCATGTCATAACTTGATACCTTTAATTATTTAGAGGCACACTACCAGATAGTCTCCAAATGAACTCTTGAATTTTCATTAATCAATCCAGAACTCTTTGAGGAGTTTTTTAAAAAAATTCCAAGGCACACCTGCTCAGGTCTGATGACACACTGGTTGGGAAACACTGGGGTACAAAATGCCTCTCTCCCCTCTTCCCTCCCAGGAAGGGGAGATAGTTAGACTATGTCTACACCGGTAAATTAGTTCAGACTAAGGAGGCTTAGTCTGGACTAACTTAGCCCATGGCCACACTAGACTTTCCCTAGTTTGAACTAAGAAATTTCCTAGTTTGAACTAAGGAATGCTTAGTTCGAACTTGTTAGTATTGGTGGTTAGTTCAGACTTAAGCACTTAGTTCGAACTTTAGTTCAAAGTAGGCACGATGTGGCCACCGACTAACGCTTAATTCGAACTCAAGAAGTTTGAACTAAGTCAATTAGTTCAAACTAACCTCACATTCTAGTTTGAACTAAATGTTAGTTGGAACTAGAACGCGCGTTCGAACTAACCCGAGGTTAGTTTGAACTAACTTCGAACTTCATAGTTCAAACTAACAAGTTGGAACTTCCTGTGGATAGTGGAGACTTAGCCTTACTTCTCACACATGCACGTATTTGCTGGGGATGTCTGAAGAAGTTAAGCCTTCCCAGGTTAACATGAGGTGGTCATAGGGAAGGTCGCTTGATTTTTCTAAAAATAATTCTTTTATGTTATGGTTTGTTCCTACTGCTAAGATCTGCTGGGCTGTAAGAAGGCTGGCTGGTCATTGTATTCACAGACACACAAAGCAAAGAATGGCTAATGCTGAATGCAGTCAGATCTGCTGGGGAACAAAGGTTGATACAGGGTGTACTTTAGCCAAGACCCAGCCCAAAGGTAAGTCTATACTGATGGTAGCAAATTCGCTGCCGTCAGTTTGCCCTTCTGGGAGCAGATCGCGGTGAGAATGAACTCTCTGTGCTGCTCCTGGAAGCCACCCCCAGAAGTCCTGGGGGTCAGGGGCATGGGGGAAAGCCAACCGCAAGTGATTTGCAGTCGGCTTTGCCCTAATCTGTAACTGCGGCATAGAAAGTCGCCACTGGTTACACAAGGAATTTTACGTTCCTTGCGTAACTGGTGATCGACTGCCACCGAATTTCCCCCAAATGTAGACTAGGGCTAAGAGTAGGAAAATTTCATTATTCCATCCCAGGAGAAACAAAAGCCCAAGGCCTGTGGAGGACCACTCCGGCAGAGATCTGTAACTGTGACATACTTTGTAAGACAGGATACACCATGTAAATATTCTTGAGGGATCCCAATGGAGAACTTTTTTTTGTCTCTCATGTTGTCAGCATGAGGAAAGATGTGCCAGTTGTTGTTTTAAATACTTAGGTGGCAGAGCAGGGAATGGAAGCTATGTCCTTAGAGACCACTCAGGATGCATCTTCAGTGCTATAAAAGACTCCCGGCATGACTACAGCTGACCTGATTCAGCTGACTTGGCCTTACAGGGCTCAAACTGTGGGGCTAATAAGTGCAGTTCAGATGTTTGGAGCCCAGGTTCTGAAACCCAGCTACGGGGTAGGGCCTTAGTGCCAGGGCTCGATCCTGAGCCGACACATCTGCCTGAGCCTGAATCAATTGGCCCACACTCTGACTCAGTGGAGTGAGTTTTTGTTGCTTGATGGATATACCCTCTGTCTCTGTGTCTCAGATAGTTGAAATGGGGAATCTTCTCTACCTCAAAGGTGTGATTATGAGGTACTCAGACACTATGATGATGGGGGCCAGATGAGGGAACTTAGTCACCTTTTCCCTTCTTCCCTACAGCTTGTGATATAGAACCTCCTGAGATTTGCTGCACATGACCTGGCCCCATAGCTTTTTATTCCAGCCTTTGCTCCCCAGTGCTCCACACACTGAGCTTTCTCGATTCCTTTCCTATACCCACACTTCCTTGATTTTTTCTTCCCTTCTCTTATGCTCTTCTTCGTCTTAATCACTAGGTGTCAGCAGTGGTCAAACCAATAATAAAAACACATAAATAAGTGCCTGTCATCTGTACTCTTGAGCGAGGACAATAACATTGAAATCCAAAAGAAATCTTTCGCAAAAACATTAGTGGAGGAAGCAGATCAAATATAGTAATAAGGCAGAGAGAAATGCTAGGTGGGAGTTTTTCCCCAGCGAGTCAGAGCAACCCTGCTAGTGTTGACTGCACTGGGTAGAGCTGAAGTTTCTAGAGGGAATTTTATGTCTGGCCATTCTATATATTAACTATGGAAAAGCTTTTTATTTTTGTTTTTAGTTTTTGAGCAGGGATGGCTGAAACTCTAGGGAAAAGACCAGAGTCCTTTATGCACCATAGACACCACCTGTTATGATGTTGGAGCACGGGTCCTAATTTTCCTAGTGCTGTAGACAAGTTCTCAGTGTAGTGTGGAGGAATGAGTTCTAATCCTAGTTCTCACAGTGCCTTGAGATGTGACCTTGGGCCTCTCTCTTAATCTCTGCCCCAACATGCCCATTTGTGGTATGAGGAAAATAGCATTTATCCACCTGCTTCCGACAGTAGTAGTGTAGGCTACTTATCTCCTTTCTGTATTGTGCTTGGAACAAATGAAGCACTATAGAAATGGGATGCATGAAACAGGCACATTTGTTCAGCAGCTGTGCTCCTACCCTCATGGGTCTGAACCACAAAAATTATTGTTATCTGAAAAATATGCCTGCTCATTGAGGATAGCTGATAAGAATGTCTGGGCAGAGGATGACTCTTCTCATAAACAGCCTGTGAAACATTTGTAACTCCCACAGCAATTGCCTGTTTGGATCAAGATAAAGTAATTATACTAATTTTGATGTTTCACAGAGTGTTCGTTGGTAACTAAATTGACTTACACTGTGGCTAGGTTCCATCCCAGTGGTGGTTACATCTAACAGGTCAGATGACATGATTCTTGTAGGCACAGTATCAAGTTTTTGCAGTACAGTAGGGTGCTTCAGAATGAATACAGTATTGGGAATACAGATTGACTGGGAATCTTGAAATCTGGGTTCAGTCCCTGCTACAGACTTTGTGGGTGGCCTTGCTCATTTTAGTTTCACTGGCCAGGTCCACAGAAGAACGTAGGCACTTAATTATCATTTATTTTAATGGACTTTAGGAACCTAAACAGTTTTGAGGCTTTGGGATACTGTGCCTCCATTCCCAATCTGTAAAATGGGGATAATAGCATATGCCTGTGCTGTGAGGAGAAATACATCAAAGATTTTGAGATTGCATTCTACACTAATGGGGGCAACATATGTACCTAGACAGAATATTACTACTGTTCAGTGTTCAGAAGCTGTTATTTTGAAGAGATGTAGGGGGTGGGGAGAGAGCGTGTGTTACTCAGTGGCATACTGAGCATGGGGGGGGGTAGGTCCTTGGGCATGGGGTGGGGGCACCTGGCTGTCACTTCACAAGGTGCAGAAGGAGGGATGCAGAATGCTCTGAAAGGTGCAAAGCCTCCTGCACATCTCCCAAGTTGTGAAGGGCCAGTCAAGTCCCTCCTGCAAGGGTTGGGGGGTTGGCTGCCCCCCATCAGAGCTGGCACTGAGCCTGCCTGAGTCTGAGTGTTTACTACAGCCTACATCAATGGATGGGGTTTTTCTGTCAGGCACTCTGCCTTCCTGAATGATAGGACCCAGATTCAGCTTAGCAGTGTCTATTCCTGGGGTTAGGTTGGTATCAGCTACGGCACTCTGGTGTGTAGATTTTTCACAACTCTAAGTGACATAACTACATTGGCTTAAATTTTAAGTGTAGCGCAAGACTGAGTCAGTCCTGGCTGGGAATGGGGAAAATAAAAATGGGTGCTTGCTTTCTACCCCTTTGACTAATGGAGCAGTGTTGATGGATTTCAGCAGGAATCATATCCAGCTTCCTTTACTGGGACTGTTACCACAACACTGGCTTTTCAAGGTGCCTGGGTGTAAAAAATGGCATTAGAGTCCCTAAAGACTAAATCATTAGACCTTGTTCATCATACTGGCCCACATCGGGTCAGCAAAGGGGTGAAATTTCCCTTCTTGAGAAGGATGTAGACTTCTTTTCTGACTTGAAATTCACTCAGGATCTAGTACTGCCAATAAATAGAAATTTATGGTGAAGTGGCAGTGGGCTCATATGTCTGGATCCTTTCTCATTAGTGAGGGGCATCTAGTTACAGTGGAAATTTCCGGAGGGGTATCCATGTTGGTCTGTGTAACCAAAGGGTATGTCCATACAGGCTTCTTATTTTGAAACAACAGAGGTTGTTTCAAAATAAGAAGCGGCATGTCCACACGACGCACCGTTATTTCGAAACAATGGGACCTGTTTTTTCAAAATAACAGCCGTTATTTCGAAACCATTAAACCTTGCATCTAATCGAAATAGCTGTTGTTCCAAAACTGTTGTTTCGAAACAACATGTCCGAACAGCCTTGTTTTGAAATAACCATTTCGAAACAACAGCTATTTCGAAAGCAGGCTTTCCCTTAATTCGAATTAACAAACTGTTAATTCGAATTAACTTATTTCAAAATAAGGACTTTATTTTAAAATAACTCATTTCGAAATGGGTTATTTCGAAATAATGATGTATGTGTGGACATAGCCAAAGACAACGAGGGCCCTGTGGCACCTTAAAGACTAACAAATTTCTTTGGGCATAAGCTTTTGTGGGCTCTAACCCACTTTGTCAGTTGCCTCAGATGAAGTGGGTTGGAGCCCATGAAAGCTTAGGCCCAAAGATATTTGTTAGACTTTAAGGTGCCACAGGACTCCTGTATTTTTTTGGTTGCAGTGGGCCATTCCACCATGAAAATCAGCCATGTTGCAAGAGCTGTTTACAACATGGTAGTGCCCAACACAATTAAAACCCATTCTTTTGGGCAGTGTAGATAAGACCCAGCCATGTTCTGGCTCCCCAAACTTTTTTCAGCCTTCTAATACACAGTTTTGTGGTGCAATCTGGGAATACAGTAGAAGTTCAAAGATATGAACAACATAATTTCGAACTGACCAGTCAATTGAACACCACATGGAACTGGAAGTAAGAAAGGGGAAGAAAGCAAATGCCATACTGTGCCCATATTGTGTCTCTAAGAGTAACTCACAGAACAGAAATAGCCTGGGGTCTGAGCTGTTTCTTGTAAACCAAGGATGATGTTTCACCCACTTTCACTCCACCCCACTCGTGACATAATTTGGTCAAACAGTCTTTGTAAAAAGAAAACAAAACACTCCCCCCCGCCACCACCATACTATGGTATTCTGTGTACATAGTTCAAGCAGCCACAGAAGTACCCTTTTATTTCAGGGACATGATTATAATCTACTGTGATTTGGAGTGTTACCATAGAGAAGGCATATGATTAATCCTCTTTTTTTTTCCCTTAAAATATTTATTTGGCCTCAGGAAAAGAGAAGTACCAGGTACCAATGTAAGTCTCAACTCTACAGTCACACATATGAGTACCTGTATGCACTTAATTAGTCCCGCTGAGCTCATGAGATAATCAAACACACCACACCACTTTACAGAGCAAAGCTTCTTACGTGATCTCTAGCACAGCTACTCTTCACTAAAACCCTGATGTATGAATAACAGTGAATGCTCAAACTTCATAAAGCGGTACTATGATATTAAGCTGATCAGCTAAATGTTGCGTTTTTTTTCTTTTAATCTTTCTATGATAGTAGTGGCAAAGGGCCAAATTCTACTGCCAGGGACACTAAATCTGCAGTTAAGAGACAGGGCCAAAATCTCTTGGTTGCATGATTGTACCTCTTGTTGATTTCCAGGAGGCCTCTATGCATATGACTGAGGTCTGAGTTTGGTCTGCTTTTTTGGCCTGATTTGAACAGGGTTTCCACCCCTCAGAAGCCATTCTCTTTTTCTCTTTGTTTAATTTATGGCAACAGAGTAGAGCCTAAAGTGCATTGCTTAATGATCTTCTATATGTCATGAGTATAGTAGCATTAAAATTACTCGCTGACACTTTTCACCTTGATTTATTTCTCTAAAACATTTTGATGCCAAATTGCACTGGAGATGAATCATGCAATTTTCACTTAGGGGTGGGGAGGGGTGAAGAAAGATACAGCTCAGTGTGATGCATGTTAGTGTACAAGCATAGCTATGGGATGTCCAGAATTAGTACACACTTGTTAGAAAGCAGTTAGGTGCCTATGAAACAGAGAATCGTAGAAATGCAGGGTCCAGTCTCCTGCAGTGAGGCTTGACCGAAGAAACTTAGGCTATTCCTCACCGGTGTTTATCCTCTCCTTAAAAACCATGAAAGATGGGGATTCTACAACTTCCCTTCGAAGCCTATTCCAATGCTTAAGTTTTTCCTAATACCCAAACTAAATCTTTCTGGCTATGTTTATATGTACTTTTTTAGTTCGGACTTGCTAGTGAAGTCCGAACTAAGCACTGGGTCTTATTTCTTAGTTTGGACTAGGCAAAGCCTAGTGTGGCCATGGGCCAAATTAGTCTGGACTAATCTTCCTTAGTCTGAACTAATTTGGCAGTGTAGACCTAGCCTCTTGCTACAGATTAAGCCCACTGCTTCTTGTCCTTCCCAAATAGAAAAATTAATCACAATCCTCTTTGTAACCAACCCCCCCCACCACTTTACCCCACCTTCTCAGTCTTCTTTTATCAGGACTAAACCTCTGGTTTTATTAATCTTTCTTCATAGGCCAGGTTTTCTATATCTCATATCATTGTACTCCAGCTATGACCTCATCTGTACGCGGTAGAGCAGGACAATTACCTGCCATACTTTACATATAAGACTGAGAGAGGACATGATAACAGTTTTCAAGTACCTAAAAGGTTGTTACAAGAAGGAGGAAGAAAAATTATTCTCCTTAATAACTGATCAGAGGACAAGAAGCAATGTACTTAAATTACAGCCAGGAAGATTTAGGTTGGCCATTAGAAAAAGATTCCTAACTGACAGGGTGATTAACCACTGAAATAAGTTGCCTAGGGAGGTTGTGCAATCTCCATCACTGGAACTATTTAAGAATGGATTAGACAAACACCTGTCAGGGATGGCTTAAGAATGTATTTGGTCTTGCCATGAGTGAAGGATACTGGACTCGATGACCTTTCATGGTCCCTTCTAGTCTGCATGGTTCTATAACTCTCCTGTTAATATACAACTATGTTAGTTTTTTTTTCCTTTTTGCAGCTGCATCATATTGTTGGCTTTCGTTCAATTTGTGATCCATTATAACCCTCAAATCCTTTTCAGGAGTAACACTGCCTAGCTAATTATTCACCTTTTTGTAGTTGTGCATTTGATTTTTCTTTCCTGAATGTAGTACTTTGCACTTGTCTTTTTGTCTTGCTGAATTCAGATGAATTCTGCAATTAATCTAGGTCTTTTTGAATGCTAATCCTTTCCTTCAAAGGAAGTCCCCCACACTTTGGTGTCATCTGAAGATTTTATAAGCATATGTCTATTCTGTTCTCCATGTCATTAATGAAAATATTTAATAGTACTAGACACAGGGCAGACCGGTGTGGAATCCCAATAACTACATCCTCCCAGTTTGACAATGAACCATTCTTAAATACTATTCAACTGGCTGGGCACCCACCTTATGTAGTAATTTCATCTAGACCAGATTTCCTAATTTGCCTATGGGAATATCACGTGGAACTGTATAGTGAAAATATTAAATATATCATGTCCACAACTTCTCTTCCACCACTAGGCCAGTAACCCTGACAAAGAAGGAAATAAGATTTGTCATGGTCTATTCTGGACAAATCCCTGTTTGTTCTCCTTTTTACAGAGAGATATTTTGTTTGCCCTTCTCCAGTTCTCAGGTACTCATTTATCTTCCAAGAGTTCTTGACAATAATCACTTAGGGTATGTCTACACTTAGAATTTAGTTCAAATTAATGAGGATTAATTCAAACTAAATTAATGCATGGCTACACTGGCTTTCATTACTTCAAACAAAAGAATTCCTTAGTTCGAAGTAATGAATGCTTACTTTGAAGTTATAAAACCTCCCTTAACTTCAAAGTAACGGTTAATTTGAAGTTATTAGTTTGAGTTAACCCAGTGGAGCCATGTTAATTCAAACTAACTATTAGTTTGAATTAATGCAGTTTGACCTTCTTCATCCCAGGGTGCCTTCCTCTTTCTATATATTGGGTGGGGGCATGACCCTTCTTGGTGGCCATGTTGCCACACTTTTCATGGTGCCCCCCTCCTAAATCAAACTAGCAAGTCCTGTCCATGGACATGCTAGTTGGTTTGCGTTTCTAGTGGGGACATGTTAGTTCGAATTAACCATTATTAGTTTGAATTAATTTATTCAAATTAAGCTAATTCGAACTAACTTCTTAAGTGTAGACATAGTCTTAGGGTTCTGAAATTACTTCAGCTAGATCCTTATGTATCCTAGGATGAATTTCATCTAGCTCTGCTGACTTGAATACATCTAATTTTTCTAAATATTGTTTAACCTGTTCTTTCCCTTGGGCTTGCGTTCCTTCACCCTTGTTTAATGTTAATTATGTTAAATATCTGGTCAGCATTAGTCTTTTACTGAAGACTTAAACAAAGTAGGCATTAAAACCACAGCCTTCTTAGTGTCATCTTTTAGTAGCTCTCCTTCCCAGCCAAGCAGCGGTCCTACATGTACCTTTGCTCTTCCCTAGTTGCTTATGACTTCTACTTATTGCCTTTTTATGTCTTCTGCCAGGAGTAATTCATTTTGTGCCCTAGCCTTTCTGATATTTGTCCGGACATGGTGTGCTATTCTTTTGTACTCATCCTTAGCAATTTGCGTATATTTCTGCTCCTTGTAGGATTCCATTTTGATTTTCAGATAATTAAAGGGTTTCTTGTGGAGCCATCATGGCTTCATCTTCCCGTCTTTTCTTCACATTGGGCCTTTACTATTTCTTCTGAGAAACTGCCAGTTCTCCTGAACTTCCCCTCCAGATAGTCTTCCCATAGGACTTTTACCTATCAGTTCTCTGAGGTCTTTTAAAGACTACTGTTTTGAAGTTCATTGTCCTTCTTCTGTTGCTCTCAGTCCTTCCTTTCCTCAGAATTATGAAATCTACCATTTCATGATCACTTTCACCCAAATTCCTTTCAGCCTTCAGATTCACTTGCATATGATGCAGAAGTAAACAACAAATGGAAAAACCACTGTTCCTGGTTTCCAAAAGACTCAATCCACCTTACTGTGGTTTCTCATCTCAAATATAAATTAAACACAGAACAATTTCTAACTGCTGGTGGACATTATAGGGAAAAAGGTCAGATGTGTGGGGTCTAAAGCAAGAAGGACTGTGTAAAAGGGAAGAGAGTCAGCTTCAAGAAAAGAGGAGAAGTGAACTGGAAATGAATTGAGTGAGAAAAAGTTAGGATTATATAATAGGAATGGAAGGATGCAACAGATGCAGACATAGGTAAAGAAAAGTCTGTGGTTTGGGTAGAGCATGAACATGGTAATGGAGGACTGCGCTATGGAAATGGAAAGATACTAAACCATGTGACAGGGGATAGAAATAGACAGGATCTGCGAAAGGGATAGAAAAGGAACACACTTGGTGATAGGGATGGAAGAATATAGAATCATGACAGGATGTAGGTAAAAAGGTTACCCACAGAAGGCAGGAAGAGCAATGCTCTGAGATGGGGTATGTGTGATGCGGCTTTGAAGAGTAAAAGGACTGATACAGACAGTGAGAATTGCACAATGGTAAGATGATTAGAGAAGAATTTTGTGATGGTGAGACTGATGAAAACCGTGCTATATGGAAGGGATTTTATTCAGTGTTGACGGAAGAAGAGTCGACTTGTAAAAGGAGAATTAGAGAAATAAAGGGAAAATGGTGTAAGTAGAGACTGCACAAGGGGACAGACGAGGACAAAACATTCTGATAGGGGTTGGATGGAAGCAGGATTTGTAAGAGTGGGAAGAAGGAATGTACTTTGGATAGGGATAATGTGACAGAGATAGAGATGGAGGACTTGAGATGGTGGAGGAATGGAGGAAAGACTACTGTGGGGATGAGGGAATGTAAGACAAGCCCTGAAGGAGGCATTGCAGTAGCGAGGGCATCATGTGGGAATAAAGAACAGGATCCCTGAATTTGCAGCAAAATATGCTGGATATTTCTTAAACATTTCTTTTTTAAAGTGTAGAAAGGACAGGGCAGGCCAGTCAGAAATAAAACAACCACTTCAGGCTGAATGCCTCATGTGCCCTGGGGCGTCGCAGGGCCCCACCTCTCCTGGTCTCCAGCCCGATCAGGCTGGAGACCCGGGGCCCAGCCGCTCGCGGCAGCCACTCTGGCCCTGTCCCCAGCCGGGAATCCAGGGCCCAGCTGTTCATGGCCGCGGCGGCCACTCCCGGCTTGTGGGCAGGGTGCATGGGTGCCCCGGGTCCTTCCCCGGGGCAGTGACACTCCTGCATGTGCCCTTTTTCAATTGTGAGGATATATTTTGCAGTGGAGTTAAAAGCCCTGAGAAGGAGATTTCAAATGCTGACAGACTCTTTAAGTTCAGCTTTGCTAGTGACACTTCTCTAACTGGCCTGAAAATGAATGTTTGTGAGATTGCTAATGAGTCCGCTTGTTCATAGACTGAGGATGACTCAGACAGGGTTGTGTGGTGTAAAAGCCTTAATCATTTTTAATATGCATTTAAGTGTGTGCGTGTGCACACACCTTCCTTACTTTGGAAAGCTTTCCACTGAGCTTCACAGTTCTCACTTTCTGTGCTTTCCTCTGTAGCATGGGGCACGGCTCACTTGCTGGTGGATTCTCTGTACCTTAAAGTTTTTAAATCATGATTGGAGGAATTTAGTAACTCAGCCATAGTTTAGAACTTTCTTACACGAGTAGGCAGGTGAAGTTTTGTGGCCTGGATTGTGCAGAAGGTCAGACTAGATGATCATCTAGGTCCGTTCTGTCCTTAGAGTCTGAGTTCTAACCTCAGCTTCTCCCTATTATAGCAAGCTACAGTAGGCAGTGGACTCAGTTGTAGGTTCCTTTGTGGCTTTACTTGGATGCGTTTCACTATAGTGCAAGGTAGAGTGATGAATGATAATTAAGGAGAGGGAGGAGCATTTATTGGATTGACATTTGCAAGGTCCTGTTTAAAATAGTTACGTGATAGACACACCAGAGGGCACCTTGGTTTCAGTCACAGAAGTGCAAAAGGGAGCCGTTTTTACTGCATCTCGTAAATAAGGAATGTCTTTTCATCTTCTTGGAATGACTGTGTGCCTGTTTCTCTGACTTTGAATGGTTAGTCACCATGTCACTGTTGCTGTGTGTGTGTCACACACCTCCTTCTCCCATGTGGCTTATGGAACCCATATTGTCTCCCCACATGATCCTCAGTCTTTAATTCTAAACATTGCATCCTTGGAACACCTTCAAGCAAGAGAGGAACTGGAGGAGGACTCTATGCTAAGCTAGCCAATCTTATTTAAACTAGCTATGTATTCAAACCTTATCACTGTTGTTCCTTTTAACTATCCAGAAAGCCCCCTGTTGGTTATTTTCTTCCCCTCCAACAACTTGGTGTGTCACTACATACTGCCAGCCTGGGAATTTAAAGAGTTTCTCTTATGCAATCAAACTAAATCTCTTGTGTGGCAGTGGACAGTACCACCAATATACTGGTCCTCTCTATAAATATTCATTGGCCTATTGCCACAGATACCACACCATTTTATAGCATCATCAGTTTTCCTGACTCAAAGACCATTTTTATTCTTATATGACTGTTCTCATGGATACTGGACAGGTACCTACACATGGATGAGCTATGTGAGCAAAGAAAGGAATATTTTCTAGAGCAGGAGGAAATTTTTCCATTGATCTTTTTTTCTTTTTACTTTTAAAGAAATTTGGTTTTTTACTAAATTTTTGCTGAAAGTGTCTTCTTGCCTATGAAAATTTCTATTTTTTTCAGTTAGAAAACTGAATTATTCTGGCTAAAACCAAACCAAAATAGTTTTCAGCTAAAAATTGTTTGTTTTTTTGGCTGCTTTTCTCAGAAAATTTTGATTTTCCAGATTTTAGTTATTTCAACTAAAAGCTGAAATTTTCCACTGAAGACTCTCCATTTTCGTGATCACCAAAGGCCTGACTCTAGGCAAGCAATGTGCCCAGTCATAGTTCTGCAAAAGTTACTATTCTATCAGGAGCATAAGCAGAGAAGATTTGTAGCAACATTTAAGTCTCAACTTTCCATTGTGTGTGACAATACCAGATAAATAGAGTTAGATGAAAAATAACATTTTTTGTTAAAAGTTTTGTGCAAAATTTGTTCTTTCTTCATTAAAAAAATTCAGAACTCCATGTTTTTGGTCCAGCTGTACTGATAGGGAGCTCCACTTAGGACACTAGGTACAGAGCATGTGCTTATCAGGAGGCAATGTTTGTTGAGCTGTGGGCAGGGATTCGAGTTGGAGCCTGATGGCATCTGACTGGTAATCCTGTTGTTAAGGCACCTATTCCATTTACTTGTTATACGTTCTATTTGCCATGGTCTGACAGTCTGTGCGGACTCTGTCACTACTGAGATACAAGCTGATGAATAGCAGATCTCAAACCAACAACACTGCCAGTTGAATTGAAATTGTATTGCCTCTTGTCTACACTAAGAAAGTGGGTTAAGTTTGAAAATCTGTTGGCCAACATGATTTTAAACACAATTTTGGACCTGGTATGGAGACCATTTCACACTTAAAAAACATTTTAGCTGGTAATAGCTGATTCTAGTGGTGAAGCCTTGGTTCAACCATAGTCAGAGAACATATTTTGAAAAACATCTGATTTCCTCATTTAGATAAGGCACTACTGAAGGAAAAGACAATCATACAACGTACATTGGGTGTTCTTCCCACGGGGACACTGATCCACTCTAAAACATGAGAAAATACTCCTTCTCCAGCAAAAAATTTCATTTCAGTATTGTGCTCAGTTCATTGCCGTTCATTTTAGAGGCAATATTTCCACCTCCCAGAAGAAGGAGCTGTGTTAGAGCTGTTGCTATGTGTGAATGTCTTCACTGTGGAATTAGCTGCTGCTCTCACTTGAGTCTCTCTTGGCAAAACCTCTCATCTGAGTCTAGTGCTTTAAATCTGGGCTGGCTGGCCTGGCTGGGGCTACAGCCTTACAGCCGGCTTTTGCTTGGGCTAGGAACCCAGCCACTTTGCAGTGGGGATGCAGGTTAAAGTATCGACCTGTAGCTAATCCTCTAGTGCATTCCCATATGTACCCAAAAAGACAGATAATTTCTCCCACAATTCATTGGGGAAGAATTACAGAGTAGTTCTGTTCGCTGCAATAGTAAGAAACATGAGTATGCCCGGGAAGTCATTGTAACACATACAGGGGAGCACTTCACTGGTGAGCACATAGTAACTCAGGTGTAGTTTTGCTGTACAGTTGCTTATACTTGGACTAGACTAACCTGGGTGTTCAGACCTAAGTGCTGAATATCTGGGCTAATTCTGCAGTGAAGATATATCTTGTGTCACCTCTGGGGGGCAGTTTTAATAGTGCCTCTGGGCAAAAAATCCTTCTTTAATATGCATCCTGGTGGATAAAATGAAGGACAGAAGGATTTTGAACAATGCTTCTCTCCCCTCCCCACCTCAATTGACAGTGTGTTGAGCTGCACAGATTCAGAGATTTTTAGGCCAACATGGACCATTATTCCAAAGGGACAGCTGTGTTAGTCTAGTTCAGCAACAAAAAGCAAGGAGTCTTGTGGCACTTAAAGGCTAACAGATTTATTTATTGCATGAGCTTTTGTGGGAGAACATCCCACTTAGTCAGACACTTTGAAGATGGGGGACCTTCAGAAGTGGGATGTTCTCCCACGAAAGCTCATGAGATAAATAAATCTGTTAGCCTTTAAGTGCCACAAGACTCCTTGCTTTTTTTGATGGACCATTATGATCACCTTGTCTGACTTCTCATACAGCATAGGCTACAGAACATCACCCAGTCACCCCGTATTGGAACCTATATAAGAAGAAGTCCTGAATATCAGGATTTTCCCTATAAAAGGGGACATCTGGACACCCCATCTTAGCTGGCCACAAATTAGCTGTGGTATATGAATAGTTCATGGCTTGATTACAGTTAGGAAGGTAGTGAGGAAGCGGTTACCATCTTTCAAAAATAGGGCATGAAGATAAATAGTGCATAAGTACAAGCCTTGTAGTGTGTTGGGCAAAGAGGCCAGCTTCTGCAATAAACAGAATTGTTGCTGAGGCCATTTATCTTGTGGGGTGTAACCACTCACTGGTTAGGATCATTTTTGTTTTTAAACTTTTAAGCTCCCATAAACAGTAACTAAAAGCAATGGTTGCTGCTGTTCTGTGTGGACAAACAAATATTTCTAGATGAAAAAATGGATTTAGAGGTTTGTGCTTTTCTTCTAAGCTTGACAGTTGTTGCTGATCTCCCTGCAAACCTTGTAATGCAAATATTTGCAATACACAGAACTGAACTAGCAACAAACCAAACCTACAACAATCAAAAACCCTATTAAAGGACTCTTCACCTTTCACTGTTCTACAGAGCAGCCACATAAAATGTTTTTAAAACAATGGACGAGAAGTTTTAAGATGCATGCTTGCTTGGTGATGAAAGAGGGAAGCTTTCACCATTCTGGACTGAATCCAATCCAGGTCAGCAGAGTCTGAAAATCATTACTAGGGCTGAGTGAATAATTCACAACAAATAACTTAATGGATGAATTTAACCCCCTTTTCTGTCTGCAAATGATCTGTGAACAGCCCCTGAAGTTCTTAAGGGTTCTGTTGTTTGAAATCATTCTCCCAGGAATGTCTGTGAATTATCCTTGTTTGATAGCATGTCTGTGAACAGCTTATTAGGAATAATCAATATTCAAAATGCAAGCTGTTTTGGCTGGAAAAATAGCTGAATAGTTTCTTGTCCATGAGTGGGTGGGCATAACTCGCAATATTCTGTTGAGAATACTCACAATTACCATTTGTAGATTTGCTTTCTGTGAATACCCTGCAAAATTAACATTAGCTTTTTTGGCAAATGTTCCTAATCTTGTCAATGCCCAGATAGAAATGTAAAGACACTTCCAAAATACTAGATTTATCTGTGGCTGCCCCAGAACAGCATGGGCTGCCATTTTATTTTGCCATTCCTGGAACTGCTAACTCCTTAGGGCAAATATGAGCTGAAAAGGATTTTCAGTGTCAGCTTATCAGCTTTATCAGCTACTTGAATATCATTCACAAAGATGCTCCTAGAATAGGCAGCCAATATGGCAAAACCACCTGACTTGATGAAGGTTACAGGTAGATAAAATGCTCAGGCCTTGGGTGGCAGACCTTTCCTCACTTACAGACAGTCCCCCGACCTTAAACAGGTACTCACTAGCATCTACAGACCTAACAACAGAAACATTAAAGCAGGCACATATCCCTTCAACAAACCATGTTGCCGACTTTGCCCACATATCTGCATAAAAGACACCATCACAGGACATTACCTAACCAGCTGATTCCATCAAGGGCTCATTCACCTTTTCTTCTACCAACGTAATTTATGCCATCATGTGCCAGCAGTCCTCCCTGCTTTTCACCCACCTTAGATATTGGACAAACAGGACTGTCTCCATGCAAAAGAATGAACAGACACAAATCTGACAACAGAAATAACAACATTAAAAAACCAATAGGAGAACACTTCAATTTTCCTGATCACTCCATCAATGATCTCTTAATAGCTGTAGTCAAGCAAATGGATGACAAATCAAATCTTCAAAGAGACACTGCAGAATTGGAATTCATATGCAAATTTGACTCCATCAACTTAGGGATGATTAGAGGCTAGGTTTTTTTTATTTTTTTTTTCCATTACAACAGGTAATTTTTCTTTCCTTACTTCTCCCACCCTCGGCTCCCTGCTTATTGCTGTTCTCCACTGTTTAAATCTAAACAATTTCTTTGATTTGCTGCAACAGTCTGACCTGATGCTCTGACTTACATTCCCCTACATTTATTTTGCTCACATTCTGTATGTTCCCCATCTTCAAGCATCTGATGAAGTAGGATTTTCTCCTATGAAAGCCTATGTGATAAATAAAATTGTTAGTCTTTAACAGTGCCACTAGACTCCTTGTTTGTTTTGCTGAACGAGACTAACATGGTACTTGTCGATTTCACTTAGAATCTTAAGGGCTGACAAGTTAGATCGAGAAGCTAATGGGAAACGAGCGGTTGGCAATAATATTTTAGGAACATAAAGGATAAGACCAATGGATCTTCAGTGAGAATATTAGTTCCTCTTGGGCAAAAAACAAAGGAATGTATGATCTAATGACTTTGGTAAAGGCATGGGAGACAGAAGATGTGGATTCTAGTCCTGGGTCTTCCCCATGAGTGTTCTGTGACCTTTGACACCTCTCTCTGTATCTGTTTTTGCTCCTACACTTTGTTGATTTTACATACATTTAGATTATAAACTCTTCATGGCAGGTATGGTACTGTAACACAGTGGGGGCCTGATCCCATTTGGATTCTGTAGGTGTTACCATAATATAAATGTTAAATAATAAGAATTGTTCTGGGAATGCTGTGCAAAAATTTGTTCCCTGTGTCCATAGCATGAGTGCATTTTATAGATATAAACTTTACATAAAGGTTATCTGGGGAACAAAACAAGGCCTGTGACTATTTCATTATGTTTTCCATGATTTCCAACCCCTCAGCCCCTTTCCATCATGATCAGTTAAAAACTTCTCCCAAAAAATACTATGAGAAAATGACAGACCCGGTCCTATTTATTAGGGGAATAGGAGATGCCATCCTAGAACAAACATAAACTTTTCTAGTTTGGGATGCTTCAGAGAGACAGGGACCTTGCAAATTCCACAAGCCACCCATAACTGTACAGTATTATGGTTTGTGGGAACAGGGGCAAGTTAACATTTCCTGGCTGTAGATGGTGCTCATCTTATACCTAAAACATAGGTATTGACAGCCACTGTAATTTTTATCCTAAGTCCCTTTTCTTTCACCATGACAACAGCTTTGACTACTAGAGTTATGGTTCTACCTATCAGGAAGCAGGAAACAAGTTCTGTCAAATCAACTTCAGTAATTACTCCATGAGGTCGACAGGGATGTTTCAAAACAAAGGAAGAATTATTCCCCTTCTATTGTTCCTTCTTTCCTTTTATCACTTTTATTCTTTCCTTCCTGTCTTTTCCTCTTCCTCCTTCTTTTTCTTCTGACTCTTTAATCCTATCTTTTGTCTCCTTCCTGGAATGAAAGAAGAGTAAAATGGGCAGGATTCCAGCATGTAGAATGCAAACTATTGAAATGAGAATTGTGTTATGGAATTCCTTCACGTGTATATTGTGACAGGAAGACATTGAAATTAGAGCTAGTCAGGATCTTACAATGAAAAGTTTTGGTCTTTTTTGTTTCTCTCCAGTGGAAATGTTCAAAAACCAAAATGTGAACAGCTTTGTATGTATTATCAATGCAAAATTGTTGGCCAAAACTGGCAGAGCCCCACTCCTCAAAAATGCAACCAACTTCTTCTCAGCAAACTAAACCTCAGCCCAAACCAGAAAATACTTAATTTTGGCCAGAATTTTTCAGTTTTTCAATGAAATTTTATTTACATAGTTGGAAAGCAAGCACTTTCCTGAAAAAGAAAATGGTTTAATTGGTGACCCAATTTTCCACTGGAAAAGAAATTCAGTGGTAAATTTCCCACCCAGTCAAACAGCAATGCCATGTTTTTTGCCATCTGTCTTATGAAAAAGAAAGTGAGCAAGAAATCCAGGAATGGGCTGACTGGAGGCTTCTTCCACAGCTGTTAGTATTCTTTCTTTTGATTTCTTTCTTTCTCATTTTTGGGCTGCTTTAGATGGAAGGTGTTTATGTGACAGCATGTATTAGACTGCACCAGACAACACTGTATTTATGATTGTAAACTTGTAACTGGTTAGAATAAATCATATGGTCAGTTCGCTTACAATGAACTAATAAGTAATGACTGAGGTTCATGTGTACAGCTACTGTGTAATCTGGCCTCTCTGGGAAAGACTTTTCATAGGAATTCTTCACACCCAGGTAGTCCAAATGACCATCTGTAATTGTTACCTCTGTGTGATATATGTGTAGAGAGGATAATGGATGGTCTGACCTGATTTATACAGGAAAAAATACTGTCAAAGAGTGCTAGTGACATCACAGACCAGAAGAGTGAAGCTCATCATGATGTCACCAGAATGCCCTCTTCCTCTCTGTCTATACTTACAAGTTATTTTGAATTAAGGAGGCTTAATTCGAAATAACTTATTCCCTGGCCAAGGAGGCATTTTATTATATCAGATTAAGCAGTTCCTTAATTCAAAATAAGAAAACCGCTAATTGTATATAATAAAACCTTCTTTTACTTCAAAGTATCACTTACTTCAAAGTTATTAGTTCAAATTAAGCCATTTTAAGGTGTGGAATAGGCTTAATTCAAACTAATCTCCCTATTCTTTTGCCTGCCTTCCCCTATTTCAAATTAGAGAGTCTAGTAAAGACTGCCTACTTCAAATTAATAAAGCCCACTTTATTTTGAGTTAGAGAATCTTTGGACTCTTAATTCAAAATGATAACTACAAAGTAGTGCTAACTTGAAATAAAAACTTTGATTTAAATTTGAAGTAGTTGTTTCAAATTAACTACTTTGAATTAACTTTGTAAGTATAGACATAGCCTTGGAGAGGAATTTAGTTCCATATAATTTACTTACAGCCCTTTTGTTTTGCTTTTAACTAATAAAATGATTCAAGGCCATTTTTAAGTTTCAAAGCACTTAAGGCAAATAAATGTTTTCAGTGTGAAGGGAGGTTGGGAAAGGAAAACTTGAATCTACTGAAATAGCTGACTGGGGCCTCTGGGCAATGGATTGTGGAGGCAGGTGGAATTTGGGTGTAGTTTGTTTGTAAAAAATGAAACTAATAAGATTAGTGCCATGGACATTTTGCTTGTATGTTATCTGTCTTTGTCTGTCTTGCCTAATTAGATTGCAAGCTTTACTAGGTAGACCTCATCTTTTAAACGGTGTGTGTCTACAGTTCTAGGACAATAAGGTGTTGAGCCCCCACTGGGCAGGGGGGCACAACCACTATATAAGTAAATAGAACAGTGACAAAGTCTTCAGGAAGCTTCAAAAACACAAAGGGCCTTATTTCCAATCCATGCCAGCAGACTTCTCTCATATGAAACTTCATTCAAACCACTGTAGCTGCTGAGTAGTGTAAGACAGTGGCAGGACCTTTAGTGTTACATCACCACCATGATTCAGTAGCAACAAGTCAACCACACATTTCACTAGCTTTAATTCACACTCTGTGATTTGCTGGTTCTTAAAAACTAGGAATAAAGGCCTCTGCTGCATGCTGAAGTTGCTAGGACTGAAGAAGAAGCACTTCTCTGTTCCTTCCCCTTCCACCTTACACATCACTTCCATGCTGTGACAATTCCTTTACCCTGTGTGAATTATGAAGAATGTTTGAATAGTAGAGTTGAAAGGTTACAGAACATTATTGATTATTTTAAGGCAGTAAGCCACCTCTGTTTCCAGTGAGGAAAATTATGCCAGTCTCTGGTTTAGGAACATTTATGCAGACAGGATGAGCAAGTTGGTTGACATTAGTGTCTCTAAAAGACTTCAAATTATTAGACCCAGTTTGTCATATTGGTACTGGTTAGGTCAGCAAGGAGGTGATATTTCCCTTCTTGAGAATGAAGTAGACTTGTTTCTCTGACTTGAAATTCATGAAGTATTGAGCATAGCCAACAAAAAAAATTTACAGTGCAAGTGGCCGTGGAATCATATGTCTGGATCCTTTCTCATTCGTGAATGGCATCTGCTTACAACAAGTCATTCCACTAAGAAAATCAGCCATGTTGCAAGAGCAGTTTATAGCATGGTAGTGCCCAACACAATTAAACCCTATTCATTTATGCAGTGTAGACAAGATCCAGCTCTATTCTGGTTCCCCTAATTTTCTTCAGCCTTCTAATGTTCACTTTTGCTGCATGATCTCAGAATACAGGAAAACCTCAAAGATATGAACATCAGAATTACAAACTGACTGATGAACCAAACACTATGTGGAACTAGAAGTAAGCAAGGGGATGAGAGCAAATTCTATACTGTGTCTGTATTTCATCTTATAGGTTGGCATGCAGAACAGAAACAGCCAGGGGTCTTTGCTGTTCCCTGTAAACCAGAAGTGGAATGGGAGGACATGAAACTGCACTCCTTGGGGAGTGCAAGGGGTGGAGGAGGGAGGGATACTGGCAGTGAGCTGGTGCCAATGCTCTGCCATGTGCTGCCTCTGGAGCTCCATGGACTGTGCACAGAGCAGGGAGAGCCCTGGGGAGAGGCGCCTGGGGCTTGCAGTACCACAGGGGTGGGGCAGCCCTCACCCCATTCAGCCCAACAGCAGGAAATAGGAAAAAGGCAGGGAGTTTCTTGCAAACTAGGCAGTGCTGCCACATGCCACCTTTGCAGAGATCTCCCCCAGCCTTAGTTGGAGTGGAGGAAACTGACTGCAGGGTGCTGGAGCATATTTGGTTCAGTCAGTTACAAATGTTTCAGAGTTACTAACAACCTCCATTCCTGAGGGTCTTGTGTCTTTGAGGTTCTATTGTAAAATTAAACACAGTTTGGCCTCATTAACACTGCAAAGACACGCTATGTTTGAACCATATCTGCTTTTACATGTGCTGATTTTCATAGTGTAGGTTTGATCTAACAGTACATCGCCTCCCCACAGCATGGCATTGCATTGGCATTGCTGACTATGACACTCAGTTTTGGAAGTGCACATTGACCAGTTAGAAAAGACAGCCAGATTTATGACAGTGAAAAGGCCCATGTCGTTTGTGTTTGCATGTATATGTGTGTGTTATGTTCCCCTCGTGCCATCTGAACTGGTGAACTGCTGCGTCACCCCATTCCTTTGCTCCTGGAGCCCATCTTACTCTGTTCTTCTGTGAGAATCTTCACTCCTGGGCAGTTCATGTGAAAATTTCAGCATGCAAGTGCCCAGTAACCAAGCAAATGAGTGCTTCTAGCCAGCCACTATTTGGGTTATGCAACAGAATGAATCCAGTTAATAAGTCCCACATACGACCCTAGGAACTTCCACCTTACAATGTTTAGTGCTGCCCTTTGGAGAACATAAGCTCATATATGTTTGTCAGATTAACAGAGGAATTGATACACACCAGCCTTGTTATTCCCAGTGCAGTCTCCTACATGCTTCAAACCAATCACACTGCTTTAGGTAAAGCAAACAAATGGATTCATTAACTACAGAAGGATTTTAAGTGATTATAAGTCAAAGGACAGCAAACCAGATTTGGTCAAGAGGAAACAAAAGCAAAACACATTGTAAATTAAGCTTAACACTGACAGCAGTCTTACAAACCTAGGGGATTCTTAGCACAGGCTGGCTGGTTTCCCTTTAGGTGGACTCTCCATTTCAGTGAGCACCTCAGTTGCTTGGTGGTGGTTGTAACTGAATCTGGTAAACAGTATAACACGTAGATTTCAACTCTGAAAACTTTAGTTTTAAATCTGGGCTTATCTAAGAAGCTGAAATGATCTTGGTGAGTATCCTCAGTGTTTCTATGGAAGAGATGTCCGCATCTTAAAACCACAGCTTATGTTGGCAGGACTGGGAGTCTTTATGCTCTGATTCAGCACTGGAGTTCATTGGCTGAGCTATTTGGAGGAAACTTGGACAATTCCCCAGTTTCTTATCTAGCATTATCAGTGTAGCTGATTGAATAAATCCCAGTCAATAATGAATCTGATGCATTCTCCATCTTTTTCCATTTAGAAGTTACCTTTGTGATTTTTCTCAAATATATTTGTTACCTAGATTTTTCCAAATAGCTGTGTTCTATGTACTTGACAGTTGTGCTGTTTTGATTAGAAATGCAAATCGTATCTTTCTTCATTTATAATTTTCCCTGCTAGCATTCATGATTACAAATCTCAAATGTGCTTTCCACGAACACTCTACAATATTCATTTAAAACTGGCTCTCTGTTGCCAATAATCATGTCTGCTGGACCATTCACGGAAAGTGAACACAACAGAGGGTTGGGATGGGGGGTGCCAAGTCACTAAAATAAAATTAATTAACTTTTCCAATGAATAGTCATGGAATCTTGTTAAGCTCTTCGTCTATCATTTGTTTCTATCAGTCTGTAACTCATCTGAGCACTAGGTTTATTTGCAAAAGAAAAACTCACCCACTTGCTGTGTACTTTTGTGGCTTTTTGTGTGGTGTGAAGAGGTATCACATTTCTATGTTATCAGCACCTTTTCTTAATAATATTTTGCATTTTAATAGTCAACCTGGGATCTCAATGAATTCAGTACAATTGTCATTATTACTACTGTTGTTTATTTTGTATTATTGTAATGCCTATAGGCTCCAGCTGAGACTAGGGCTTCATTATATAAATACCTAGTAAGAGGCAGTCCTTGCTTCAAAGAAAGGGCAAGGCATTGGAGGAAGATGTGATTAATTATGATCCTAATCGTTCAAACAGAGTGAATGCACATGCCACTTCCCAAACAGGTGAGGTTTGGATTGGTTTAGGATAGAATTTGGGGTTCAATTTTGAGGCTGAATCTGCAGTCACATTAGGTTTGGGGTTTTTCTTTGATAACCCTAAAACCTCACAAGCTGCTGTCATGAGATTTTTTGTCTCATGATGGCAAATATTCATCTTGAATGGAAGGGAGTCAAACAGCTGTTCTCTAGAGGTATGAGCCTGCCTTACTTAGAGTAAAAATAATCAGGCAGGGGTGATGATCACTCACCTATCAATACCAAAAAAATACAGAAGGTGTTCATTTGCATCTTCAGTGACCATCATAAAGCCAGAAGCTAGGGGCTATTTTACACAGATGATGCCATCATGCTGACACAATTAATTGTCTATACCACTAGCTGTCAACCTAGTTCATCCTGTTCCTTCATATAACTTGACTATGCTTGTAGACATTAGATGGAGGGAAAGGAGATATCAGGCCCTCTGATGGGGTAGCCCCACCCCACACTTTAAAAGCCCAGCACACACTATGAGTGGTGGAAGCCCCGCCCCATAGACTCTGCTGGGCATGCTCAGCCTGCTGCCCCAGTATAAAAGGAAGCAACTCAGTTCAGTCTGGGCTGGCCAGCAGAGAGGAAGGATGTTTGCTGGGAGTGTCTGCACTAGAGCTGCATCAAACCCAATCTGAGGGAGACTCAGCAGCTGGAGGGATTCTGTGGAGCAGTTACCCTGCAAGGAGTGCCTCATGGCTGAAACACAGGATGGCTCTCCCAGGACAGAGAAAGTCACAGTCCAGTGTTCAGGAAGGACTTTGCTCAGCCTAGGTAGGAAGTAGCCCAAGGGGCCTGGAGGGTGAATTTAGGTTGTAGTGAAAACCCAGTTAGTGTGTTTAGGTCTGGATCCTTGCTGACTTGGGGCCATACCCCTGGCTCTCATAGGGCCCTGGGCTGGGGCTCAGTAGAGTGGGAGGGCCTGAGCCCCTCTACTTGGGCACTGTTCCCCATCAGAGACTATTGTATTGACTCTGACTACTAAACTGAGCTGCCCTGACTAGAGGGCTGCTCATAAACTATTGTATTTATTTTGGGGATATCTGATCACACTACCCTGCACCTGAGGGCCTTGTACTGACTCCAGCTGCCAGGCCAAACTGTCTTACACCTAGGGATTTGCATGGTCCCTACTGCTAGGCCTTACTACCCTGGTCCATTCAATTAAAGTGTCATGAGGGTACCCTATCTGCTAATTGTGATCCCTTTGTATTTCCCCACCTGGGGGCACTAGAAGGGTGCACCCTATGACAGGCCCACATAGAACTTTTGGGGGAATAATGGGAGAGAGGAGGAAAGGCCAAATGTGTAAGTAAGGAATTGTCACATAACTAATAATTACCAAAAAGCATATTTAATTAACAGCATATTTTGCAACTTTCAGTTAAATACCTACTTAAAAAGGCTCTGATGTAGGAGATGGGAAACAAATGATTTTGTGGACAGGCTGGATGATTTTTGTTTCATTAAGAAGAAATGAAGATGAATTCCTCATCCAAACCACAACATTATTCTGTCAAGATTCCAGTTCATGGAAAAGTTAGGAGAGGGCTCTTGGGAATATCAGTTACAACTTGCACCTGCTGACTTGGGTATTATTTTGTATTAATTCTGGTGAAGGTGGGTGTCTTTCTGCAGCGTTCTCCATTCCCATTTCCTCTTCCTTTCTTTCATGGCCACATGCTGCAACCGTTTCGAGGAAGAATATGCCAGTGTCTCTATCAAACCATTGACGTTCCTTTGCAGCTACTTAAATAGGTCACAGATCAGCAACTCAAGTCACTTGCTTCTCACCATGCCCTGCATCTTCGAGCCAGTGGTTCTCAACATCTTGCAGATCATGACACACTTGGCTCTGTGTCATGACCCTACAGGACACACCAACCCATTCTCCCCAGGCCAAATCCAGCCATCTCCTCAGCTCTCTGACACACTGTTTGGCAACACAGTAATGTGTCCTGACACAGCAGTTGAGAACCACCACACTGGGCTGTTGAAGAAGAGGTGGAGACCCAAATCTGAGCTGCCACTCTGAGGAGGCCTCGCTCAGGAGATGGAAAGTTTGAAGGTGACTACTGGTAGGGACTGAAACATCACCAGCATGCCCTGGGCATTGTTCTACTTTGCACTGCCTAGAGTAGTTCTCTAGGGAGCCATTCAGGTGCCAAGAATTGTTGTAGCACAAGACACCCCAGTCATGCTTCTTTCTTCCCCCAAATCATCCCACTCCTCCTCCAACACACCTTTCACTAGGGGCTGTGAAAGTAGGTGGTGTAGTGCCAACAGGGCCTGACTCCAGGGATATTTGCCAGCAGGGAACTCCATTAGCTTTGCAGCTTGTGTTGACCCACAGATGTGGCAAGTGTCCAGAACTGGGTCCTGGGAGTTAAAGTACTGGTGCATAGATAGTAGGTACTCCGCTTAGCAGAATGAGGCTTTGTTCCAAAATTTGATTAGATTCATTTATTAATGTCCACAATATAAATTATTACTGTTTTTTATTATTTAATAAGAGCAGAGGAAGTTTGGGTTTATTTTATAAGGGGACTGTTTACATTGAAATAGTATAGGAGCTCTGGTGTTTGTGTGGGGTACAAGTGGTTGCTTACAAGCAGACTGAGAGAAGTCCTCCAGCGTCTGTCTGGGCTTGCTCATTCTGACTGAGTTCTACATACAAAACTGATTTATTTGTGCTTTGTAAGTCTACTAAAAAGTAATTAAAATAAGAATAGTAAGTGATGTCCTTTGATTATACTGTATGGCCAGGCTGTGTAGCAGCAGCTATCAAGATGTAATGGCATCTTGTCAGGTCTCTTTCCCTGAGTGCAGTGAAAGACGGTTAAATACCATGAGAGAGTTCAATGTGCAACCAGCTTATATGGCACAATTCATGCCCCTGAAGGAAGTCTCTTTCTCCTTTCCATGGTTATTGCAATTTTGTCATACTAATATATACACTTGTGTAGCTGGACCCAATTTAAACAGGAATTTAAGTGTGGTGCTGCTGGATGGAGAAAGTTTTGGACATAGCATCATCTTCACAATTTAAAAGTGATGCAGAGTGGATCACTTCCAGGCATTCAGTGCACATTCATCACTGAAGTCGTTGAGTGAAGAGTTGGATTATTCTCAGTTACAGAAGAGCTTTTATAGATAGAAATTGGCAGGATAGCAATAACAGAACATACAAGGGACTTTTATAATAATGGGAATGATACATTTTATTCACAAAGCAACTTCTATCTCAAAGGATCTAAAAATGGTGTTGGGTTTTAGTTTTATTAAAAACAAAGTAAGCAGGGATCACTGAAATGCAGTCATCTGTGAGGTAAAATGTGGTGGCTAGTTCAGCAAAACAAACAAGGAGTCCTGTGGCACTCTTTGAGACTAAGAAGTTTCTTTCAGGAGCTTTTGTGGGTGCAATGCAACTATGTCAGTAGGCTGAACTGGAAATATGGTGACTGTTTAACATCTCACAGCAATCTGACCCAACCATTTAGCACAAGAAGTTTCAAGGGACAGTTGTGGTAAGTGGAAATTCTGCAAGGGAGAATGTAAATAATTCAAATTGCACAGGCTTGTGGGATTAACAGCCCTACTCTCAGGAAAAGTGCTGTAGATTTTTGTAGTAACCAGCATCTTGGTTTTCTGTCTCAGGTGGGAGAGAGCAGCTCCAGAAGTGTGGTGTCCTCTAATGCCATACAAGGTCTATAGGTCATTTCTTCATTTTACAGAAGATTTGCCTGCCACTGAATTAGCAACACTGCTTTTGGGAACATTTAATGATTTCCCATGCAAATGTTCAGTAGCTTCATTAACCATTTCCTGTAGGAGCATGCATGCTCCATGTTCCTACAGCACTAAATTTGGTAGTATTCAGGAATGTGTCTACTTCTGTGGGAAGAGTAGCTTTTATCTTTGGGTTGTTTGAACTGGCACATTGAAGTGTTGTCATGATGCTGCAAGTAGTGGAAGGAGCTGGCCAGCTGGAGCACATATTTAGGTTTTTGGATGAGGTTGTGCTTGGTGTGGTCCTAGTGTCTCCCAATACCAGCAATGCTGCAGTTACCCAACTATTTTAAGCATGCTCATTCAGTAAGAGCTTGTGCGCTTACATTTATCCAAACAAGAAGTTAACTCCTTGGCTCCTGTGCAGAAGTACAGAGATTTCCAGAATCTACAAACATTTCTTATTTTCCCATGTATAAAATGAGCCAATCAACACTTTCTAGGCATGTTTTACAATACATATAGTTAAAAAGAAAATGAAAAGGTACTGTCTGCTAGCCAGTGCAAGCTGACCTACGTGACAAACAGATGATGCTTCAATTTCATTCTAAATGGTTACATTTAAACTTGGCTGTAATTTCAATGGAAATGAATTCCACAGGTGGGCCTACTACTGGAAATGCAAAGAAACCCCACCGCCTCCATGCCTTGCCCTGGTGACAAAGGATTGTAGTTGAACACAGTTGTCGTGCTGGAGCCCTGAGGAAGAAGTCTCTTAATTGTCCGAGGTCTGGACCATTTAGGACAGGGGTGTCAAACTTGTCTGCTGTGACTGGCTAGATTTGACTTAAATGTTCTTTAAGTGGGCTGTACATACTGTAAATAAAAATACAATGGCACTCTTGTGGCATCGTGGAGTGCTGTGTATACGAAACTGCACTCTGCAGTATTATCTCTTTCACTTTGTTAGGGAAAGAGTGTGGTCCTGCAGAGCACAGTCTTGTGACATCAGAGCACTGGATAAGCAAGACCTGACACCCTTGCAGCACTACTAAGCGCTGGGTATGTGAGACCCCTCTCTGTTAGGGAGAGAGTATGGTCCCACCAAATGCAGACAAAGGCCAAGTGGAAGAGATTCAGCCCACAGGCTGCTTGTAAGAGGTTTGCAGGCTACTAGTGGTCCGCAGGCCACATGTTTGATACCCTTGATTTAGGGTAATTAGCACCTGGTACTGAAAAAGCAGCCAATGAGGAGAATAGAGTAGATGCCTGCCTTGCATAAGAGGTGAATGGCTGCATGAAAATCTAGCTGAGGAAGCTGTTGAGTGGCTTTCAGGGTAAGTTCCAGGTAGAGGATATTGCACTAGTCAGGTCCTAAAATAACAGTGGTCTGTGTGTTCATAGCAACGTCTGTCTCTGAGAGGAAAGGACTCAGTCTTTAGATCAGATGGCACTTCTGGCCACTGCTATCAGAGCCCTCAGGAGTAGAGAGTAGTCCAGCAAAACTCTGAGACTTTGACACTTCACCACTAGGCTCTCCTTCAGCTGTTGGAGTTAGATGCCAGGGTTGTGTGCATTGGGGCAAACTTAATCTAGGGTCTGTGCTGAGGCCCAGCAATGCTGCAAACACTGGGAGGAAGAGAGGGAACTTTTTTTTCTCTCCCAATCCCAAAATTTAAGCTACAAGAGCCAACGTTTTCCCCCACTCTCCCCCCAGCCAACATCTTCTAGTCTGTGGTGTAGAAGAAGGCAGGGAAGACCCCCTTCCAGCTCCCAAAGTGCTCCTGTGTGCAGTACCATGCTTCCCACTCCCCTGGCTGTAGGGCTGCCTAGCAGCTGGTGTGCCAAGATATAAGAGCTCCATCTTCAGCTGACAGAAGCAGTGCCAGATGTGGCCAGCAAGGAGAGACTGGGAAGAGTCTAGCTCCCTGTGGCTGGTTGCACTTACAGGGCTGGAGATGAACAAGGCCCCATTTTTGCTTGCCTGGGGACCATGAAAGGTGCAGAAGACTCCTGGCAGGCCCTCTGATTAATGTGGAGGCTGCAGAAGGACTAAAGCCCACTATTGGGGAAGTCTGGGATGGAGGACCAGGAGGGAGATGGAGGATAGTGAGGGGGTGGGGTATAGCAGCTGCTGGGGGATGTGGAGGGACATTGCATGTAGTTGCATGCAAATACATTCATGGTTTTGTGGTATAAATGTAGGACATAGTGATATTGGGGGACTTTTGAAGAAGTTCTGAACTTACTTGTGGAAAGTCAGTTTCATGCCCTTCCCCACCTCCCCCCAGTGTTTGTGTAGAATAAGGTTAATGGGTTACCCAGAGGATTATGAGATGGAGCCATGTGCCACCCCTCCCTTTCACTCTGCTGTTGTGATGCAGTTAAATAAAAGAGCACATTACAGGCCTGCAGTCCTGTTCATGGCCTTAGTTTTGTTACCCTTTACCTTTTGACAAAATCTAAGCACACAGGAAATTACCTTTCTGGTCCCCATCTGGTTTTTTTTGGTGTGGTAGCAGCTGTGGGAAGGCCCCCAGGTTTGTACTGGGGGTTATAGGGTAGCTGCAGGTAAACTGGAAAATAAGAGTTTTTAAAGGAATAAAACATGAAAATCCAATATAAAATACATCCTTTAGGCCTGATTCTCCCTTACAGCAAGGTCCCTGTACACCATTCTGGTAGTGTAAAGGATGCACATTGGTGTGGGTAGATATTATATTTATAATCAATTTCAGGCCATAGTACAAGTAAACATCAAGCTCCTTGTGCTACATTTTTTAAAATTAAATTCAATGGCCATCTTCACACATAAACACTTATTTTGAAATAAAATCCAGAATTCAAAGTAACTTAAATCAAAATAAACATATTAAATTGAAATAAGGGAAAAACTCAAATAGCAAGTCCAGAAACAGGACTTGCTATTTTGATTCAAGAGGGGGCACCATGGGAGGTGTGGTGATATGGCCCCCTCCCTGGGCCATGCCCCCACCCAATACATAGAGAAAGGAAGGCACCCTGGGAAGAAGAAGGGCAAAAGTGTTAATGCAAAATAATGGTTATTTCAAAATAACACATCTGAATGGCATTATTTCAAAACAGCTATTTTGACTTCATCCTCAGTTTTATTGTTCCAAAATAACGGATATTATTTCAAAATGATGGGGGCTTGTTAATTTGAAATAAAGAAATGTCGCTAAGACATTTCAACTCTTATTTTGAAATAGTAGTTAAAAGCCTTGTGTGGACATGGCCAATGTGTTTCACATTGACTCCCCCCTTTTTTAATTTTGAATGTGCAGGAGCCTAATTAAATCCTTGGGTGGCAGGTGAAGCCCATTAAAATGACACAAGGTGACATTGTCACTTGTCTCCAAGACTTGCAGGTTTGGAACCTGCAGTTCCTTCCATTACAAATCTGAAACGAATGGTGAACAGAGAGCACCCAGCCAGCCTTTGGAAACCTTAACCACAGGGATAAAGCATAAGGTAAGAGAAAAGGGATTTCTAAACAATAAAAAGTCTACACCTACGTTTATCTTAGCTTGAGGCTTACCACCCCTTTGCAGTAGCCTATGCATGTCTCATTTCTTTGGCCTTCCCAGGGGCTGCCTGTGCTAGCCTGAGCAGCTCTCCAACAACTCCAATTCCTCTTGAGAGACAGTCCTTTTAACTACTTTTGATCTTCTCTTTCCTCCCAGAAGCCCTATGTGGTGCAACAAGTTTTGTAACTTGGCTGGAGCCAGGAGGTGGAATATTCACAGCTCATAACTTGGCCATTGTCTCATAACCTTGAAGTGTTTACTGGGGGAGGTGGGAGTCTTAGCGTGAGCCATTGCCTCCTTACTGCTTGCTTTTCCCCCTCACTATCTGCTATTAAGTTGAGTCAATACAGTCATACAGCAGACGTACCACTAACCTGGTCAACAAACAAGTACTCATAAATTATTACTGAACAGTCCACTTCTGTCATCACCATTGCACTAGTTTTCCTATCATTACAGTCTTTCAGCATAAACAGGAACTGAAATCCTAATGTTAAAGATGGCAATGCACTCCAGGCTTTTGTTTGACATATTTTTTCAGACCTTCTCTATACCTCCTAAGAAGCAAGGAAGGAAAGCTCAATGATTTTCTCATTCCTTTGCAATTCACCTTTCATCGTGAATGTCTGAATACTACAATCCAGTGCTTCAATAAGAAATAAAACTAAAGAAACTTTCTGGAAATGGTGGCGGACCTAAGGTCTGTTCTCCTTATCTTTTCCTGATCACCATACGGAGATCTTTTCCAAAAGCCAGGCTGCCTTCTTTTATAGTAATTCTGATGTTCTGCCCGTCAGAACATGTATTTCTGAACACAGGAGGGAACTGTTTCCTGTCTCCAATGGAAAAAGAACAGAGAAAAAGCTTTTAAGTTGAACCAAAATTTCTTTTTAAGGTTTACTACAAGAAAAATAAAGCTATTTCCATTATGACCACAGTTCAAGCATCTCTTTAAACATAATTATATAGGGGAAGTGCTAACGAGCCATGTGCAGGGGTTACCATTCAAGTGTCAGTTTTGTTAGCTTGCAATCAGCGATCCATGACTGAGCACATCAGAAAGGTATGATGTAATGTCCCCTGCACTCAATCTGCCCTTCACAAGGGCTGCAAAAACCCAATAACCCAGAGTTAATCATTGACATGAAAGAGTAGGTTTCGGCATCGACCCTGGTTGGGGTGGGAGGAGGGAAACTTGTATCCAGTAAAGTGAAACGGTGGAAACTTTCTTTGTGTTGTGTAGCCACTCCTTCCTAATGTGATACTTGGGGTCATTGAGAGAGGCCCTGAGGAATTCTATACCAGTTTCATGTTTGAAGGGGATATTTTATGGCTCCTCACCGGCCACTGTTCTAATCTCTATTACATATCTACAGACAAAACAGCTACTTGGCACTGTGTTGCGGATGTCTGCAACTTTTGCCAGGATGCTGAAAAGAGGCCAAGAACGTGGGTGGAGCCAGAAGGTCATCTGGGGTTATTGCTATTTGTTAAAGACAAATAATGTCAGGAATATACTATGTCCCCTTTCCTGTATGCTGAATTTTTTCCCAATGTACTTAATAGTCATTCTTTTTTTCGGGTGAGCTGTTGCTGTTTATAAATAAGCAAAGCCTGCCACTTATTTGCATCTAGTATGAAACTCAAATTGTATTGAAGAAACAAAAGTAAAATCTTCATTGCAAAAGTTTGATTTCTGAGAAGAAGAATTTGGTCCTTGGTAGTTTATTTTCTTTTAGGCACTGATTAAGTATTCCCCTGCATGAAACTAACAGTAGATTTCATTATTATTCCCTTAGGGGAGAATTTAAAAAATAAGGAAATGAACTGAAGTAAGTAGAACCACTGAAGAATTCCATCTGAAACAACAACTTCTAGGCGGGGAGTTCATAATCATAGGAGTAAGGAGTGTTCGCATAAGTAAAGGTTACAGGAATGGAGAGCTAACATGCAGAAACTACCCAGTGCCATACAATTTTTTAAAAATATTTGGGCATTTTAATATTACTGAATGGGCAATATAACAGAGGGGGAATTTTGTCACATTCTTTAACATTTAAAAACTTGGTTAATATTGCTGATTCAGTAATGTTAACCGCTCCCCCCGATGTATTTTATATAAAATCAGGTACTTTCTGAGAAATCTAGGTTATAGCCTTCCCGCTTCCCATTTAACAATGTTTCATGGACATCTGATGATTTCATGTTATGGGAAATCCACTACACCAGTGGTTTTCAAACTTCTTTCCTTAGACCCCAGCTCAAATAATCATTTATGCTTGTGTCCCAACAATTACATCTTTGAGCAATGCATTCCAGGCTTACAGAGGCATCAGCGGGGGGCACTGCAACCCAGTCCCTGAGTGTCTGTGACCCAGTGCTGGGTCCTCACCTGTAGTTTGGAAACCACTGTGCTACACCCTTCTCTCTAACAGTGAGGGTACAGAGCTAGCCAGGGGCATGGCTGGCTGTACATATGGAACTCAAGGATCCATGAGATAATCGCCCCTGCACTAGCAACATAGCTCAGTTGTGTGTTGGATTGCCACCACTCCCCCCATTGTGGTTTATAGTCAAATGCTCCCCCCAGTAGTATTTAGAAGCATGTCTTCATTAGCAAACTTTGCAGCCACAGTTTGGAACAGCACTAGTAGAAACAGCGCTGTTGGCAGCTTTGGGCAGGTCTACACTGTCTGCTGTTTTTCAGGTCAACTGTCCTATGCTAGGCATGTTCATTGAGCTAAGTCAAAGGGAGGGGGCTCCCTTAAACTCAGCACTACTTCAGTTGCTGGGGTGGTGGTCAGGGGTTGACTTCCCGAATGACTGACTGGGCCTTCACAGACCTGCTTAGGTGAATGGGGAGGTTGATCTTGATTTTGCTGCCATCAGTGGAGATGAGCCCTTTGTGGTGATTGTGGAAACACAACTGGTAGCAGCCTTTCTCTGATATTTCACCCTCAGCCCAAGATTTATGTCATTGATGTGTTTTGTTTTTTTTCCGCTCCATGGTGTGAAGTATCCTGAAAAGCCTAGAGGAATATATTTTGTAAGAAAAGTAATCAAGTTCATTTTTTTCATTCCTGATATTTAATAGTCTATGAAATAAATTCCCCCTCCCCAACCCCATCCCAAAGCAGCATTTGGCTTCTCAGTGTGTAAGTTATATCAACTTAGACATCTTTACATAGCAGCAGAGAGATTGTAAGTAGACCCAGGTTACTGTAGTTGGTAGGGGAGTCTAACTATGACCCCTAATGCATCATCTTTGATGGCTTTTGAATGACATTCAAATGAGTAGAGCTGTGCATAACAGACTTTTCAGTCTTCTAGCAATGCTGAAAAATGAAGTGAAAAAATTAATTTTGGATCAAACAGAAAATACCTTTTAAAAAAAACCTTCCAGTGGTTAAAATTCACATTGAGTCAAATAAAACACTTTGTTTGATCAAATCTAAGCCTTTCATTTTGTTTTTCAGCACTTTGCAATTTAAAAAAGATTAAATAAAAATGAAAGGAAATTTTGAAAATGCATTATGTACTGAAGAACTGAATTTTATTTTGAAAATGTTGAAATGAAACACTTTGATTTTTGAGCGAGGGTGTTTAAATCAAAATAATTCAGCAAAACCTGTGGATTTGTGAGACTTCTTGGTGTAGCTGAATCTGCCTGGTTCATTAAAAAAAAAAAGATTTTTAACTTTAAAATTTCTCCCAGTTTTATAAATGAGGCTGTGGCTATTAGAGAATTCCACAGCACTTCAGGTGTTACTCAAATCACATTTTATATAGAGACCATCTGCAGATTTCAGTAGAGTAAATTCTTCATGTCCTTTCCATGTTATGCAAAGTATAATGGGACTGTGGTGCATTGCTAAACTGCTGTGGTGTTCCACTCCAAGCTGGATACATTTCAATGGTGGGCCAAATGGTCCTTACTTACAGTATGCATATACTTCTGGTTCGGTCTGCATGAAAAGTGTATGGCTTAATTTTTAAGAGCCTTTAATCAGATCTAATGACAAAGATGCTCTAAAAACTTTGAGACTCCTTGAATGTGATTCTCGGTAACCACAAATCATAGAGTTGGAAAGATTTGTGGAAAGGTAAAAGGGATAATCCTGATTTGTGGCAGACAAGTTAAAAATCTTCTGCCGTCTATCACATCAGCCTTGCTAAATAACAGCACAATTTTGCCACTTCATTGTTTTGCATGGCTGGAAAAGACTGGAAAGAGACAGGACAAATTGTACAGCCACAAGAATTTAAACAATGCTCTTAATCTAAGTGAAGAAATGTGCTTTGTTGGTTTGGCAAAAGATTTATAGCTCTCTAAAGTAGAACATTGCCCTATCCCAGCAAAGGATGTGCACATGGAGGAAAGAGCTTGACAAAACTAGCATGTGGCTTTGTGTAGCTGTGTTGTAGTATTTATTAATAGACACAGATTGGTGTATGGAAACATCTGCTGAGAAGCAAGAGAGTTTGAAAATGTACGTTGCCATTTGTTTGTTTGTGAAATCTTTACGTGGGGACTTTCATGATATTTGGCACACATTTTTAAATGATTGTCCTGTTTGTTAAAAAAAGCCCATTGTAATTATTTTGAGGGCAGGGAAGCACACACAGAACTGCAGATCATAGATACAGATGTAGATGTATAACATTAAAAAGGCATGTACCCATTTTGCTGAATAGTGCTCTTAATTGTGACATTGTAGCTAAGGGAAACCAGTTTCCTACATTCTTTAATCCTCAGAGTATTTAGGCATCTAACTTCCATTGATTTTAATAGGAGTTAAGTAACTAAAACTCTTTATGGATCTGGACCTATTCTCAATGCTCTTTAATAGGGCATCAGAGCCAAGTAAAATAATTTTCCTCTCCTTTACCCACCTCTGTTCGTTCTTTCCCCTTGTCAAAAACAAACCAAAACCCTTCCATCCCTCCTAAAGCCCTGCCAAAAGATTCTCAAAGCCTTTGACAAAGTGGGATTTTCTCCCACAAAAGCTCATGCCATAAATAAATTTGTTAATCTTTATAAGTGCCACCAGACACTTAAAAAAAATATGGTGGTTTCTAGTTGTTCTAGTATCAAAAATGGCCACTTTTCAATAGCTTGGAAAAGCTCATAAAAACCAATTTAGTTATTTGGATGGATACTAACACTCATACTAATTTACTCATTTGGATGGATTTAGTTTGGAGCCTCTGACCTAGATGAATCCTGAAGTGTCTTAAGGTATATCTACACTGGGGGGGGGGGGAAGAGAGAGAGACCAGTCTCAGGGATAGCTTTCATAGCCACGATCAGATCGACCTTCCTGTTTGACTGATTGGGTCTGTAAAGACCCACACAGTCAATTGGGAAGCCCATCTATTAACACCACCCCAGCAACTAGAGTAGCACTGAGGTGAAGGGAAGCCTCTCATTTGACTCGGTGCAGTGGACATGCTGGGTGTAGGGCTGTAGAACAGAGCTACTCAAGTTATTTTAAGTAACTTGTGTATCTCCATTAGACTGCCACCAAAAATGGCAGGCAACATAAGACTGCCCTCAGATCAGTGAGAATGTGCCCTGGGACTAAAAATGGCCATTTAGACATTGTAGCTGAGGTTGGAGCCTGGACTCAATTGACCTGGGCTTTGAGACTCACTTGTAATTTTTTTTTTTTTTTTTTTTTTTTTGCAGTGTAGACACCTTTGCAAACTGGGGTTGGGTTAACAATAACACTTTTAAACCTCTAATAATTAACAATGTTATGAACAAAATAATGTAGTACTTTTTAGAGTCTAGTGTGTCTATTTTTCCCCAGACTAGCAGTAAATGCCATGTATCCCACCAGGAATTTGGAACGTTCCCTTTTTCAGTGACATATTGGTCCTTTCTAGTCCTGAAGTTATCTCAGGCTGTCATGAATCCAGGCCTAAACACTGTCTTTGGCTTCAGGTCAATGTAATTTTTGGGATGAAATTTGGAGATGAAGAAAGATATTTATCTAGCAAAAGCATGTCTTGTTTTTTTTTCCACTTCAGCAGCCATTTGAAATTGTGCTGTTTGAAATTGCTCAGAGATGTTCAGATGGGCAGAGTGCAGGTGACTACCATCAAAGGTAATAACACCCTTGGCTCTGCTGTTTACTCAAACTACTTCATGAGAGAAAGAATGGTCTTGACCAAGATTTTCAAAAATAAGTGTAAAGTTAGGCTTCTGGACCATATTTAGGTACCTGCCTGCTTTTCAAAAGTGCTGTCTGTCCAGTAGCTTCCACTGAGTTGTAGGCAATATAGTAACAGTAATTAATAAAACAGGGTATGTGTTCATATTTTATATATGAATCACTTCACCTGGTACTGAAATGCAGCCACTTCTGGGGTGAACCTTGGCAAATGCTTCTTAATATGTCACTACAGCTCTCTGTAGCAGTTTATAGCCAGAAGTGAAGGCGGCCATAGTTAAATGAAACCACAGGGAGCATTTAGTTAGATGAGATGTAACTACCAGTATTGAAATGCATGCAGAACATGAACATGGGGGCTAGCCCTCCTGCTGTTGCAAATTAAACAGCTTTTCATTTTTAACATTTGCTGGTGGTGCTTCGTGCCAGCAGAACTGGAGGATAGCTGAGACCGTAAGAGAGGCTGAGCTTCCACAGCAAAAACATATCTGAGAAGAGGCAGGAAGGAAAACGGACTTCTTATGCACTATTTGTGCCCATAGGTGACTAGTAAAAATATTCCGGGAGGGGTGGAGGCTGAGTCCCCACCCTGTGTGCAAGCTGGAAGAGCCTGTGTATATCATGCCCACTCTGCAGCAGTGGTTTGCAAACCCTTTTTCCTCAGGCCACAGTTGAAAAAAATCATTTATGCCCATAACCCAGTGATTACATCTTTGAGCAATGCATTCTAGTCTTTTGGCAGTGGCAGCCAGGCACGCTGCAACCCAGTGCCTGAGTATCTGTGACCCAGTACTGGGCCCTGACCTGTGGTTTATAAACCTCTGCTCTACAGTGTGTGTGTGAGGTTGCTGGGCTCTATCCCATCCAATAAGGAGTGCAGATCTGAAAGGGTTTGGAGAGCTAACCTGCCCTGCACTCAGAGGTGGTATCTGTCCTGTGAAGCTGGGCCCAACTCCCCACTCCCATCAGTGGGCTCTTGCTCATTCAGAAGAGCCTGCCACAGCATCTTGAGGTGCATGCGTCCATATGGAGCTTGGGCCTTTGTTTTGTCATGCCATGACCCCTTCCTGGCCCTGCTGCTGCTGGGTATTTTCCTTTGTCTGCCAAGCTGGACATGCATATGGTTGGTCATGTAGTAAGGCAGAGATAGGGTGGGAAAACCCCAACTAACCCCAGCTGTTCACTACTTGTTTTGTGATGTCTCAGTGGGAAAATATGGAAAGATCTTCTGGAGCACTATTTCTCAACTGGTGTTCTGTGGAACACTGGTGCTCTATGGACATAGTTAAGGTGTTTTATGACCAGCCCAGACCCTCTCCATTTGGCCCTGGCAGGGAGGGGAAGTGGTAGAGCAATGCAGCGAGTAGATTTGTGCCTGGGAGGTTTTAAATGCGCTAGCCACAAAGCTTCTAGGCATGCATTAGGATCTGCCACCACCTTGCTCCTTTGCTGCAGTTGGAGCACTTTAAATTTCTTGCCACTGTTACTGCTGGCATCAAAGTCACTTGGACATAACTTCCAAAGTAAAACTTTCTTTGATGAACCTTACGCCAAGAAGATTAACCTTGTTCAAACACGCAGGCCTCAAATTCCCATTAAAACTTGAGTAATATTTTCAGTTTTGAGCTGTGTGCATAATCATTATGTATCTATTTTTTAGCAATAAATGCATATTCCATTTGTAAAATTGTATTTAATTTGATTTCCTGAATCATTTTTGCAGATTTGTAATATGCAGATATTACAAACATTACAGTTGATATATACTGACTTTTTCTAGACAGATTCCATCAGATGTTCCATGTAAAGTAATTAATACCTTTAGGTGTTCCCTGATCCACTAAAGGTTGAGAAATGCTACTCTGGAGAAATAGTCCCATTTTTTTAGATTCTAAATTAGCCGAATAAAAATGACCCCAAAGGCAGTTGCTATTTTGTTTGTGTCATGGATGCATTGTGAAAGTGGAACAATATGGGTGGCAGTGGAGGGAATCCAAACCAGATTAGTGAAGAAACAAAAAACTGCATGAAAAGAGGACAACTGTCTCATTTGCTGGAAGAATTAAAAAAGTATATAAACCAGTCTTTATTTACGATATTTCAAATATCCACAGTTGCTAACCAAGCATTTCACTCACCAACACTCTTACACTGAAATTCATCAAATCTACAATGGTTCAACAGAGCAAAATTAATACCTGAAAGAAAATACCTTGTATAACGTAAACTCTCTGAATTTCAGAATGAACTTTGTTGACCATAGTTACCCAATATAGTTGCCATTTGACTACAGAAAGTCCACTTTTCTCACAGTAGGTCACAAGCTCTGTAATAAATAAGCCCCCTTGCTCACCTATTAATACAGATCCAAAAGCAAAGTTTAGAATATAGCTGTCTACTGGAATTCATCTACAGTTTTTCCAAAAAACCAATACTAACCTACAGAAGTTTACATATGATAGTATGCAGAGACGTTAAGTGCTAGATGAGAGCTCTATTTGTAGTATTCTGAAAACATCTTGTGTCACTTTTCTGGATAGCTTGCTGAAGTGGCACAGTTTCTTCAGTGGCTGTCAAAGGAATGTAATGAAATGATCTATACCTGAGAGATTATTTCCAAATTTGCACAATACGTAAATAAGTGCAAGGGCTGTACTTGTACTTGCCATGTCCCACTCTCAGCTAATATGGGCTATGTCTACTTTAGGGGGCTCAGGTAAGCTGACTTAATAAGGTCTCCTTAAAGTTGACTTTATTAAGTTGACTTAGTGAGACCTCATTTGTTTAAGTCAACTTTATAAAGTTGACTTAAATGGCTATAATGCACTAATTCAACTATAATGGGCACATTATGTTAATTTAAGTAAGTCAACGTGACTTAACCCTTAATGTCAACTTTAAGGGCAGGAGTGCTTAAGTTGACTTAATAAACTCCAAATTTGACCAGGGAATTCCTTAAGTCAGCTTAAGCCTACCTAAGTCAACTCAAGTCTCCAGTGTAGACATAAGCATTGTGTTGCACACTGGATGCATGTTTATTTTGAGTGGGAAAGCCTTAGGGCAGGGAAGGACAAAACTGGCTCACAGCTAGGTGCCAGCAATTTCACTTTTGGTCGCCAGAGGGCACTCTGTCATTACATTTCTGCAATGGAGCTAGGAGATGGGCTACTAAAACTGGTCACATGGCAACCAGAAACATTGATTTGTCGAGGCCTGCCTTAGGATCACATACTTCCCTAAATTAGTGTGCAAGATGAAATGCCCCCTAGAGTCAGTGAGAAGTGAGCTGCAGATTTAGGTAAGTATATGGCCCTGAGTCATGTATTATGTATAAAATGGGGGTGGGGACAAGGGAGAGACAGCTCAGATGGATTAGCTGTCTTTTTATGAACATGTTGAGTTTAAAACTGCTATAGCATGGATTCCTGATGCTGGTTGCCTACTGCTCTGTAATCACATGTACGTTTAAGACAGCTGCATGAGCCCTTGAAACAGTGCTGCAACCACTTCAATGCCCACATTTATTTCAGTTCTAGAATGCAGCATCTTGCTGCTGCTTATGAAAAAGTGCTACCTGGGGATTTGATTGTTGCTCTGTGTCAGGCAGTCATGCAGCTAATTAGTCAACAAGCAGCAAATGTGCTTTGAACAACTTCATTATTTTATTATGCTTAGCTCCCTTAGATCACTGTATACTTAAATGGAACTAAATATACTAAAGCTACAGTACACTACTTCTTCAAGTGGGTCTGCCTCCTTTTCCATAAATTTAAAAACTGGGTATGCTTTAGGCCCATTTAATTATTTGATTTTTTCACTATGTACTATGTATTATTATTAGATATAACTACTGAAATGTCTCTCTCTAAACATAACTTATCAGGAAAGTGCAGTTTACAGGATAAAAGAAGAGACATTTATTTCATGCTTCCTTGTTTAAATACTTTTCCATTGGAATGTTAACTAGTGAATAAAAGATGTCTAATAGCCAGTTCTCTGTCCCATATATAACAAACTCCAGTGTCTAATCAAAGGCTTGGTGGCATTCCTAATAAGAGGGCTAAGAGCTATACAGCTGTTATTGTAAAAACTGTATTGTAAAATCTGGGTATGGAGAGGAGGCAGTTTATGTACATAGTTGATTGTCTGCTTTGCATCAGCTTCTGGTCTGTAGTAATACTAAACACTAGTGCAAAATGTGTCCAGTTCCTCAGATGGTGTAAATGGGCATAGCTCTCTCACAGTTCCACGACCTACAGCAATTCACACCAGCTGAGCATCTGGTCCTTTATTACTGAATATCAAGGGCATCCTAATGGCAAATCCCATGGAGCTGAGTGTTAAGAAAGGAACCTATCTTTTTCTGTACACTGTACCTTCTTTTACACTATTTTGTAATTAACAAACTTTAAAAAGATATATGGACAGCAAGCCAAAAAAATCACTGCATCTTGCCAGCAGATTTTTTTATTAACTATGACATTGAGTCAACATTGTCAATCATAACTGGCAGAGATGTCAGAAATTACGATTGCCTAAATCACTGGTTCCCAACCTTTTTGGTTTGAGGGCCACAGATATCACTGTTACAATCATGAAGGGCCATCAGCCTCTACCAGCAGGCCCCCAACACCTGCAGCCAGAAGAAGAGTTCAGAAAGGAGATCCTTCTTCTCCCTGGCTGTAGAAGAGAAATTGCATGTGTCCTGTACCCCTGTGTGCTCCACCTGAGTCCATAGGCAGTGGCTCACTTCTGTGATCAAGAAGACAGATCAGGTTTCCCCTCCCTCTGGCTCCAGCAGAGACCCCAGTGCCTATGTGCCTAGGCAAAGCTCTTTGCTCTGCTCCCAGCAACAGACAATAGGAGGGAAGCACTGATCTTCCATTCCCAAGGAATCAGCAAGGAGCCTGCACTGCTGTTTTACCCCTGAACAAACACATTCTGCTTAGGTCCTCAGGCAGTGTCTCACTTCTGCAGCCATCAGGAGGAGAGCTGCAGGCCTCTTTGAAAGCCTCCGTGGGCCACAGTTGGTTTCCCAGGGCCACAGATTGGGAACCACTGGCTTAAATTCTAACTTGCAGATGCATGACTTGAAAAATTCAATACCTGACAAGCTAACCTAATTTTCCTCTATTAAAAAAAGAAGTATCCCTTCTCCCCTATAAGAAAACAAGGCAACTTCATGGTAATTGTGTGCATGACAACTGTATAGGCTTTTTGTGCAGTTCCTGTCATACTTATCAGAAAATAAGGCTACTTAACAGTTCACTACAAAATCAGAAAGTACATATAAAGTATCATCGGTTTGATTTTTAAAAACACACACATATATACAGAAAGCATACTGTTGTGTGATTTTTTTGAATCAGAGAAAATCATATACTTAAAAATAATTTGTTCTAGTTGTCAGCACAAGAAAGAACATATACGATTTCCCAGCATGCCGTCTCTGTTGTAGCAGGATTGCTGAGCACACAAACGCACACAAAATTAACTCTCAGTACTCTCCATCCGGTGTCTCTTGCTTCCCCTGAACAACAAAACTTCCACTGACTTCCAGAGGAGCAGGATTAGGTTCTTTGTTTCCAGAGTTCCCACATCAAAAATTAAGAAGAGCAATCAATTTCTCCTGGCTCTCCCATTTGCCTGGAGCTGAAAATACAGATCTTTCAATGTGCTTGGTACCCTCAGCCCAGCATAAAAAGGAACAGAATTGATTCACGGCACTTTCTCATGAATAGTGGATACATTTTGCTAGTTTTAATGAACCATTGTTTACATCTAAATATTACTGCTCCTCTGGAAAAATAATTATCCTGTCTTGTTGTATGTAACATCTATGATGCATAAACTGCATCCCATGTTTGTGGCGTACACAAATACATATATGTTAGAAATGAAATAATAATCCATGCAATGCCCAGAGAGCTGGATGATCCAGTGCTACTAATACCCCACTTCTTTTAGTAAAACCCTAAATAGTAAAGGCAATACCATAAGGGTTTTAAAAAAAAAATTCTTAATGGGCTAGATTCACAAAAGGATTTAGGGGCCTAACTGCCCCTTTAGGTGCCTAAATCCCAGAATCAGGCCTCAGTGGGATTCACAAATCCCATCTCATCTACACATGCCACCAAAGCTGTAGTTGCTTAAACTCGTTCAGCACCTACTTTTTAGCAGTACAAATTCCCTCAGCCCGTGTCTATTCCTCTGAGCATGTGCACTGCAGCCCATGCCAGGGCCCCAGAAACTGTCTCAGAGTGACATGTGAACTGAGGAAAGATGGGAGCTTCTCTGCTTTGCTTGCCTATAAAACACAATGTGGTAAGCAGCCTCAAGCTTGCCTGCTGGAGTGAACTGCTATATGTCAGCATACACCAAATGGCTGGGGATGGGCAAAGAAGTGGCCCTCCCATCAACATTTTAGCCCAGTGGTTGGGGCACTTATCTGTGATGTGGAGGACTCCCAGTACAAGTCCCACTTCTAGGAGGAAAAGAGCTCTAAACTGAGATCTACCACCTCTGAGGTGAGTACTGTAAGCTTTGCGCTAAACACATGGCCCTCTCCTTGACCCTCCCAACTTCTTGCTAAACAGTATATGTAGCCCCCCCAAAAGTTTTACAGCTGAGAATGGCAAGGCAAAGAGTGCCTCCACGTGGCCCAAACTTCAACACTCGTCCTCCTAAAAGGAGCAAGGCTTAGCCACATTCCTAATCTTGACATCCCCAATGGCTAGCATAGGCAAGGAGCAACCCAGACTGCTCGCTTTTGTGAATCCCATTCTGAGGCACCTATCCATCTCCATTCATTGTTCAGGGAGCTTAGGCACTGACCTCAGGCTTTGTGAATCCTAAGGAGTTCCTAGTGGTATGTCTATACTAGAGGGTCTGTTAAGTCAACTTAACATGGTCAACTTTTAAGTTGACCTTATTAAGTCAACTTAGAACGTTTACATTCCAAACTCCTGTAGGCTGCCCAAGTCCACGCTGGCAGCTGCTAGGTCGACTTAATGCTTAAGTCAACCTTATTAAGTCAACTTAAGCCAGTGAAGATGGGGAATGGCCCTTAAGTCAACTTAAGGTCGACTTAAGCGTTAAGTTGACCTTAAGAGGTGGTGGTATTAAGTTGACTTAAGGAAGCGCTTAAGTTGACTTAATAAATTCCTAATGTGGACAGAGCTTTCCTTAGGTTAACTTAAGGAAGGTTAAGTTGAACTAAGGCTCCAGTGCAGACATACCCTAGGAGCCTTAAAGTTAGGCATGATGATGTAGAGTGTTAGCATGCCTGTGTCTCCTTTATAGCCTGGATCACAAAACCCTCTGCCCGACAGGGCAAGTATTTCCCTCATTTTCACACCTGTGTTGGCCTCAGTCGAGTCACAGAGATGAAAATCAAGGCTGTATTTGTCTCTGTAGATATAGGGTGTGATTTTAACATAAGGTCCCTGATTTCATGGGTGCAAATTTGCAGATATACATTTGTAACCATTGTTTGTTTAACCACCTGATTTGTGAATACGGTCAAGTAGATAGGATTCGTGTAAACAGGCAAAACTTCACTGGACTAACTACAGCTGTAGCCTTTTACAGCAGCAGAAAATTTGCCACATAAATATCACTATCTATGTCCACAAATAATTGTAGGTACAAAACTGTGGTAAGAATTTTATAGCTAGAAAGTCAGAGGCTGGGTTGGGCACTTTTTCAAAAAATCAAATCTGAGTTTAACTAGTAAAGCTTATTAATTGGATAAGCCATCACCCTTAGAAATACACTTGTAAATTAAAAGTGTAAGAAATAAAGAATCAGAACCATAATATGGTCCTGATAATGTTCTGACTTTTTCAAGTGCACCATTACATTTGTACAGCTCTTCAACCGTGTGTTAACTGTTTTCTTGTACACAGTATTCTTTGATATGCACATGGTTTAAATTTTTACTATTAGTCAATTCCTGTAACATCCCCAACTTGCTTACTGATGCTTTTAGGGCTAGTGACACTTAGCAAAAGGCTTCCAGTTTATTTGGCCTGACCTTGTTCCAATGTGAGTTTTGTTATGTTTGTAAGACCTTCTGTCAGCACTTTCATGAATGTATCAATCCACGTGATGGCCTTAAGAGTTCATAGCCTATGCACACATTTTCTGAATGACAAAAAAACTTGGCAGCTCTTTATAATATCTCTGGGGCAGATCAATCCTGTGTTCCATTTCAGAAAGCTGAATTCTTTGCAGCAGCTTGATGGTTAGTCTTGACTTGCTTCTTAGCTGAGTAGTAATCTGTAAAATAGCAAACAAACAGCTTTAGAAACTGCACAACTGGTGAATGATATTTTTTAAAAACCACTCTAGTCTCACTGCTTTTATAGTAAAGAAGTCAGGTAAGCTTCTCTAAGGCCCATGAGGGAACAAAACTAATACCTTTAGTATGTTCCATAGAAAGCTGTGTAATACCAAATAAAACAAAGGAAATGTGTTGGCTTTTATCCAGCATAGATCAAAGGACTTTGGACTTTCTTATACAAGCTGAGCAATATGACATTTTTCTCTGACTTTCAGATCCAGCACAGTAGTGTTTTCAAGTCAGAAACAGTTGTTTTTCAGTGCTTTTCTACCTCATTAAAAAGATTTGCAGTTTAAAATTACATCAGAAGAACTGTAGTTGTGCTGATGTTTACTAGCAATGTTCTACATACACCAAATAAGAACTCTAGGAAGACAGTGGGTAACCTCTGTGATAATACTGAATTATTATTCAGTCTGTACTCAGAGTAGGAGCTATATTTATAGGGAACACATTTTGAGTTCTTCACTCATAGTGAAGTGATTTAATTCCTGCTTCAAACGCAAAGCTCAACTCTAACAGCAGAACCATGACGGGCCTTCCATAATTTGTAGAAACACTAAGCCAGTTGGTTGATTTATGATGAGGATAATATCTGGAGTGGTGACCCAGATTAATACTACATATTGCTGGGAGGATGCACAGCTAATTTATCAGGGGGAAAAAAAGGCTTGCAAATATCACAAGTTCTTGGTGAGAATGAATTGGAGAGGAATCATAATTGAGATGTTTGAGAGCTCACGAAGTATAACCCTCACAACTGTTTAATTCCTCAAGTCAGGGGACTTTGTATATAAACTGTCCTCTGTTTGTATTGCTGAGGAATAGATATATTGTATATTACACCTGATGGGTCAAATTCACAAATTCTTTCAATGGCTTATCCTCACTTTCACCAACCATGAATTTTAGCAAGCATAAAATTTCAAAAGCTTCGAAGAAATTTAGGAGCTCAAGTTCCATCTTCAAATGGCACTTGTGCAAGTAAGAGCCAAAGTTGTAATGTAAGTCAGTGGAACTAAGGCTATGTCTACACGTACAGCGCTGTGTCTGCTGAAGATGCTTTGTGCCAATGGAGAAAATTCTCCTGTTGGCATAATAAATCCACCTCCACAAGTGGCAGTAGTTTGTCTTTGGGAGAAGTTCTCCTGCTGACATAGTGTTGTCCACACATGTGCTTGTGTTGGGGTACCTTAGATCACTAAGAGGGATGGTTTACTTATACCTCATGAATGACATAAACTATGCCAACATAAACTGTAAGTAGACATGGCCAAAGGCTGCTAAGACACAGGTCCTCAAAGGACCTTCAGGTGCCTAATTTCCATTGATTTTTTTTTTTGTTACAAGTTAAGGATCTAACTGCCTTCGAGGATCCAGGCTCTAACTGCCTAAGGGTATGTCTATACTAGAAATGCTACAGTGACACAGCTACCATGCTGAGGAGGGGTTTCTTCCATCCATGTAATAATTCACTTCCTCAGGAGGTGGTGACTAGGTTGACAGAATTCATCCATTGACTTCAATGTGTCTACACCAGGGCTTAGGTCAACTTCATTACATCTTCTTGGGGAGTGAATTTTTACACCCTGAGCAGCATTGATGGGTTGACCTAACACTGTAGTATAGACAAGCCTTTAGAGATTTTTGAAAATTTTACTTAGTCACTGGAAAAATTCATCCTTTGACCCAGCTACTGGCACTCAGGAGCAGTGGGTCACCATCTTCCATGAGAGTAGAAAACATTTATGCTACAACACTTGCGGCACAGCTGCCGTTCTGCAGCTGTTCTGCTGTTGTACCTATGGTGGAAATGCACCAAAAAACAAAAGGATGAGAGCTGGCATGTGAAGGTGGGAGGCTGGCGCTGAATGTAAAATGTCTTTTTCCTTTCCTCGGCTCCTTCTCTAGCTCTGGCCACTGAAGCAGATGAAAACTGGCTTACAAAGAAGACAGTTTAATTGAGATATTTTCCCATGGAAAAGTGTAGCCAAAGCCCAGCTGAACTGCAAATTTGCAGTTACAGAGCACTCTCCTGGAAGCAGCACAGAGGCTGGGACCATTCTGAAGAAGGAAGGTTGTGGTATGTATAGGAATATGGGGAAACACCTGAATTTTCCTGGTAAACTCTGCCTACCCAAGGAGCCAGATACAGAGAGGGGAAAGCCTCAGCTCCTTCCACTTTGGTGGCTCCATTATTCCCAGACCCCATGGCTGTTTTTTTAGCAGACCACTGCTGTCTTTTAATTAAATGCACATTATGGGACCTTAAAAGTAAAGGATTGCTGAGTTCTGTTGGACTCAATGAGATAGCAGATACCTGTGTTCACAACCAGTCTTAAGTTTAGTCCAGACTCTCTGGGACAACAGAGATTGGGAGTGGGTACACACAAGGGGCTCTGGTCCTGGAAATAGGTATTATTTTTGAGTGATGTTCCATTCCCTCTTATGGTGACCAGATAGCAAGTGTGAAAAATCAGGATGGGGCTGGTAGGTATTAGGTGCCTATATAAGAAATCTCCAAATATCAGGACTGTCCTGATAAAATCAGAGCATTTGCTCACACTACCTCCACTGTCACATGGATAAGTACCCAGTGCCTCTGAGTTGACAGGAGACTCTGCTGTACTGTTGAGATGAATAGGAAGGATACATGGGTGCATGTAATACAGAGAGAGAAATGGAAAAATCTCAAAGCCCTACCAAAATAGGCAGAATATTAATGACTGCTCTGATGGATCATTTTCACTGCAAATTTCTTCTAATCAGTTTTTGCTTATAAAAAGAAATATAGGAAAGTGTTAGGCTGTGCAATGTACTGTTTGGTTTTTACATCCTCTGTTGAAATGTGTTTTTTACCAGGGCAAACAAAATGAAAGAAAGAAATAAGGAATCCTGTGGCACTTAAAGACTAACATGTATTTTTTGCATAACCTTTCATGGGAGAAAATTCTGTAAGTTTCCTATCATTCTGTAAGTTCCCCCATCTTTAAAGCATCTGACAATGTGGGATCTTCTCCCACAAAAGCTCATGCAAAAAATAAATTTGTTAGTCTTTAAGTGCCACAGGACTCCTTGTTTGTTCGTTTTACTCAATTAGACTAACACGGCTACCCCTGTGGATCTCGGCAAAATGAAAGAAAATACCTCTTGGAAACCCTTGTATAATTTGTCCCAACGCTCCTAGACAAAGATTTACAAGTGACTAGTGATACCCTCCAACTGTCGCAATACTGGTGCCTGAATGATGCTTCTGTCCTCCACTTATATTGTCCTGTTAATGCCTGCAAAGTGCTTTGGAGATGAAAAGTGCATTCATTAAAATGACCTCCTGAGACTCCTTCCAACTCTAATCTTCTGTGAGTCTATGATTCTAAGAATCACTGCCTTGTACACTAGTGTAGGATTGTCCTCTCATCATTAAACTCTAGACTAGTTGTGAACCTCTCTGATGATGGCAACTCACAGATTCCAAGGCCAGGAGGGACTACTGTAGTCACCTTGTCTGACCAGGGAACTTCCCCAAAATAATTCCTAGAGTTTATTTTTCAGAAGAAAATCCAATCTTCATTTTAAAATTGCAAGTGATGGAAAATCCACCATGACCCTTGGTATATTTTTCCAGTTACCTTCACTGTAAAAAAAATTTACACCTTATTTCCAGTCTGAATTTGTCTAGCTTTAACTTCCAGCCATTGGATCATGTGAGACTGGTCTCTACTAGATTGAAGATCCCATTATCAAATATTTGTTCCCCAGATAGATACTTATAGACTGTAAACAAGTCAAGCCTTCACTTTCTCTTTGTTAAGTTACATAGGTTTTGCTCTTGTTGAGTCTACCACTAGAAGGCACTTTAATCAACCTTGTGGCTGTTCTCTAAACCTTCTCTGACTGAGCAACATGCTTTTTGAATTGTGGACACCAGAACTGGATGCAATATTCCAGCAATGATCACAGCAATGCCATATAGCAAGGTGAAACAACGTATCCCAACTCAAGATTCCTTTGTTCACAGATCCAAGCCTCACATTAACCATTTTGGCCACAGTGTTACATCCAGCTGAATATCCACCATGACCACCAAATCTTTTCCAGAGTTGCTGTTTCACAGGATACAGACCTCACCTCATGTGTGGCCTGCATTCTTTACCCCTAGATGTATACATTTACATTGGGCTGTATTAAAATTCATATTGTTTGCTTGCAATCAGCTTATGCCATAGTCCATCCTGACAAATTAGTCCATTGTCTGATCTGCATCTTTATCCGCAAGACGTTTCCTCATGTCTTAGTTTAATGATCCTTTTTTGTAATTTCTCATTATATCCCCCATATAGGCTAGGAAAAATCCTATTATTATCCCTGTGTGGATAAATAAAATATAAGCACTTAGGATAAGATTTGCAAAACTGCTCAGCACTCTCAATTAGGGAAGATTTTCTAAAATCTCAGCTTTCATTTATCCAGAAAAATTAATGGCCAGATTTTCAGAATGCTGAATAGCATGCTGAGTGTTTTTTGCAGCCTGGCTATGTGTTCTAGTAGAAGTGGCTAGATGCTGAGTACTTTTGAAAATTTAGCCCTTGTGTAGGTGCTGAAGCATATGTCTACACCGCGGTGAACAAAACTGATTCACTGCTACTAAAACTGGTCACCATGGTGACCAGAAACATACATTTGTCGAAGCCTGGTCTACACTTCAGCTGAGGGGTATGATTCATTCTCGGCACAGGCAGAGAGACTTGTGCTAGCTCTGCTCAAGTGACCATGCTGAACATAGTAGTGTAGATGTGGTGGCATGGTTGGTGGCTTGGGCTAATCGCACAAGCTCAGAGCCAGACAGCCCAAGCCACCATCCATTCAGAAATAGCCACATGGTTATTTTTAGCATGGCAGCTGGAACGCAGTATGTAATTATACCCTAAATGGGATCTGACTCCCTTTGAAAATCTGGTTCTAGTTATGGGAGATGAGCACTTCAAAATCTGGCCATTTCTGTCTGGCTGCCAAGTTTTACAGTTAGTTTGCTCTTACACTTCCTGGATGTATTCACCGAGTACCTTCTTCAAGCATGACAACTGACAGCTTTCTCTGGTTCCTTCTCTGCTTTTGCTTAGACTGCTGTGTCTCATCGCACTGTGGGAAGCGAGCACATGGCTAACTATGGAGATCTATGGGGAAAAAACAGTCAGATTGTCTTCACTGGACAACCCAACGTGATATCCAGGCTCCCCTTGAATAAGTCATCTTAAATATTCTTCAAGCCACTTTCCTTTCAGTTGCCTAATCTCTCCCACATACGCTGAAGCCACATCTACACCACAGTAGGGCAGCTATGGTACTGAAACTGTGCCTTTGTAGCATGTAGCATAGATGCTCCTTTCATAGAGAGAGGGGAAGGGGTTTTTCTAGCAGTGTTGTCAATCCATTTCTTTGAGAGATGGTAGCTAGGTGGATGGAACAATTGACCTGACCATGTCTACGTGACGGGATAGCTCAATGTATCTTTGGTGCTCAGGATGCAAAAGTTTTCACAGTTCTGAGCCCTGTTGCTAGATCCAACTAATTTTAAATGTAGACCAGTCTTAAGTTTTACAGAGCAGTCAGACTCTTACTTAGCCTGATTTTTAGATGTTCTGAGAATTCACAAATCCCATGAATGACTATTGGAGCCGCAGAAGTTCAGCTTTTATGAAAATCAGCGTAATTTGTTTCTTTTATGTTGACTGTACATGATAAACTCCTTTGACCTGTCTGCAGGGCCCAAGCACATTTTTTTCAGGCCCAGTGCAAAGTTATAACATGCTGCTCTGGTAATGTGTGCAGCAGCCTGGACCCAACTACCCAGTGCCTTGGGACCCTGGTAAAGAGTACTTCTCCCCTCTGTCCTCCTACGTGGGGCCCTGCCTGTCTGTATCAGTTGTACTATTTGATTTTTTTTTTTTTTGGAAGCACTGCTTTGTTTAAAACAAGGTTAATTACAGGTCTATTCCTGCGAAGCTCTCAGAGCTAGTTCTGACCCACTAAGCAGCACAAAGTACAAACCTCACGCACCTGTCAAGGATGTCTGTCTTCGCTTCTTCTCTTCTTGGCTCTTCTTGCCCAATGTTTTCTTGGCAACTTTGGAGTTCTCAGTCAGTGTCACTGTGGAAAAGTGGTGAGCCTTGACCTCCTTGACTGTACCCTGGTTCAAGGGCTTCAAAGGCTTGCGAGCTTCACTCACCACACAACTGTGATAAAAGGCTGGGACATCATGGCTCTGCAGCTCTTCCCACTGCAGTAGCCCTTCAGATGGCACGTCTCGTAAGAAGTCAAAGTTCCACTTTTGCTGGGCTCCCTCCAGGCTGCTGCGTAGCATGCACTGAAAGTCCCGCTGCAGCTGCTCATGATCCACAGGGCCGAAGAGGTTCCGTCGCACACGGTTTGCCTTCACTGGCCTCCACTCAGTCTGCTCCCCAATTTGCCGCTCTCCAATGAGTGTACAGAGCAGCGAGTCCCTGCCAGAGAGAAAGAGGTCATGAGGCGCCCTTTGTATGGATCAGTTCAACTCTAAGGGAAATGTAACAAGTGTCAGGGTATTTCCAATCCTCTTATAGGAAATGTTGGGCAGAAGTTTTCCCAAATAAACTGTTTCCAATTGCCAGTCTTCATGGGAAACTCTCATTGACTTTAATGGACTAGAAACTTGGCTGATGTTGTATTTGCTTTGGAGTGGGTGGAAGGTTTCTCCATCTCTTTCATGTGTAGATGCTTAATGTAGAGCTAGTGACGGGTATTGGCTAGGGAGACTGAGCGCACCTCTACGGTTTGCCCCTTTTGGCAACAGTAAAACATAGATACACAAGTTACCTAAAATAACTTGAGTATCTACGTTCAGCTTCTTTACTCCCTGCACACACACACGACTAGTTTGAAGGAAGGGGAGCTCCTTTTGAACCGGTGCTACCTGGTTGCTGGGGTGGTGTTGCAGGATAGAACCGCCTGATTGACTGAGTGCATGTCACAGACTGAGCAGTCGATCAAGAAGTTTGAACTGACAGTGGCGAATTTGCTGCTGCCAATAAAAACCTGTCCTGAGGCTTTGTCTTCTCTGCTAAAAGAAGCTGATCTCTTTACTTCAGGGGAACTAACAAATGTGAACTATCCTGAGGTAAAGATGGTGAAAACCAGGCACTATAGTTTTCAATTCACCAGAGTCAGCCCTGCATCCTGCCCTGAGATGGATCTCTCAAGTTGATTTCATGGTGAAACTAAAGTGCCTTGTCTTCACTCAGCGGTATCTCTGGCGCCTGGCACACGGGACATGTGCCCTGTGTCCCAGCACCAGTGCCCCCAGTGCTCAGATCAGCTCCTGCCTCTCCTGGCCCCGTCCCTGGCTGGCAATCCAGGGCTGGGCTGCCCGCGGTACTGCCCGCCTCTCCCAGCCCTGACCCCAGCCAGGGATCTGGGGCCAGGCTGGCGGCAGCAGGAGCCCAAGGCTGGATCAGGCCTGGGTGCAGAATCACGGCTGGGGACGGGACCCACGTCCATGCTCTGGGTCTTTCCCTGGGGCAGCAACGTTCCTGTCTTCACTGTGTTTTCACCTCATGATACCTCAGGTGTGTTGAGGTAACAAAAAAACCCACAGCTTTACTAGCAGTGGACAGGAGCCCTGAGGAACATCAGAAAGCTGACTGCAAGATTTTTGAAGGGACTATGTTTTGGTTCTGTGTTTGCACATCTAGCATTTGGGGAACCTGGCCCATGACTGGGCCACCTAGGTAACAGTAAAAATGCTGATAATAATTAATAACAACAACAGAATGGACAACAACTTGTAGAGTGGATAGAAAAAATCACTAGAGAGGGTGGGAATAAAACATCACATTATAAGGATGGGGAGGAGTGACAAAGCCACTTACTTAATCCTAATGGGGCTACTGCTCAGATTCATTCCCTGCATTTGTCAAACTGGTAGCTGAAAAAATTAAAAAGTATAACTCTCTTCTGCAATTTTTTATTCTCCCTTCTGGAATAAAGTAGGAAGAGAAAAAGGGTGTTTCCCACCTCTAGATGAAAATAAAAGCAAAGCACCATGTTTGTCCCTCTAGGGGCAAACTTCATCTCAGTGCTGGTGGGTGCAGAGAGCTTGCCATGCAGGAAAAAGGAGGAACATGGCTTGTGGAAGCTGCTCAGGAATAAGCAAGCCTTGTATGGAAAGGAACTCAGTTCCTCAAGGACTGCCTATGTAGTGACGTGCTTGGGCAAAGCTGAAGGGCATTGAGATGTCAATGGATTCACAGATTTTTCAAGCCAGAAAGGAAGGGTCATTTTCTCTGACCTCTTGCATAACACTGGCCCTGGAACATGCCTTGACAAATGTATGTTTCTGGTCACCATGGTGACCACTTTTAGTAACCTGTCACTTAGCTCCACTGCAGAAATGTAATGGAGGAGCACTCTCTGGTGACCAAAAATACAATTACTGGCACCTAGCTGTGAATCAATTTTGTCTACCCCGACATAGACTCTCATACTGCTTCCAACCCATAGCCTTCTTGTTGAGCCTAGAGCACACCTTTTAGAAAGATACCCAATTTCTTTCTTTACCTACATTCATTCACTGTTGTTCTCCCATCCCTTTAGTTCAGAGATAGAAGCGGAGGCAGCACAGAGGCTAATGCATCCTCGGGGATGCATTACAATCCAGCCAAGGAATGGATCTCTCTCTGCTACCACTCTGAGGCCTGGAGGATACACTAAGCAGGGCACTGAGAAGGTAAGTGATTTGTCCACAGAGTCAGAAATAGAATATGGGAGTTCCTGATTCCCACCATCTCAGTCCACTATTAGCCCATAGAGCTTTTGTATGTGATAATACCTAGTATATAAATAGGGCATTATTGTCTCTAAAAACAATTATTTTAATTTTGTTTTTCATTTGGTGAGTCATCATTGAGCCCTCAGTGCCCCTAAAGGAGAAGTGGCTGCAAGCACATCAGCAAAAATAAAGCTCTCAGTGGTGTCTGAAATCTCAAAACTTCTCCTCCACTTTTCCTACATTCATACAGCACCTTGCCCTTAGTTGTCGGGATACTTAGCAGTGCTGATTGTCTTTATAGCTATAGTCATGCTGCTGCTCTGTTCCTTTGTCATTGGGTGTCAAACCTCCACCCGTTTAAGTTTACTCAAAAGTGATCCATCAACATTGGGAAAGGACAGATACTGTGTGCAGGAAATAATCTTATGGATTAGAATATTTTCTCATATGAATGATAAATTGTTTGCTTGCTGTATTGTTCAAAGGCAAAATATGATTTTTCTCAAACATTAGGGACCTTTGGTAATAGCATTTTTGACTATCTGAAATAATGTCAAGTAGGGAAGACTGTCTTGCCCATGCCTAAGATTATAAGAACACAGGAGTACCTATACTACATGGCTGTGTCCACACTGAAACAACAGCCATTGTTTTCAAATAAAGCCTGGCATGTTCAAACGGCGTTTCAAAATAACGGCCATCGTTTCAAAACAGTTAAACCTCGCATGCAATCAAAATCGCCATTCTTTTGAAATGGTTGTTTCTAAACAATGGCGTTCGGACATGTTATTCCGAAATAACACTTTTGCCCTTCTCCTTCCCAGGGTGCCTTCCTTTTTGTATGTATTAGGTGGGGGCATGGCCCAGCAAGGAGGCCATGTTGCCACACATCCCATGCTGCCCCTCTCCTGAAGCGAAATAGCTTGTCCACACGCAGGACATGCTATTTCGCTTTGAGCGTTTCCCTTATTTCAAATTAACATTTTCTTATTTTGATTTATTTTGAAACAACACTTTACATGTGAGCACAGCCCATGAGAGTAGCACATATCCTGTCCCGTATCCTATCTCTGAGGTGGAGTTTCCAGCTTTGGTAGATGTATGCATACTAGCTTTGATGGAACTAGCATGCTAAGCACAGCAGGATAACCCTGGTGGTATGGGCAAGAGGAGGGGCTAACTGCCTGAATGTATACTTAGGCTTTGTCTACCCTACACAGATTTGTAAACACAAGTTAAGCCAACAAGCATAAACTGCTATAATTGCATATCTTGTGCATGTCCACACAATGCTGCTTCTATTGGCAAAGTGCCTCCACAACTGGTGCTCTAGCATCAACAGTAAGAGCAAATGCATGACAGCTACTTGCCACCTTCTGCAGCTAGGAGTTGTGGGCAGGCAGAGTGGATCGCTGTGCATAGAATCATAAAAACTGGAAGGGACCACGAGAGGTCACTGAAGCCAGATCCCTGCACTCATGTAGGACCAAGTACCATCTTAAACTATCCCTGACAGGTGCTTATCTAACCCAGTCTTAACAATTTCCAATGATGGAGATTCCACAACCTGCCTAGCCAACTTATTTCAGGGGTCAATCACCCTGACAGTTAGCAATTTTTTCCTAATGTCCAACCTAAACCTTCCTTGCTGTAATTTAAGTCCACTGCTTCTTGTCCTATCATTGACAGTTAAGGAGAACAGTTTTTTTTTCCCCTCCTCTTTGTGACAACCTCTTGGGTACTTGAAAACTGTTATGATGGCCCCTCTCAGTCTCCTTTTTTTCTCAACTAAATAAACCCAGCTCTTTCAATCTTTCCTCATATGTCAAGTGTTCCAGACTGCTAAACATTCATGCTGCTCTGCTGCGGACTTTCTCCTGTTTGTCCACATCTTTCCTGAAATTAGGGGCCCAGAACTGGACACAGTACTTTAGTTGAGGCCTAACAGGGCAGACTGAAGCAGAAGAATTACATCTTGTGTCTTTCTTACAATACTCCTGTTAATACATCCCAGAATGGTGTCCGCTTTTTTGTGCAACAGCATTACACTATTGACCCACATGCAGCTTGTGTTCCATTATGACACTGAGATCCCTTTCTTCAGTGCTCATTCCTAGGCAGTCACTGCCCATTTTGCATATGTGCAATGGATTGTTATTGTCTAAGTGGAGTCCTTTGCACCTGTCTTTACTGGATTTCATTCTGTTTAGCTCAGACCATTTCACCAGTTTGTTCAAATCATTTTGAGTTGTGACCCTATCCTCCAAAGCACTTGTAACCCCTCCCAGCTTGGTATCATTGGCAAACTTTATAAGTGTACTCTCTATGCCATCATCTAAATCACTGAAGAAAATGTTGAACAGAACTGGACCCAAAACCGATCCCTGATGTACCCTGCTCATTATGTCCTTCCAGCATGACTGTGAACCATTGATAACTATTCTTTGGGAGTGGTTATCCAACCAGTTTTTCACCCATCTTATAGTAGCTCCATCCAGGCTGTACTTCTATAGTTTGTTAATGAGAAGGTGATGTGAAATCTTTTCAAAAGCCTGACTAAAGTCTAGATACACCACATGTACCAATTCCAGTCTATCTACAAGGATTGTTACCCTGACATAGAAAGCTATCAGGTTGGTTTGATACAGTTTGTTTTTGACAAATCCATGCTATCACGTAGCACCTTATTCTCTTCTAGATGCTTGCTAATGGATTCCTTAATTATTTGTTCCATTATTTTTTGTGGTACAGAGGTTAAGCTAACCGGTCTGTAATTCCTTGTAATTACTTTCCAAGAACTTGTTGGATAATCTGTGCCTTGCAGTGTTATTTTCCCAACAGATGTCTGAGTAGTTGAGGTCGTCCCCCCCGCCCACTAACTCCTGTGCTTTGTGTGACTTTGTTAATTGTTGAAAATGCATCATGGGTGTGGGTTCAGTGTCCCATGATGCATTTTTTTCCTGTTCCATCATTCCATGGACTTTTGACTGCATTTTGGTTCACTTTTAAACAGCCCCTGTTTACTATGAGCTTGCTATCTCTGTTGGAGAGGATGGATCCTGCACTGCTTTCTACCGTTATGGTCAGTACAAGGCTGGCTTAAGACATGCTGAGGCCCTAGGCTATATCAAGATTTAGAGGCTCCACACCATAAAACAGGGGTAGGCAACTGCTGGCATGTGTGCCAACAGTGGCAAGCAAGCCATTTGGAGCAGCACACAGCATTCTCTGCAGTGCCACAGAAATTGCCACTCCTGACACTGAAAGCCACTCCAGGCAGCTTCTTTTTGGGGCAGCTGGGGAGGTGGAGGTCCCCTCTATGCCCGTGCCCCATGTATGCTAAGTAAAGAAGCCACTCAGAGTGGCTCCTTTCCATGGCATGTGGCTGCCCAAAGGACCCATTCTGCATAGCTTCTTTTCACGATGTGCCTGGTGACCCCCAAGAGGAGCCACTCCAGGCAGCTTCTTTCCATGAGCAGCTCCTTTCAGCGACATGTCTAGGAAGTGCCCCCCCCCAACACCCCAGATACGGCTGTTGCCGAACTTATGGGCAACTACTGCTTTTTATCAACAGAGGAAGCCAGCTGAAAGTCAGGGAGGAGCGGCCAGCATGGGGGCTGGCCAAGGTTGCCAGCCTCTGCCATAAAAAATAAGGAGAAAAAAAAGTGTATTGTATTGTAACTGAAAGGAAAATGAAAAAATAAATGATGGTGGTATATGGAAGGGTGGGAGTGGGAGGATTACTAGAGATGATGCCTGGAGTGGAATGGGACTTTAGAGTGTTGGTAGGCTAGCTCCCATTGTTGCCTCTTGAGGTCTGAGGTGAGGTTGGGCAACCTGTGGATGATGCGAGTACTCCAGCAGTCCTGGAAGAAAAGCTGATGGAACTGGGTATGGATCGGGATGGGGAGGTCAGGGTTCAGAATTTTGGTGGCAGATTTTACATCGAAGGTTATTTAAGCCAAATCAGTTCAATTATGATAATTCTTTGTTATCGCCAACAAATTTAGAAGCCCCTCACAATATTAGGCCCAACGCTATGGCTTACTTGGCTCATGTCTAAATCCAGCACTGGGTCAGTGTTATTAACACATTGCAGCTGGTCATGCAGTATGTCATGAACCCCCCAATCTGAACAGGAATCTGAAATGCCTGGCCTGCTTGGGAAAGAAACAATGCCAGTTTACTTTTGGCATTCATGGAGCAGCTGCACACAGTAGATCATTGCTATTGGGCATATGAAACAAGCACTGAGTGGTGAGACCACATCATTATGCAGGTCTAGGATGACAAGCAATAGCTGCAGAACTTTTAGATGTGGAAAGCCACTTTCCTGGAACTGTGTGCAGAGCTTCCCTCAGCACTGAAGTGCAAGGACACCAGAATGAGAGCTGCCTCTTGGTGGAGAAGCACATGGCTATTGCTGTAAGGAAGCTGACAACTCCAGACTGCTACTGGCCAGTCTCAAATAAGTTTGAAGCTGGGAAACCCAGCACTGGGGTTGTATTAATGCAAGCGTGCAGGGCCATAAATTTCATCCTGCTATGAAGGATTGTGACTTGTGGAAATGTTTGTGCAGTAGTTGACGGTTTTGTGGCAATCGGATTCGCTGACTGTGGCAGGAAGATGGCATGCCTATCCCAATTTTGGTCAAGACCATCTTTCAACAAAGGGAATAAATAGAAAGGGATCACTGTGGTTGTTACACTGACATCAACAATGGAGTGGTCAGGGAAAGTCCATGGTCCATGCACTTTCAGAAAAACTGGTTTATACAGAAAACTGAAAGCAGGGACTTTCTTTCCACACCAAGACTCCAATGAGGGATATTGAAATGTCCATAGCGATCCTGGGAGACCTCGTGTACCCCTTTACTCCCACGGTTCATGAAACTTTACACAGGAAAATTGGACAGAGGCAAGGACCACTTCAACAATGGATTGAGCGGGTGCAGAATGCCATTTTAATGAGTGCTGGGTAGATTGAAAGCCTGCTGGCATTGTCTTTATGGCAGTTTAGTCCTACATGAGGAAATTATTCCCAGGGTTCTAGCAGCCTGCTGTATGCTGCATAACATTTGTGGGGCCCAGGCTGAAAAGGTTCCCGAGGGTGGAGCGTGGAGGTGGATTGCCTGTTGGTTGATTTTTAAGCAGCCAGACACCAGGGCTATTAGAAGGGCACAGCAGGGGGCTATTTGAATCAGGGATGTTTTGAGGCACCATTTTGACAATGTGTATGTATAATAAAACAAAGGACAGCTCTACCTCACATAGCTGAGCAATATCAATTAAAAAAAAAGATCATTTACCAGGGGTCCCCCCTCCTGCATCAAATGCACCAGAGATGGCTGGGTGTGATATGCTGAGATGGCTCAAACTCTCTTGGGTCAAAAAGTGGTACTGGCTCACCACAATATCAGACTACCCTGTTGCCTGTCCCATCTGTTATCCATCGCAACTGCCTCATTCACCACTTCATCTTTGTGGTTGATGCTGCTGTCCCTGCCTCCATTCCCCCTGAGTAACCATGGGGCTCTTGGAAGTGGAGGTGGAGTCACTACCAAGGATGGTGTCCAGCTCCTTATAGAAACAGATGGTCTTTGGTGCAGCACCTGAGTGACAGTTTGACTCTCCCTGCTTTCTGGGATGCCTGCCTCAGCTACTTTATCTTTGCTTGGCATTGATGGATTTTCCATTTCTAGGCCTTATCCAATAAGACAGGAGAAATCTGACTTTAGATGACAAAATTCCTATGGCTAAAGCAGAGTTGGAACAGCACAGCTTCATCTTCCCACTAAGCCAGCAGATCTCACAAGGCAGGTATGCGTTACATGGGAAAGCGTTTTCTGCGTGGAGCCACCATGGTCGACTGGAAAGAGGTGATGTGAGTTCTACTGGCTAAGTAAGCCAAAACTAGAATTTTAAAAATTCCCAAGCCTTTAAAGGGGGAAGAGCTGATGCCTGTACACCTAGCTGCAGGGCAGTGGAGTTCAAACTGCTGTCCAGAACAGAATGGGCATTTTGGGACATCTTCTGGAGGTCATATACAGTGACATAACCAAGCATAGTGTCTATACTGGCGATCTAACTTTGCTGCAAAAATCTCTATGCCTCTCATTAAGGTGATTTTATTTTGTTGGAAAAGCACAAGAGTTTTGATGGTGGAAGGAGTATAGCGGTGGATACATCTCCACTTTTTTTTTTTTTTTTTTTTGACAAAAGCGCAATTTTGCCAATAAAACTCAGTAGTGTAGACAAGGCCTTAGGCTCTTGGACAGCGTTGTATTTGGAGTGGCTCCAGGGTGGATATACCATGAGGTTGAGGGCTAGTCTACGCTTAAAACTACAGTAGCACAGCTGTATCGGTACAGCTGTGCCTCTGTAAAAGGACTTGCAGAGCTGCGTTATGTCAACAGCAGACCTCTCTAGCAGACATAATCACCTAAACAAGTGGTGGAAGCTATGTCGGTAGGAGATCATCTCCCTCTGACACAGCACCCCAAACTATCGCTTATGCTGGCAGAACTTACATTGCCTGGGGAGGGGGTACTTTTTCACACCCCTGAGTGACTAAAGTTTTGCCAGCATAAGTGCAACTGTATACAAGAGCTGGGTCAGGTGGGATGAGACTTGTAAGTTTGTGTCTGCAGACCCAGGCTCTGAGACATGGGCCTCGTCTAGACTAGCGCTTATGCTGTCAAAACTTTTGTTGCTCAAGGGGGAAAATTACCCCAGAGTGACGTAAATTTTGTCAGCGTAAGTGCTAATCTAGACATTGCTACATAGGTGGGGGAGACTTTCTAGCTGCCATAACTATCGTTATTTGTTTAGGTGGTTTTATTATGTCATTGGGAGAGCTATGCATATTACACAGTTACACAAGCATGCTTATGGGAGCACAACTGTAAATTTTAATTTTTGACAAGCCCTTGCTTCTGTGGGCTGTGCAGACTTATACAGAGTGGTGAATACCTAGTGTTTTTAGAGAAAGATGACAGCACCCTTGAAGTGGGTAATTCTAGAATAACCTCCCACTGTGGAAATTTTTTTCTAGTGTCTTCATTCATCCATACCTTGAATCATAAGGATTCATATATTTGCCAAACATGTGGCATATTAGTTCATATAAATATCATTGGTGAAATCTTGGCCTTACTGAAGTGAATAAGAACTTTATTATTGACCTCACTAGAATTAGGATTTCACTCATGTTTTTGCTCTAGAATCTTGCTAAGCCTTGATCTTCAGAGATAGATTGTGGCAATGAGTTCCTCATATTTATTCTGCATTTTGTAAAATTCTGTGTATCACAAACCTGAAAAACCAAAACAATCTGAACTACTTTGTGCATATCAGACACTTAGAACTTTAAAACTCTTCGTGGTCAGTATGGTTCATCCTCTCTTGACCACTGATTGCTCTGAGTTGTAGTAACAACTTGTGAGCCTGATCTTCTCATCACTGGAATTTTTAAAAGCAAGAATGGATGTTTGTCAAAAAGTTATGTTCAAATTCAGACAGGAATTAATTCAGGGAAGTTCTATGGCCTGTTTTATACATGAGGTCAGATAAGATGAGTGCAGTGACCCTTTCTGGTCTTAAAATTCATGAATAAACCCTTGTTCATGAACATAGCCTTCACTCATACAAATAAGTTACTTCACTGAAGTCAACCTGAATAAGTAAGCATTAAAGAATAGGGCTCTGTACAGTAATGGCCATTTCTAATTTCCCTCTGCTTAAATACCAACTAGAGGGAGTCAAATTTAATTCATATTTCCAAATACATCTTTATTTTTGCCTCAAAATGTTGATAGGACATTTTGTCAAAATGCTGGATTTCAAAATAGTTCAACCATGGTCAAAACACTGAAATGACACATTTGAGGAAAAAGTTGAGATGGAATTTTAAGTTCTCATCCTTACCAATGGAGGACTATAGTAATGAGGGGTGGTATGCATGTTTATTTAAAATTCTAGTTGGGCAGTACTATTTTTTCCCCGTTAAGCAATATGCCTATTAACGTAGTCTACCGGAGGAATGAGGGGACTAGACCTCAGGAGTCCTGGGTCCTATTTCTGGTTTTACTGCTGGGAGACTGGGGCAAGTGAGATTATTGATCTGTCCCTCAGTTTCCCCATCTGTGAAATGGGATAACCTTTGTAAATGCTGATGAAATGTACACTATCAGAGTGAGGAATCACTATTGTTACTGCAGGTGCCTTGGTCTCTTTACCTTTTCCAGCGTAACACACAGGCATAAACCATATTCATTGATTTAAAATTACTCTGGCTTCTTCTCCTTTCTGCCTAGTTCTTGCCTAGGGCTTGCTGCCTTATCTGCCTCCTCAGCAAAGTCATGTGCAGCACAGTTCCTCCTTCCATGGCTCATGCCTTGCACAAAATCAGGAGAGCAGGGAGGGGTGCTGGGTGTTAGTAATTTTCCATGGTCTATATGTAGGAAAACAGCTGACATTGTCAAGAGCAGCTGTACAGATTTCTCACAGCTGCCAGCGCTTGGGGACGAACGAGTCACATATTCTGGGTGCACATTTTCAGTTGTGTGCAATCTCTGCGGTTCACATGCTTCGCATCAACAGGGACATCAGGTTCCATAGCACTCCTTGAGCTCTGGGTACGCTTTGCTTCTGATTCAAAAGAAGCTAACATTGTCCCTTTCTCTTGCTACACTTTCCCGGGGAGAGGCACCTGACATGATCCTGCCAGGCTGCTGCATGTAAGACAACAACCTAACCCACGTTCTTACTCTTAGTTAGTAGCGCCCTTAGAAAGCAGAACAGAGGACAGTCCTTAGGAAATCCAGATTTTTGTAGCTCTCTCTTCCAGCTCACCTCTCCAGCCAGGGGAAAGTCCATAGCTAGAGGGAACCCCCATTACACCATCCTGGTGGACTCTTGGCTCCATGCACACAGACAAGAAGTATAAATATTCCCCTGATAGCACACACAAACTCCATGTATTTGCTCTGGGAAGTCAAAAAGGCAATTAGCTTTCTTGCCTTTGTTAAGCTAACAAATCGTATCTTTCTCTCCCACCTGCAGACTTTACCTGGAGTGATTAAGGAGAGGACAGATGATAAGGACAAATACAAATGATAAGGACTCAGCAACTTTGCACAGCCCTCCCCCATGACACTGCAGAGTGAGTTTAGAGACTAGGGAAGGCACACTGTTAAGAAACGAACAAGCAGTCCTGTGGCACTTTTAAAGACAAAAAAATGTATTTATTGCATGAGCTTTGGTGGGAGAAGATCCTACTTCAAAGTATCAGATGAAGTGGGATTTTCTTCTAGGAAAGCTCATGTGATAAATAAATTTGTTAATCTTTAAAAGTGTCTTAGGGCGCCCTGTTTGTTTTGCTGAACTAGGCTAACATGGCTACCCCTTTTGAAACTTGTTAAGAAACGTTGATTCTGAGTGAAAGATAAAACCAATTCCTCACTATATATTATTGAAATGCAATGCAATTGTAATAGTTACTACAGGAGCACTCCTGCTACTATTATCAAAGCTAGAGTGTCTGTACTTTGCAAAATAATTACAAAAGGGGGTGGGGGGAGGCACAAGCAAAGCAAACAAAAAACCTCCCACCAACTCAAGTATAAGAGGAATGAACCCTGAGGCTGTTCAAACAAAAAGGAAACCAACCGTTTTTGCTTGTGACCCATGCTCGATCAGAATGTCTTGCACCCAACTGTGCTTTCTACATTACACCAAGAAACCCACCACTCTGCATTTTCAAATAGCCCAGGATCTGCAAGGAAACGCGCCACTTTTGCCCGGTAGACTGTGGGCTGTGGGTGTGTATGTGTGATGTCTTCACATTACATGAAGCATATGACATCATCGGCCCCTCAGACAAGCCTGGCAAACAAATCTCTAGTGCACTTTGACTCCTTCAGTTAGACTTCAGTTACAACACAAACATAAATCAGACAGGATTCATTAAGAGGTAACGGATATTTCCAGGGGAAAGACAACCCTAGAATCAAAGTGTGGGGGAGGGCCCCTCTCAGCACTGGTAATGGCAGGAGGGAATAATTATTAATCCCTTATTTAGTAGGCCAGATCCTGATCTCAGTTGCTCCAGTGTGTCACTCCCCGAGGGATTTCCATCCCAAGGTGCGGATCCTTGAAGAGACAGACACCTGAGACCAGAGATTAGGATGCATGGCCCAGCATGCACTATGGTTGCAAAGCAATCCATCCAGTCTCATCCCATGTCAGCATGGTTACATGCTTCATTCGTCCCATTTTACTGCTCACTGAGGGTGTGGAAGAGCCAGAGAGAGCACTGCCCGCAGCTGAGGTTTGTTTTGTCTTTATGGATTCAGTTGTGTTTGTGCTCCTCTAAGTGCGTCTCAACCTTTTGCGGGCCGCAACATGCTTGGCAGGATATTGCACCCCTACAGGACACACCAGCCCTCCCATCTCAGAAACCAATCCAGCCTTCCCTCTCCCCGCTCTCTGTGACACACTTACTACTGTCTGGTGACAGAGTAATGTGTCCTGACACAGGGGTGGAGAACCCCAGGAGTTGGTTTGGGTGGAAAAGGATTGGAATTTTTTTTCCCCGGGAAGATTCAAATTTTCCATGTGAGGCTTGATTTGAGCACCCATTTCCTCCCCTATCCACACGCCATGCTTGCCTAAACTAGCCAAGGTAGGCTCCACTCCAATGCCATCTCAGGTCCCTGCTTGTTCCAGAGGGGTAGAGCTCTGTTAGTCTAGTTCACCAAAACAAACAAGGAGTCCTGTGGCACTTTGAAAGACTAACCCATTCATTTTCTCCCACAAAAAGCTCATCCAATAAATCTGGTAGTCTTTAAAAGTGCCGCTAGACTCCCTGCTTGCAAAAGACGGCTTGTCCCCACAAGTTCCAGAGGGGCAGCCGTGTTAGTCCAGTCCAGCAAAAAAACCCCAAGGAGTCCTGTGACACTTAAAGACTAGCAGATTTATTTTTCACATGAGCTTTCATGGGAGAAAATCCCACTTTGCCAGATGCTGAGAAGACACCGCAGCAGGGTTTCAGCCTCGTAAAATGGTGGGGAGGGAAAATCAGATCAACAGAAACAGATGCTGGAGGTAGCAGGAAACCTGTACAACTAGGGGATGCAGGCGTCTCTCCAAGTGCAGTGAAGCCTGATGCCACAGCTGTGCAGCAAAGGGCACTGCCTTCCATCCAGACTGAAATAATCCCTGGATGCAGCCAGGAGGGGAACTGTTAACGATTAGCAGCAGAAAGGGTTATTCATTATGATTATTATTTTCAGCAAGGGCTCATGCAGGGCAGCAGCAGCTCTCTCGCAAGGCGCCTGGACAAACCTTTGCACCAGTCAACTTCCAAGTGACGCTCACTTACATTTAGGGGTGCTCGTGGCTGGCCTCTTGTCCCAGGGGTGTGGGCTCCCCTTGCACGGATCTGGGGTGATGGATGCCACTTGTCACTTCCACACTGCACAGAAGGGTTTTGCAGACATCCAGATGTTTGGGGTGTCCCCCCCACTTGTCAAAGCCCCTGCAGCAGCAGGGAAAAGCCTGAGAGGGGACTCTTGCTGCTGGCCAGTGCTCAGGGTTGCAGAGGCAGGGTGGACAGCCAGATTCCCAATCCCTCCTGGGTTGCAGCCTCTTCCTAGCATCCCTCCACCCCCGCCTGCTTCCCGCCCTCACGTGCAGTTTGTAAAGCTGTTGCTCCTCGCTTGATTAACTCTCACATTCCGGGCTGCTTTCCAGTCCTTGCACTGGCACGTGGCTCTGCAACGTGACAGCTTCCCCCCAAGAGTTACTAGTTGCCAAATAGGCCAAACCTGAGCCAAACACTTGCCGGCAGTGAGTGCACTGGGGAGGAGGAGGAACAGCAGCCCAGGAGGTGGAGAAAAGGCTTAATCCCTATGAGTGACTCAGACGCACCAGGCCCTGGACTGTTTTTCTCTTTGTGGCTTTGGAGATGATTGCTGGCCAGAAGATGCCAGCTGCCTTTAGTGGAAGGGACACGTCAGGTTGAAATCCAGTCACTAAAAACAAAAAAACAAATACATTGCTTCAGGGATCAGGTCTTCTTTGCTCATTTGTTAGAAGGGGGCACGACAATTACATATTCCTGGGGTTTTTTTAATGGTTTTTTTTCTCTCTTGTAGCTTGTAAATGGAAGGTTTATACAAACCACTAAGAGAGGCTGGCTGCAGAGGAACAACCGAAATTGACTGAATTCTAGGGCTACCAGATGTGAGGCAAAAGGAGGACACGTCCTCCTTTTTACCTTCATGTCCTCCATCCAGCAGGCAGGGCCGGTGCGTTGCAGGGGGGCATCAGCATTTGAGGGGCGCCATAAGGGGACAGCTCCCCCTGATGGTGTCACTCATCTGTGCCGGCATCACTCTGATCCGGGGGGGGGCGCCACAATCCCCAGTGCCGGCCCTGCTGGCAGGCATTTTAAAATACAAGAATTTGTCTGGCTTTTTACTTACAGGAGTTAAAGTATGCTGGAAAGCAACAGAATACTTTATTTTTAGGGGAAAGTGTTCCAGGACCCCCTAAAAACATAAGAATAGTACCAGGGCCAGCGCTAGGCGGTAAGCAGGCCCTGCATTGCAGGGGGCTGCTGGCATTCGAGGGGCACCAAAAGGGGACAGCACTGTGGCGCTCCCCTGATGACGTCACTCGTCTGCGCCAGTGTTGCTCTGCTGCAAGGGGGGGGCACCACAATCCCCAGCGTCGGCCCTGAATATTACATTAATACTACATTTTCTCCATGTGTCCTCTAATGTCCTCCTTCTCGTACTTCCATGTCCTCCTTTCCAGGCTTTGGTACCTGGTAGCCCTACAAATTCACAGAGCTCTCAACTTCACAAAAAAAGCAAGGAATTTTGTGGCACTTAAAGACTAACAGATCTATTTATCACATGAGCTTTCGTGGGAGAAAAATCCCACTTCGTCAGACGCTTTGAAGAGGGGGAGCTTACAGAATGGGATGAAAATAAATGCCATCCCGGTCCATAAATTCCCCCTCTTCAAAGCATCTGATGAAGTGGGATTTTCTCCTGCAAAAGCTCATGCAATAAATAAATCTGTTAGTCTTTAAGTGCCACAAGACTTATTGCTTTTTTTTGCTTTACTAGACTAACATGGCTGCCCTTTTCAAATTCACAAAGAAACACAGGGAAAAAAAACCCCGGAAAAATACTGAAAAAATACGTTTTTTTTTCCCTGCTAATCTTTCAAGCATAATAAACTTGGGAGTTATTTGTCACAGCAGGACATAAATAATTTCAGATAAATATATAATTTTTTTTAAAAAAAAAAAGTTGCCACTGTCATTTTCAAAGGAGGCAAATCCAGTTTTTTACAAGTGAGATTTTACCATATTATGTTCCCCCTTTTTAAAAAAAAGTATCTGTCCACCCCAACATATATAGCCCTAGTTAATATTCCTTATAACTGTGAGCATTCGATATTGTCTGAAGTGTGCCTGGTATTATTGGCAAATATGAAAATAACATACATGTCCTAAAGAGCTATTTAGCTCACTAAACATCCCTACCATTGTTTGTGTTTATTGATGGAACTTATCAAGGAGAGATTGGAAAGCCTGCATTTATTACAAAACAAAACAGACAAAAAAACTCACGCCCCAAGTAGACCAATCTAAGCTTGAGAAAACTAGTAATTAAAATCATGAATATATATATAACTATATATTTATATATAATACCATCAGGAATGTAGTGCTGTGCTTTTTAAGAACACTTAGCACTCAGTTAAAACTATTTCTCTTCAAACGGCTTTAGAAATATTAAACTTCCAGTGTCCCTGGGAAGTAGGTAGGTAATATTATTCCCATTTTACAGATCTGGCCATTTATTGGGGGTGTTAAGTGACTTGCCTCACATTTGCAAGGAAGTTGGTGGTAACCAAAGATATTCAAAACTCAGAAAGGGGAGGAATCCCTGAACACTGGAAGCTTTTTTCTCTTTAATCACAGGCAAGGCAAGCTAAAGGGACATATAGTAGTAAGTATCCTACTGTTGGAGAAAAGAGATTGTGAAAAAAGAGTGAAATTATACGGGGGGGACACAGACCACCCTTGTAAACTCTGTGTAATCATAATTGGCCTTGTTCTTTCCAAAACCTTACAGCTTCCACCATAATTTTATCTTCTATCCCTAAGGAGTTACATCCCAGAATGCATATTATAACAATAGATGAAATATCCCCCTTCAAAACCATCCTTAATCTCTTACAAAGAAAACCTGATATAACAAGTTGCATTTAAAAAAAACTCTGGAGTGACTCAAGATTGGATTGTCCCCTCCTGCAGTAAAACCCATGGGAAGGGAGGAAGGAAGAGGAAAAGTCAGTGACATTTTGCCTACGTTGTTCAGTAGTGGATGGGATTTACGCTGTTGTAAAATAGGCAACTGGATCTTTCCACCAGCTTCATCAAATTCAGGGTGGAACATTTTCTGTTGTATCTTCAAAAGGTTTCAGATGGTTTGATGTGTGTCTCCTTCCCCACGCAGTCTCTGATTCTTATTCCCACCTGGAGTCGAGCCTTGTGGAAAATTCCAGGAAAGGGGGCGGAGGGGATGACTGACATAGAGGAAGGTGGCTTCTTGCCCAGGAGGATTGAGCATAGATCAGGGACTCTACCACACACTGATCTTGGGTTCATGATCTGACTCTCAGTGTTTACTCAATTTCACTTCAAGTTCTCATGTAGCAGCGAAGTGTTGCACTGTCTGGACAGCAAACACTGCACAATAGTGGATGCATTTGATTTTGTACCTGCAATTTAGAAAAATCATGGAAACACGATCTTCTGTTTTGGGAAAGTGTGTGGAGGGTGGTTTCTTTTTTCTTTTCTCTCTCTCTTTTTTTTTTTTTTTTTTTTGCTGGTTGTTTACTATACTTTTTTTAAAAAAGAAAAACCTAAAAGTTGCACTAAACTTGACCTGAGATTGTCCCCTTGACAAATCACAAGCTATAAAGTCATATATTTAAGTAGCAGAGTGTATTTGTATTACTGTCTAGGTACTGTAATTTCCCTTTGAAATAACAATGACCTTTATGTAAGATCTTTGTTTGCTTTGCAAGAATTTGAACTCTTTGGAAACTTGCAAGGCGTGTCTTAATTTATTGGTTTTTTTATGGTAGCTCAAATTAGCGATATAGGTTCCCACATAATTACATGTCATCATGTGCTTTGTCTTAGACACGCAGTAAAGTGCCAAACAAAATATGAGTCACACTGTATCTATTTCAAATCATCCTCTTATGTTTAACGAAATTATAGAAGTACCTCATATTTAAACATAAAGGCAATCTCAAAGTTCTTTGCTTTCACAACTTTCTTATCACCAGTGATACATTCACTAGACTAGATTTGGCAGCCAATGTGGCTTTTCAGGGGCTGTCATAATTTTAATTACTAGGTCTGTCGCATCCTGTCGAACTAAGGCCCTATTGACATACAGAGTGTGTACTGTATAACTGTGTTGGTTATGGATGTGTTGTTCCTATTATTATTTAATATTTATTTTACCTGTAACATATGGAACAAGGGAAAGTTAACAGTAAATGTGACAGATTCCTCTGGGTCCCCTCCTATAACAGATGACTCACATTCCCTCTTTTTTGTTTGACACCTGTGCTTTGTTTATATATAGTGAGAAGTCCACTGGTCACACTCTCCAAGTCTGGCCCTTTAGGCCCTGAGGTTCCCAGCTGCTTGCTATGTTAGCCCTGAGACAGACTGAATGCACGGCTGAAGGCTTCAGAACAGGGCCAGCTCACAAGATTTTGGCACCTGAGGCAGGGAGCTCAAATGATGGCCCCATACCCCCTCGCTTGGGCCATAACTTTGAAAGGTCTCAATTCTGCTTCTTCCTATTCTACTCCTCTCATGGTACTGCTCTGCTACCTACCCCAATAAAGGAGAACTAACAACTTAAAATGCCTTCTTCAAAAATTTTGAGTAACTTTCAAATGCCTGAAAAGCAAATGTAACTTTTCGGCTACGTCTACACTGCCAAATTAGTCTGGGGGAAGCAAGCTTAGTCCGGACTAATTTAGTCCTTGGCCACAGTAGGTTCTGCCTAGTCCAATGAAGAAATTTCTTCATTTGGACTAGGCAAAGCTTAGTCTGAACTAGTAAGAGCCGGTGGTTAGTCCAGACTTACTCACTTAGTTTGAACTAACTTTAGTTCGAATTAAGCGCCCATTTTTCCCTACCACTGTTCGAACTTAAAAAGTTTGAACTAAGCCATTAGTTTGAACTAAAACTTTAGTTTGAACTAGAGCACGTGGCTAGTTCAAACTATAAAGCTGTGGTTAGTTCAAACTAGTCCGAGGATAGTTTGGACTAACCTCGGCATTCTTTAGTTTGGACTAGCAAGTCCGAGTTAAAATTGGTGTTGCAGACATAGTCTTCTTGTTTGCATAGTAAACACTGGCATTTTTATCTTTTTGAATAATCAAAGTGGTGCTTTCCATGCTTTCCTAGTTGCAGAGATTTGAATTGCTTCCTGAAGGTCCACAGTCTGGGCCAGCTAAAGTTCTATTGAGATGGTTGCAAGGCTGACCATCCTCTCCTGTGTCATTGTGGAGCGTAGATGTGTTTTTATTAACTTCAGCTTCGAGAAGCTGCTTTCTCCACTGGCAACTATTACAGGAAGTGTTAGAATTATGCATAGAACAACAAAAGCATTTGGAAAGAGGGTTGTCATCTTATTTGTGCACACATATTCCAGAACAGCCTTTGGAGTTGATCCTGCTGAAACGTATCTTGAAAGTGCTTTCAGTTCATCACCCAAATCACTCACAGCAATATCGTGCATGTCATCATGTGTCAATACCAGAAGTGCCCCAGGCCTGGAAGAAGACCAGGGGCTTGGGCACCTGGACTCGGGGCTTGGGTGCTTTAAGCATGCCGCAGCTGCAGCCGCTGCCATGGCAACCCACGGCTCTGGCACTGGGACTCGGGGCTCAAGCCCCATAAGCCCAGCTCCAGCAATGTCCCTGGTCAACACTGTGCCTAGTGCCCTGCGTTTCTGGTGTAGGCCATCCTCAGTATAGTGAAGAGTTTTAGAATACCATACATCATCCCAAATATACTGCTGTGTTCCATGAAACATTCTTCAACTGACTGAATTGCACAATCTGGTACCTGGTTAAAGAATTTAACTTTGAGTTGTCATTTGGGGTCTCTTATGGGATTATCCTGTGCCTCATAATCAAAATATCTTCTTCTTCTATGACTCTTGTGCTCTTGATTGGGTAGGAAAATAGCTTCAGTATGAAGTTCCTCTGCCAATTTCTGTGCACTCTTCAGAACACTTTGACATCCCTCATCTGACCCGTAAGATGGTAGGTATGACTTTGCTTTGTCCAGTTGTTCCATTGCTCCAGATATATCAAGGTCAACACCTTGGAGTCTCTCGCTTACAACATTTATTTTAAACAGTATGTCATGCCACAACATTAAGCCACATGGAAATGTGAAGTTATGTATGTTCCTGGTGATGTCATTTCTCCCTACCACTGTTCTCCCATGAACAGTTCCTGTCATAGCATTATCCTCCATAATGGCAACTATGGCATCATCTATTTTCCCAATTTGGTGTTTGGTAGGCTTTATCACATCCACTCAACTTTTCCATCATGTGGCACTCAGTGGTTTCGGTGTCAGAGAGGATGTTCTCAGGTGTTGTTTCAAAATTTACCATCAATGAGCTGATGCAGAGAAAAATACATAGATGTCTTGAATTACATGCAAAAATTCAGCAGCCTCACTAGAAGCTGATGCTGCATCACTGGCCACCAAGTTCAATAATGAGAACTGTATGGTTCAAGAAAAACTCAAGGGTTTAACTCTTGAATCCGTGACTGTACTCCTCTGTTCTTTCTTCTCATATAGGCACCATTATCTTAGGCCTGACCTCTCATGTCAGCTATCACAATTCTCAGATCTTCCAGCTTTTTCAGCACATTTGTCATACTAGCTCCTGTAGTATCAATGTCAACGAACTCTAGAAAGTCACCATTATAGGGACATTTTCACCAGGTTCTCTTGTTGTTACAAAATGCACCATTAAGGTCATTTGTTCCATATGGCTCATGTCAGGTCTGCAGTCCAGAATAACAGAGTAATATCTTGCAGACTTCAGATCTGCCACAATCTTTTGTTTGACTTTTGTTGCCAGTAACTGTATGACCTCATTTTGAATTGTTTTTCTAAGGTAGTGGTATGTGTAGATTCAGGAGCGTCATTGCCCCGGGAAAGAACCCAGTTGGGCTGGAGACCGGGAGAGGCGGGGCCCCGCCAGACCCTGGGCACTGGTGCTGGGATTCAGGGCCCAGGCCCTGTGTGCCCGGCACCCGTAATGCCCCTGTGTAGATTGCTTGGGTGGTGACTCTTCTTAGATACTCCTGGAGTAGAGCATCAGACTCAGCCATCAGCTCCACAGTTTTAAGGAAGTTTCCATTGTTTGGCACATAGAGCTGATCTGAAGTACCATGCAGCGCTAGGCTTTGGGTAGCAAGCATTCTCACAATGGCAATGAGCTTCTTCAAAACATTTTGCCAGTGAAGACACTCTGATGCAATCTTCTCTTGATGCTGATCATCTATGGTGAACTTTACCCTTAGTCTCTTCTCAAGCTCTTTCCACCTATAGAATGTTCTCTGGTGATTTGCTGCCTTCTCATGGTATGCCAGATTTCTAGGCAGTTTTTTTCCAGTTCTTTGTTTCTGTAGAACCCAGGGTGGCTGGAACATCAAACTGGAACAGTTTTCAAAGGAAAAAAAAAAAAAACCCAGCATGTAGCATTCTGGGTTTTTGAGTACATAAGCCATGGCCTCTCCACTTTGTCACCATTGGGGATTTCATAGCAGGGCCGTCCCTGGGGGTGTGCGGGGCCCTGGGTGAATCACTCTCTGCAGGGCCCCCACCCACCCCAGCACTGGGGGGCAGGGCCGGCCAGCCCAGGGGAGTGTCTGGCAAGGAACATCATTGCCTAACCCCTCCAGATTCCTGTTGCTGAATATCAGGAGCCAAGAAGCTCCACAAATAGGAGTAGGAGGGAGGGTGATGGATCATACTGTCTCTTGGGCTTCCAGCCCTGCTCCTCCCATGAACTTTGCTGTGATCCTTGCCTTCTCCACAATATTCTGAGTGGCAGCATGAGAGTGGGGAGCAGGGGAGGATAGAGTGGGGTGTCAGGATAGTAAGAGAAGTGCAGCTGGGTGGCAGGCACCAAGGAAGGCAGCACAGCATCTGCAATTTCCCATGCTGTTCCTGCCCTAGGCCAAATGCCTGGACATGCTGCAAGGCAGAAAATTTAAAAAGGCTCTGGCCTGGTCCCAGCTTACAGGTGCATGCAAACCAGTGGGGAAAGTTAGGGAACCCATGAAGCAAACAAATCCATTTCACTCAGGATGGGAAAAGGAAGAAGGATCCACCCTGAAAGAAAAAGAACAAAATACAAGATGAAAGTCATGTCTGATTACCAGCCATTTACAGTGATCACACAGGAGATCTGAGGAAGCAAGACACGGGAAGTTCCATAGATTTACTTGAGAGTCAGCAAATATAAAAGATGGGTAAAAAGATGAAAACTTACCCAGTATCTGTGGTAGAAAGAGCAGGCAACACTAATTGTCACCTACTCACCCTGGGATGGGTAGGGGGAATTCAAACATCAAGAGATTAGTTTAAAAACACAGTATAATCTTGCCCCCCCCCCGGACTTATTTTTGCCATTCTTGTGATTTTAGAACTCTTGAAACTGGCAATACTGTATACATTAATACCATATACTTCACTCCAGGAATTCCTTTCCCTAACTGTATTCTTCGTGCTACTGTAGCAGGCTTCTGTAGCCACAATGTAGGGACACACAGAGAGAAAATTAATTGAATGTACCTTTTAAAATATCTTTTAGGCAACACTGTATCTGTTCTTTAATATCCTAACTGAAATAACTAACTCAGCTAATAGACATTGTAACCAATGTCCAACAAAGCTGGATGTTGTAAATTTAGAACTCTATTTTGTATTCTTGATAAAAGTTCTTTTAGGTGTATACTCTGGAATTTCACTTAAATGTATGAACAAGATGTGTGAATGAAGGGGGTGTGTGATGGAATCAGTCAATACCAGCCTGTCCTGATGAAATGCAAGTACTACCTTATTGGCTAAGTGATGCAAACAACTCCCACAAAAGCAAGGGTCCACCCCAGAAAGAAAAGAAGAAAACACAAAGCAAAAGTCATGTCTGTAAATGACTGGTGATCAATGATCACACAGGATCCCTGGCCCAGCCTGCCCTCCAGCCTCACCACTTGGCCTGGGGGGGTTGGGGGGGGCAGTCCTTGGCCTGGCCTGCCTGTCATCCTCTTGCTTGGCCACCAACCCAGCATGACCTGGGGCCCAGAGGGGCATATGTGATGGTGTGCACCCTGGGTTATTATCTACATGATTTTCCTCTTCACTTGTACACTGGAATTGTATGATTTGCTGCAGTTGTACCATGCAATGTTTCTGTGTGGATGCTAATAACTTATTCTACATGATTTCTATGATGATATGTTTCCTACAACTTCATACGTGTGAACAAACATGTAACATGCCTTCTATGGCTCAAGGATAAGGAAGGAGACAGAGGTCTCTCCCAGCAGCAGTGAACCTGAAAGAGGCAAAGGTAGCTAATGGAGGTGTCTGTGAAGAGACAAAAGAATCACCTCAGCCCTGAAAGGGAGGGGCTATGGGGTTTGGAAACAAAGACAAGCATCTGATGAAGTGGGATTTTCTCCCATGAAAGTTCATGCAAAAAATAAATCTGTCAGTCTTTAATTGCCACGCGACTCCGTGGTTTTTTTTGCTGGACTAGGCTAACACGGCTATCCTTTTGGAAATTGAAGTTTTAAAAGGTTTTTTGAGCTGGGACTCTCCATCTTGAAACAACTCCAAGCAAGATATGGGCCTTGCCTGGCCTCAGGCAGAGACTGACTGTGCAAACATCTAACAGTCAAGCACCTTGAGCTAAACTTGTTTGGTCTATGAGGTTAGTTTAAGTGGAAGTATTAGGTTAGCATGTGTGGTTTCTCCTGAGTTACTTATACTGTGATTCTGCCGTGCTTGGCTATATTCTCACTTAGAATTATAATCTGATCAATAAACTAGTAGTTGTTTTATCTAAAGCTGTGTGATCTTTAGAGGGTGTGAGTGAAGGAGGCTGGGCACAACCCATTTCTTTGTTAAATGGACGGACTTGAGTGTATGGTGTTTGGGAGTTGTTCCTAATCTCTGTAGACAGGGGCTCCTGGTGTAGTAACAGGGGCCGGGGGTGCTTGCTGGGGGTCCCTCCCTCGAGTAGCCAGGGAGCATACACCATCTGCCTGGGACAGACTGCATGCAAGAGGCTGGAGTGAACTGACTCAGGAGCGAGTGCTCACTTGGCAAAGCGAAATGAATCAGGGTTCAGGGGTGGGAACTGGGAGGTCACAGCAGCACACTGAACTGGATCTGGGGAGCGATCTGTCACAGCATGATCCCTGATCTACCTGCCCCCTGACTAGCCCAATGTGAATCAGGGCCCAGGGAGAGTCTTGGATCCCCAGCACCCTTGTCTCCGTCCAGGCTCAGGCTTAGGGTCCCACCAGACTCCCCGCAGTCCTTACCTGGCTGTGTGTTCCCTGGGCTGGTGCTGGCAGTGTCTGCTGGAGGAGGAAAGAGTTAAACCTCCCTCTCCCCGCCAGCTAACTGCTCAGCTGCAGACTCCAGAGGGAGGGGCAGCAGGCAGCCCAGCTGTTCACCTGCTGAGCAGCCTCTCAGTGAGCCTGTGTCTGCTGGCCAAAAACATTTGGGGCTCACTGCGGGAGATGTGGGACTCCTTCCGATCCCTGCCATGGGGGGTGCAGGCCCTGCGGGGCCCCCCAAAGTGCGAGGCCCACCTCAAATGTCCCATTTGACCTACCTTAAGGATGGCTCTGCATACCAGTAATGTGTTGGATGGAAACTTCTATTTTCATTGTCATTGGGGAACATAAAGTTTTTCATTTGCTGTGGCCCCTGGAGTAATAGGAAGACCCTCAGGCTACTGCTCTAGTGGGTCCACAGTCCTCACCGCACTCTTCTCTGATCTACTCTTTTCTTCAGGAATGTGCATGGTTACATCCATTTGGGATGGAGATATGGATGCTGCAGTAGCTGCCAGGTCACCTGAACTCTGACTAACTGGAAGATCAGGCATCTCCTCATCACTCACTTCCTCACTGGGGCCAGAAGGCTCACCGTGAACATTTATGTCTATGTATGTTGGGAGAGCTCCTTCATGCTTAGATAGAAAAGCTCCCTTTGCTTGCTTTCTTTTCCTGAATGCTGCCCCAGAAGGGCATTTTCTTCTTTTGCTCATGACTGCTGCTCTATTCTCAACACTCAGTCGAAAGGGACAAATAAGTGGGTTGGTAGCAAGGCCTGAGTGAAGGAAGATATCAGCATCTTAAGGGCCTAATTGGCTTCTGCTGCTTCAGTTGACTGCCTGGTCTCCTCAAGTGGATTCAGGGAAGCAGCAGGAAATGGGAAGCTCTCTGAGAAGCTGGTGTTAATCAGTCCAGGCTCCTGGGGGTGCTAGAGAGGTACATAAGAGGCTTCTCCACCTCTTTTTCCTCATAGCTCCTGCTGCTTTCTGTTATTCCCTCTCACCTCTCTCTTGCCTGCCTGTTAATGTCTCTTGTGCCTTCCTTCCTCCAGCACAGCACTCCACCATCTCTGTACATCTAGAGCAGAGACAATATACATATGCACCAGTAGCAGACACAATTTTCTACATTATGGGTCCTAGTGGTGGCCCCCAAGTCTAACACCTGAGGCAGCTGGCTCAGTTCACTTTATCGTAAGGCCAGCCCTGCTCCAGATCCTCTGCCTTGCCATGCCCCTTCTTTCTTGCCTTTTCCAGGTCCCTTATATTGCCTGCCTCTAGAGAGTCAGCTGTTCACTGTTACTTCATTAGGCCTGGCTCTCCCTGGTCCTCATCAGCTCTGAGCTGTGAGACACTGCTGACTCAGTTGTGTATCCTCAGGTCAGGGCAGGTCTACACTGCACAGATGGAGATATGCAAGCTACTTAAAAGTATCTCAGATGGATGCTCAGTTGCATGTCCAGTCTGCTGAGTTGAGGAGTGGGGTGGTCGTAATAGATCAGCTTCCTGATCATCTGAGTGGGTCTTCACAGATCCCATCAGTTGATCAGGAAAGCTGATCTGATGGTGGTGATTTTGCCGCCATCAGTGAAGACTAGACCTCAGATATTTGGAGTGGCAGAGACCCTGAGGCCCCCTACACTGCCACAGTAAAGTATATAAATCAGAAGTTAAGAACTGTACAAAATTGATACAGGAAGAAAGGAACACAAGTTAAAGTCCACAGAGCCGTAATGCTGGTTTTTGGTGCCGGGGCTGCGTTCTAATCAGAATGCACCCCTTCCTATTAGTGGCGCTTGGAGCATGTGCTGCGAAAGACGCCCCTTTAATAGAGCGGCTCCATTGAGCCACTCTGCGCTGCTCGGGGCTTTGTCCCGTTGGTCCTGCTGTAGTTACAGCTCTGAAAATCTAAAACTAGCAGACTTTAAGAACAATAAGAAGGAGTTTTTAAAGCACATTAGGAATAAAAATAATAGTGACAATAGTATTGGTCCACTACTGGATGGAAATGGTAGAGATATTAATAGAAAGGCAGAAAAGGCAGAAGTGTTCAGTAAATATTTCTGTTCTATATTTGGGGAAAACAGATGATTTAGTCATACATGATAACACTTTTTCCATTCTACTAATATCTCAAGAGGATGTTAAAAAGCAGCTACTAAAGTATTTTATGTCAGCAGGTCCTGGTAACTTACCTCCAAGAATTTTAAAAGGGCTTGCTGAGGAGCTTGCTCAATGTTGATTTCCAGTAAGTTGCAGCTCACTGGGGAAATTCCAGAAGTCTGGAAGAAAGCTAATGTTGTGCTGATATTTAAAAGAGTAAACAGGATGCCTTAGAAATACTAGACCTGTCAGTCTGACATCAGTCCCAGGGTGAGATAATGGAGTGGCTGATATGGACTTGATTAATAAAGAATTAAAGAAGGGTAATACAAAAATTGCTAGAAAGGATGAGTATATTGACAATAGATTCTGTCAAAGTAACTTGATATTGTTTTTCTAATGAGATTAGAAGTTTGGCTGATAAAGGTACCAGTGTTAATGTAATACATTTAGACTTTTGTAAGGCCTTTAGCTTGGTACAATGTGACATTTTAGATTGAAAAACTAGAATGGTATAAAATGAACATAACATATATTAAATGGTCTAAAACTTGGCTACTCGACATGTCTCACAATGTAACTGTAAAAGGGGTATCATCATCAAATGGGTGTATTTCTAGTGTGGTCCTGCAGGCATCAGTCCTTGGTGTTATGCAAAACATTACCAGTCACATGGTACCGTGTTCTTGGATCCGCCAAATCAGCACTTCAAGGTGGCAAACTCATTTCAGAATACAAACAAGGAGGTGAGTGGCACTTATAGGCTATGCCAGACTCCTTGGTTTTTTTTTGCTGGACTAGACTAACACAGCTATCCCTTTGGAAAATGTCTACAATGGCAAGTTAGTTCAAATTAAGGAAGCTTAATATGAACTAATTTTTAAGCTGTCTACATCAGGCTTTCCTTAGTTTGAACTAAGGAAGTCCTAGTTTGAACTAAGTCCAGTGGAGACAAGGACTAACCCTTAGTTTGAACATAATAAATTCGAACTAAGGGCAGTTAGTTTGAACTAAAAAAGTGTACCAGTTTGAACTAATGTTAGTTTGAACTAGTCCCCATTGGTAATTCACACTAATAAGTTTGAGGTTAATTCAAACTAACCTTGAACTTATTAGTTTGAATTAACAAGTTTGAACTAATTGTTCCTGATGTAGGCATAGCCATAAAGACTAACCAATTTATTTATTGCATTAGCTTTTGTGGGAGAAAAATCCCACTTTGTTAGATGCTTGAAGATGGAGAACTTACAAATGGGAGGAAAATAAATGCAGGGAAGTATAAGTCATAGGATCAGGTTAGACTGTTAGAGCAACTCGAAGCAGTTGTTTAGATTCAAACAGTGCAGAACAGTATATTAGAGGGATATTTCAGAATATGTTAGAGTTCTAGCCCAGAAAAAGTCTATGGATATTTACAGCCTCAAATGTAGTAGAACATTGCCAGCAGTAGTGCCCATGGCTTGGGAAAAGACCCTGGGCTTGGGCACCAGTGCTTAGGGCTCGAGTGCTGTAAGTGCACCACCATGGCAGACTTGGGGTTCTGGTACCCGGCCTGGGGGCTTGAGCCCCAGAAGGCCAGCGCCAGTGATGTTCCTAACTGTCAGGATATATTTCTCAACTGTGGTTACACAGGGTAAGTTTCAGTTGCTGCTTCATATTTTGCCATGAATCTTGAAAAGACTGCAGTTATTGTTCTGTACTTCCCTCTGTTCTGCATTACATGAGGAAGCTTGGAAACAAACAGTTTTTGTGACTGGGTTCTACTAAAATTTTGTTTTTCACAGAAGTGAATCCTGGCCACAGCTTCACTAGTTCTTTTTTCTGAGAAGCAAGACTTTCTCTAGAAGAGAACAACTCAGTGCTCTTCCTGATCTCTGTTAATCACACAAGTAACTCATTGTGTGGCCTCTGAAGCGTCAGGTTAAAGGGTAAGAATTTTTTTTCTTTTGCAGTGCAAAAATACATACCACTGCAACCATAAAAAATAATGGTATTTTGCCGGTATGGCCAGAATGCAGTTTACTATGGGTATTGTCTGTTTCCTAGGGGCAGTGGGAAAGGTGGAATGGGACACATAATGTTTGTAAATTAGAACAACCTTAGAAACAGCCTTTGATTTATGCCAGAGACTAGGATGCACAAAGGTGGCTGAGGGCCTGTTTACATGGGAAAAATTATCCTTCATAGCTATTCTGGAATAGATATTCGGCTCTTCTGAAATAAAATGGACTTTACTCTGGAACTCTTATTCAGCTTTGGAAGCAAATTAATTATTCCAGAATAAAATCACTATTATTCTGGACTATAGTGTCCACTATCCAGGTGGGGGAGTTATTTCGGAACAGCTGTATTATAGGAGTCTAGGTATAGCAGAATAGTCGTTCCAGCCCTGATGGTCAGTTTTCCCTCGCATCTGACAAAGTGAGTCCACGAAAGCTCATGCCTGAAGAAATTTGTTAGTCTTTAAGGTGCCACAGGACTGTTGTTGTTTTTGCTGTATACAGATTAACATGGCTACCTCTCTGGAAGTTTTCCCTGTGTAGCCAAAATTCTAAATGTACTTTTCCCCCCTCGTCTCTGTCGTGCTCCAAGCACAAGGATGATGTGTTTAACTAGAATCCAGTCTCTTTCATGAGGAAAGGCCTAACTAGTTCTTACCAAAATGGAAAATAGAACTCTGGCATTTTAGTAGGCATTGGTAAACCCAGTCAGTAACTAAAAGTGGCCATATGTCCCAGTTTTACTAGGCCAGTCTCATTATGTAAAATACTATCTAAATGTCCCAGGAATGTCTTTTCGGTTACCTTAAATATACTGGTACCAATTTATTATTTAATCAGACAGAACATTGGAGGGTTTTTGAAATATGCATAACTTTGCAAAGTTTGTTTAAGATGATTTGCTACACCAACTAGTTTTAATCTGTGTTTTTGAGGGACTCACTGTCCAGTGGATGACGAATGTTTAGAGCAAAGAGAAAATTCAAATGAACATAGATGCTATCCTAGCTGCCCATTGCTTCAAACTGAATATTAGTGACACTTGTTCAATGTTTCATAATAAACTCATTCAAAATGAAGAAAAATGGAAATATGCTTATTTTCACTATTCAGAAGCTAGTTAGCATTAGAGACAACAGGAAACAATTTTGAAAAAGAAGGGTATTTTGTCTTTTCTATGATTATGACATGTTGCTAAAATTGTCACCAGAAAAGTATTCTGCATTTGTAATTTTTAAAATATGGCCACTTGCACAATGGTGGACCTAGTATCTTCCCATTTATTTTATAAACAGTTTGGGGCAAAGATTTAACTTGTAGGTAGCTTCAGCACATACCAAACCCTGACCCAAAATAATGCTGTTAGACTGTAATTGTGGCTCTTTAAGCAAACATGCACGCTATGGAGCAGTTACTTATAGGAGCACTAAAGAGCATATTAAAACTAAACATAATGTTTTTTTTGGCAGCTTTCCAATGGCTTTTATTTTCCAGCTAAACAATACTTAAGATCCCGTATTCTGCAAGTCATCCCAGAGTTAATTGTTTAAACCTGTTTTAAAATCCTTTAGGATAGGGGATTCAGTGCAAATATGGGCCAACCCCCTCCGGACTGATGACTCAGAGAGAGAGAGGGATGTACTGGGCTTAAAGTCACATTCAGAAAAAAAAGGGATTGAGACTTAGCTATTGTAAGGTCTTTCTCTTTGGGATCTGGGATCCTCCTGGATTTGCAGTAATGGAACCAAGACTTTGTGGTATGGTCTGCCACTGGTGAAAGATCCTGCTCTTCAGAATACTGCTACTAAAATTTTTTTCTGTAAGTGCTATGATACTACCTGTGTATAGAATGAGCCAGAGGTCGGCCATTTGACCCGACCATCTTCCTTCACACTTTGGAAATCTTTATGCATCATTATATTATAATTTATCACATATATGGCATTTTATTTATTAATCATTGTGTCAAGGGGCCTTTAGCAGAGGGCTCTGGCCGTCCTCAGAGCCTGGGCCTAAGGAAGGGCCAGAACACCCCTCTGGCCAAACTAAGGCACTACAAGCCGGAAGCCCTAGAAGCAGAGGGGCAGGGCCAGGACAGGAACGGGAGGTATAAAAAGCCAGCCCAGCAGCGGCTGAGCTGCCCTGGAGGAAGGATGCTCCCTCAGCCAGGCTGCCAACTAGGCCCTCTTGTGGCTTTCTGGCTGGAGTGACCCCTGTCTAGTCTGGTCTGGTCTGCAAGCCAGAGGGCCCACCTAGCCTGCTGTGACCAGAAGACTAGCAAGAAACCCCTTGGACAGTGGACTGGGGTGGTTCTTCTGGCCAGCCTCATACCTCTGTGCAACCATCCCTTCCAGGGGGCCCAGGAGAGGCTGAGGAGGGGCCACGAGACCTGGAGCAACTACCCTCTGCAGAGGATCCCTATGGGCCTGAGCAGTTCCCCAGGGCCGAGGTCACTTGTCACCTGGAGGAGCTACCTTCAGCCGAGGATCGGGAAGCCTTCCCTGACCTGCCTTCCCCGGACAGTGAGGGACTCATGGGGGTTCCCTGAGTGGCCTACACCCCGGATCTAGAGGAGTCTCTCTGCAACAGGCCCTCAGGCAAGGGATGGGAGGAAGTGGCCCAGGGGGAATTGCACCTGGCTCAGCTGGAAGCCGGCTCTTGTGAGTGTCAGCACATTGCAGCAGGAGCCCCGCAGACCCAGTGACTGCGGCCAGTCACTGGTAGGGGCCTGGGCTGAGAGGCAGTGGTGTCAGGTGGGCCTGTGTCTCCCTCCCTCCCCTTTGTTTTTCCATGTGAGCCTGTTCCTTGGCCAACCACCCGGGGCTGTTGACTGTATTGGTCGCCTGCCATGCCCGGGGGCTGGGGCTTTTGACTTTGAAGGGACTTAACCTTCCTAAGCCCCACAAGGGGGCACCCTCCCACCAGGTTGGGAGGCGCAGACTGTGACAGGGCCCCAGGCACTGGGCACTGTATAAACCAGGGGTCTCAAACTCAAATCACCATGAGGGCCACATGAGGACTAGTACATTAGCTCAAGGGCTGCACCACACATGAGGATTAGCATGGTAGCTCAAGGGCTGCACCACTGAATTGTTTTCATAGAACGGTATTGCAAATATTGATAGCAATAGTGTCATTGTGGGCCGCAGAAAATAACTTTAGGGCTTGCAATGTGGCCCTTGGGCCATGAGCTTGAGACTCCTGGTATAAACACTTATTAAGCATGTCAAGGCTGTTTCCCCACTCTGGCACTCTGAGTGCAGAAGGTCGGGGCCTGCAACAGGCCATAAAACACACTGGCCTTAAAGCCTGGTTTTAAAATGCTCCAAGGTCCCCAGTTCCTGGCCTTGGAATGGTATCACTGCCACTAACCAAATGCAAAAACCTCTTGAAACCCAGGAAGGTGCACTTGGGAATTCCTTCCTGTGAGGTACCCTCAATCACTTTTATTACTCTCTCAGGAGTGATTGAACCCCAGCTGGGGTATGAGCTGGAACTGGGACAGGAGCAGGCAACAGGGCTGTTTGAGAGGGAGTTAGGACCTGTAGAGGAGTTCTGTGGAGTTGAGAGTGCCGTGTGTGTTTGCTTTTCTGTTTTGTGTTTGTTTTCTGGTTTGGCTTTTTTTTTCTTCTTTTTTCCCCCTTTTTCCTCAGTTTGCAGGGGCTGAGTGGCAGTTGGGATCAGGTAACCCCAATTAGGGGTGGAGCCTTCCTGTTGGGGGAGCTATAAAAGCAGCCACTCAAGCAAGCTGCAGCAGCACCAGGAGCAGGCAACAGGGAGTTTGGAGGGAGAAAGGCAGACTTATGGCAGAGATGGAGGTAGCAGCAGAAATCACTCCAACAAGGGAAGAGACAATGAAGATGAGAGGATGTGGAAGCTGTAAGATACACATTATCTTGGAGGGTATAATCCCAAAGAATTCTGTTTGTATGAAGTGCCGCCTCATAGAGCTGTTGGAGGAGAAAACCTGAGGGTTGGAGATGCAGGTGGCAACTATGGTTGAGTTTAGAAGGGGGTTTGAACAGCTGATGGAGCAGAGGAGTGGAGAGGCTGGAGACAAAAACTCAGACCTGCAGATGGAAACAGGAGCAACCACTTCTGAGGGGAGACTCCTAGGTGAGGAAAGTGAGCAGTGGAAACACATGACTGTGAGAAGGCAGCAGAGAAAAAGACCAGGAGGTGAAATAGAACTCAGTAACAGGTTTGCTGAATTAACAAATGAAGGAGACCAGCAGAGGAACACTGAAGGTGGGAGTGTGAGGAAGAAGAGGAGAGCAGCTAGTCCCATTCAAAGGGCAGTTGAGCCTCTGGAGATAAATAAGAGCCCAGGGAGCATTCAGGAGTGGATGCAGAGGATTGTGAACAGCAACTGTAGACATCATGAGTCCTGGACCAAGAGAACTGGGGATAGATTGGAGAAGCACACTGTTTCCAGGAAAAGGCAAGTGTATGTGATTGGGGATTCTCTGCTGAGGAGGACAGACAGGCCTGTAACTAGAAGTGACCCTGAGAACAGGAGGGTGTGCTGCTTGCCTGGAGCTAAAATACACGATGTGGATCTGATGCTGAAGAGGATCCTAATGGGAGCAGGAAAGAATCCTCTGATTATCCTTCATGTGGGTACGAATGATATAGCTAGATTCTCATTGGAACGTATCAAAGGAGACTATGCCAGGCTGGGGAGGACTCTCAGGGAACTGAAGGCTCAGGTAATCTTTAGTGGGATTCTGCCTGTCCCTAGAGGAGGGCAACACAGCTGTGAGAAGATTCTGGTAGTTAACAGATGGCTCAGGCATTGGTGTTATAAGGAGGGCTTTGGGATGTATGGGCACTGGGAGGCATTCATGGACAGAAGATTATTTGCTAGGGATGGCCTTCACCTGAGTAGGGAGGGTAACAGGCTTCTGGGAGGGAGGCTAGCTCAACTGATTAAGAGAGCTTTAAACTAAGGACTGTGGGGAGATGGTTGGGAGATGCTCAGACAATCTCTGTGCCTAATACTAGCATTGAGGGGCAGGAAACTGAAGTCAGAAAAGACAGTATAGATGCTAGAAAGGAGGGAAACACAAATGCTGGTCTGAGGGGTGATGCTGGCAGTAGTAATAAAAGGCCATGTAGGGTACAGAATGTAAGCAAAGCCGAGCAGCAAAAGCTAAAATGTTTATCTACCAATGTGAGAAGCCTAGGTAATAAAATGGAGGAACTGGAACTACTAGTAGAGGAATTGAAACCGGATATTATAGGGATAACAGAAACATGGAGTAGTAGTCACGACTGGTATATGGGCATTAAAGGCTTTGTGCTCTTTAGGAAAGACAGATGTAATGGCAAAGGTGGTGGTGTGGCATTGTATATCAATGATGCAATAGATTGCAAAGAAATTCAGAATGATGAAATTAGCAGGACAGAGTCTATCTGGGCCAAAATCACATTGGAGAAGAAAGCTACTAGAGTTTCTCCTGGATTAGTGCTTGGGGTGTGTTACAGACTACCAGGATCTGATTTGGACATGGATAGAGAATTCTTTACAGCCTTTAAGGAAGTAAACGCTACCGGGAACTGTGTCATTATGGGAGATTTTAACTTTCCAGATATAGACAGGACGATTTGCGCTAGCAGCTATAAAAGGGCCCAGATTTTCTTGGAGGTGATAGCAGATGAATTTCTCCATCAAGTGGTTTCCAAACCAATGAGAGGAGATGCGATCTTAGGTTTGGTATTAGTCAGTAGTGAGGACCTCATAGAGGAATTAGTTGTAGGGGACAACCTAGGCTCTAGTGATCATGAGCTAATCCAATTTAAACTGAGTGGAAGGGTAAACAAAAATAAATCTGTGACCAGAGCCTTTGACTTCAAAAGGGCTAACTTCAAAAAATTAAGGAAATTGGCTAAAGAAGTGGACTGGACCAAAGAATTCATGGATACGAACATTGATGATGCTTGGAACTGCTTCAAGACAAAGCTGCGGGAACTATCTGAAGCCTGCATTCCAAAGAAGAGGAAAAAATTTTCAGGCATGGGTTCTAAACCAAGCTGGATGAATGTACATCTTAAACAGGTGATTAGGAGGAAACACAAGGCCTACAAGGAGTGGAAGTTGGGAGGGATAGGAAAGGAGGACTACCTTTTAGAGGTCAGAGCATGTAGGGATCAAGTGAGGAAGGCCAAAAGTCAAGCAGAGTTGGACCTTGCAAAGGGAATCAAAGCCAATAGTAAAAGGTTCTTCAGCCACATAAATAGAAAGAAAACACAGGAGGAGGAGGTTGGACCACTATACATTGAAGATGGGGTAGAGATCAAGGATAATCTAGGCATGGCTGAATATCTAAATAAGTACTTTGCCTCTGTCTTTAATGAGGGTGATGGTGAGATTGGGGACAGAAATAGGGCAGCTAATGGGAATGTAGAAGTGGAAATTACCATATCTGAGGTGGAAGCCAAGCTTCAGCAGCTTAATGGAACTAAATCAGGGGGTCCAGATAATCTTCATCCAAGAATTTTGAAGGAACTTGCACATGAAATTGCCAGCCCTTTAGCAAGGATTTTAAAAGTATTGGTGAACACAGGGGTTGTACCTAATGACTGGAGAATTGCTAATATAGTCCCTATTTTCAAGAAAGGGAGTAGAAGTGATCCAGGTAACTACAGGCCTGTCAGTTTGACTTCAGTAGTATGCAAGGTCTTGGAGAAAATTTTGAAGAAGAAACTACTTAAGGATATTGAGGAAAATGGTAACTGTGGTGAAATATAACATGGCTTTACAAAAGGCAGATCATGCCTGACCAACCTGATCTCCTTTTTTGAGAAGATAACAGATTTTTTGGATAAAGGGAATGTGATGGACCTAATTTACTTAGATTTCAGCAAGGCATTTGATACACTTCCACACAGGGAATTATTAGTTAAATTAGGAAAGATGGGGATTAATATGAAAATAGAAAGACGAATAAAGAACTGATTACGGGGGAGATTACAGAGGGTCATAGTGAAAGGTGAACTGTCTAGCTGGAAGGAGGTTACTAGTGGAGTTCCCCAAGGTTTGGTCCTGGGACCCATCTTAGTCAACCTTTTCGTTACTGACCTTGGCACAAAAAGTGGGAATGTGCCAATTAAGTTTGCAGATGACGACAAGCTGGGAGGTACTGCCAATACGGAGGAGGATCAGGATAGCATACAGAATGACTTGGATGACCTTGTAAAGTGGAGCATTAGAAATAGGATGAAATTCAACAATGGGAAGTGCAAGGTCATGCACTTAGGGACAAATAAGAGGAATTTTTCTTATAAGTTGGGAATGCATCAGCTGGAAGTGATGGGGGAGGAGAAGGACCTGGGCGTACTGGTTGATCACAGAATGACAATGAGTAGCCAATGTGATGTGGCAGTGAAAAAAGCTAATGCGGTCCTGGGCTGCATCAGAAGGGGTATTTCCAGTAGAGATAGGGAGGTATTAGTACCATTATACAAGGCACTGGTGCGACCTCACTTGGAGTATTGTGTACAGTTCTGGTCACCCATGTTTAAGAAAGATGAAGTCAAACTGGAACAAGTGCAAAGAAGGGCTACGAGGATGATTTGTGGAATGGAAAATCTTTCCTATGAGAGACGACTTAAAGAGCTTGATTTGTTTAGTCTGAGCAAAAGAAGGCTGAGAGGACATATGATAGCTCTTTATAAATACATTAGAGGGATCAATACAAGGAGGGAGAGGAATTATTTGAATACAGCGCCAGTGTGGACACAAGAACAAATAGATGCAAATTGTCCTTCAGAAAATTTAGGCTTGAAATTAGATGCAGATTCCTAACCATCAGAGGAGTAAAGTTCTGAATAGTCTATCAAGGGACGTGGTGGGGGCAAAAACCTTAGGTGCCTTCAAAACAGAGCTTGATAAGTTTATGGAGGGAATGATATGATGGACAGTGTAGCTTGGCCATTGTCTGTCTTTTACTACTGGTGATGGGTATGATAGTGACCTGGGAAGGGGCATTGGATCGAGTGGGTTCTGAGTTATTACAGAGAAGTTCTTCTTGACTGGCTGTTGTGGACTTGCCCTCATGCTCAGGGTTTAACTGATTGCCATATTTGGGGTTGGAAGGAATTTTCCCCCAGGGCAGATTGGCTTGGGCACTGGGTTTTTTTTTTTTTTTTGCCTTCCTCTGTAGCATTGGGCATGGCTCACTTGCTGGTTGATTCTCTGTATTAAAGTCTTTAAATCATGATTTGAGGACTTTAATAGCTCAGTTATGGGTTTGAGGTTCATTGTAGGAGGGAGTGGGTGAGGTTTTGTAGCCTGCAGTTTGTGGGAGGTCAGACTAGATGATCATATTGGTCCCTTCTGACCTTAGAGTCTGAGTCTTAGTAGCTGGCTGTGCAGTCCGAGGCACATGCACACAAATATCTTGCCTTTCTGGACACAGAACCAGAGCTTATTTAAAATGATAAAATCTTTAAGTAACAAGAAGAGAGGAAAACAGAGTTGCTTCTCTGGGATTTAATTTAGGTAGTTACAGGATGGTGGGAGGGGGTACATGTGTTCGGCACAGAGAAATCCAAATCAAACCAAAAACAAAGAAACACCCTGACTGCGTCTAAGTAGACATTCCCAGTTCTACTCATGCCTGGTCAGTAACAAACTTGAGCTTATCTTTGGTAAGGATGTGGCTGGGTCCTTCCACAGGCCTTTCTCTGGCCTCCTCCTGATCCTTCCAGGAGCTCCGTTGCATCCGAACAGGAACAAGCAGGGTGGCTGCTCCAATTCAAAAATCTGTGCTTTGTTCTTATTGGCTTCCCTGGGACTCAATGACCTGGGTGTTAACCCTTTCCTCCCCAAGGTTACTACAAAGCAGATTGTTTCTACATCAAAGATCAGTTTATAGGACCTGGATCCACACTTGACAATTAAGGTCAAGCTGTGAACTTGATCCTCTGGCAGATAGTTCTGTGAGGAAATGGAGTTTAACACTGTGCTACCCAACTAAGCTGTAATCCAAGAGCTGTTTTCTGTGTGGGGGTAGGGAGGAAACCCACATTTACAATGCAATATCAGTGTGGGAGAAAACCCACAATTAACAATTTGACAGAAGCCTGTCTCTGTGATGTGGAAGGACATTGTTGGTGTCTAGAAGGGATGCTGTGAGGGGAAAAAAAATAGCCTAACATTTTATGAAGGTCAGAGATAATGAGGCGCAAATCATCCAAAAGTGTGATCAAATGGGTTCCACGATGTAAGTCTAAATGAGGATGTATTGTCAGTGTAGTCTTCAGAGGTGGATCAGGCGCTGCAGGAGTGGACCCTTGGGCCTCCACAACCAATGCCCTCCCCAGTGAGCTGGGGAGGGGGCTGCGGCCAGTGGCTGGCTCTGGTCTGGTTGTCCCCTCCCAGCAGTGGCAGGGCAGACTGGTGCACGTGGTGTGGCTCAGAGGCCGTACTGCACATGCAAGTCAGCCCCACCACCCTTGGAGGCCAACCAGCTAGGCTGCAGTCACCCTGACCCTGGGGTGGATTGCCTAGCCCAGAGGCAGGACAAGAGCTCAGAGCCTGGCCTCTGGGCCAACCCACCCCACTCTCCTCCTCAGTGCCAGCAAGGCAGAGGGCCCCACATCTTGGTGGACCCCTCCCATTGGCCCATGCAGTAATCTGCCCCTGGAAGTCTTAACCTAGTGGAGGAGGCTAAAAGAAAAGAAGAACCCTGATAACACACACAGGCCACTCTGGAACATGTGTAATCTTTCTGGGAAGCTGCCATTTTGGGCAGTGGATCAGAAAGAGTTTTCTAGGTATGCCACTTGGTACTATCTTACTGTTATGTAACTTCAGCTTCTTAGAATACAGTGTGATGAGGTGTCTACCCCATACAAGGCCTGAAAGGGTAAATGAAGCCAATTTACTTTAAGGTGCACCTAGAGCAGGGGTGTCCAACCTTTTTGGGTGAGGAGCCACATTGCAATTCTTTTCTCAGATGTGGGGGGGGGGGGGGGTGAGGAAATTTTTGATCAATAAGACATAAAAATTGATCTTAATTAATAAACTTAAATAAAGTAATGATTACTGTGATATTTGGCATTGCTTTTGCTTGCACAAATCATCAATGTCAGCCCACACACTTGGTGTAGCAATATGGAGCATTCCAGATAGCCCCAGCTCCCAGGCTCTTGCGGCAGCACTCAGTGGGCTGGATAAAAGCCCTTGGTGGGCTGGATTCTGACTCCCAGGCCACGTGTTGGACAAGCTTGACCTAGAGGAAGCCTAGAGCATGCTAGGGCCTAATTGCAGATGATGTCCAGCTGGAGAGAAGGACTGGTAGGTTCTAGAAAGACAGGAAGTTCATAGACTACTGGAGGAGACATTTTGTTACACTCCCTGATACAGGGGAGAAGAGTGGGAAGCTGTAAGGGTGGGAATAAGAAGCAATTCAGGGAAGGAATAATATGGGCTGGGAGAGTAAAAGCCCAGAGCTGCCGGGTTGAGGTCCCTAGTGTAAAACCTGGCATAGAAGCTGAGCCTGGGTCCCCCCTACCAGCCACCATGCGAGCAGCACTGACCAGGCGGTGGGAGTAGAGTGCCAGGGACACTTTGCCTCAAAGGACTTGTGATACCCTGGAAGGGGAGAAGAATTTTAATGCGACTTAGCCAGAAGAGGAAAGTGTTGCTGCTCCTGGGTGCATGAGACACTGTGGAGTAAATGAAGGGAATGATGGTCTGGGGACTCACAGGAAGGGTGCATCAAATCAGGTGGCAGAGCTAACTCCCTGTTTGGTGCCTAAACTATAAGACCTCTTTTAAGTTTTCTTTTATTTCATGATTTGTTTTTCCTCTTGTCAAATCTGCTCCTGTTTAAGGGCATTTGGTTGCTGCCTCAGATGTTACTAGTTGGGACTGTCATTGGCAGTCACCTAGGAGAAAAAGCTTAATTAGTTTTGAACATGTAAACTGCTAAATCAGGGTGATTACTGAACCGATTACTGAATTAACATATGACTTTGGAAGGGGCTGAGCAGGTTAACTCAAAACTTGGATACAGAGGAGGTTGTGATGTCCAGCGCTAAAGGATTTGCCCTAGTCATTTAACATAGGTTGCAGCTTGAATGTTTTCTTTAACTCCACCACTGAACAGACACAAACCCCCATCATTTGTGTTGTGGCAAGTGTACAAGTTAGTCAGTAAGTCTCAGAGCACAGGGTAGATCTTAAGAGAACTTCCTTCAGAGTTGCTTGTTCAAATGATCTCTGTGGTGAATTCAGGCTAGCATGGTGACACAACAGTCAAGGGCTGAGTCCTTCACTGTTCCACCACAGCCTGCCTTTTGTGCTCATCTCCCAAAATGAGTTGCATGAATGTCAACATCAGGTACAGGTCATTGCTCTGAGTAGGCTCCATGGGTCGTTGCCAGCTGGAATGTAGACCACAAGTAGAAATGAAAAGCATGGCTACTTGGAATAATGTGAGTTCCCTGGTTCGCACCACTGCCACCCGCAAGCCACAAAGGGGACAAACAAGTATCCTGCAATTCCCAGGGAGAGCATTCATAGAATGACTCAGTTCACCATGAGCCTATGAATAGTGGGATGTGCCCCTGCAAGTGTTGGCACCATTTATGACTAAGGACACCCTTTCTGGATACAGGTCATTACAGAAATCCTCTTCTACTGTTTGACTCTTACTCTGTAGAGTGGCCACTCTTCGTTGGGGTAAGTTATCCCTGGCTAGTAATTTGAAGTTGAATTATTTTAGGGAATTCTGTAGTGTGGACACAGCGCAAGAGTGACAATGATAAGCGAGCAAGGAGTATTTGGGATTCAGGGAGAATTAAACTGCTTAAAAGGCACTAGAGAAAGTTACAGGCTCAAAATGGAACCACATATCCATATACCTCTGGATCTGGGTAACATTTATATTGTGGTCTGACACATTTGAGATTTTTGGATTGGGCTTTTATTTCATGTTAGTTACTTTATAGCATGAGGTGATGGCCTCTTTAAAAAAATATGTATTTTTCAATGGTTGTGTGATGTTTCCTGAGTCGTTTGGGGGCTGTCAGCTAATGAGCAAACACCATTTTATTTTGCGTTCTGGAGCTATGAGAAAGTCCTTGTATTTGCTTCATGATTTTTTTTTTCTCATGGTGGTGAAGGCCAGTGGCATAGTGACAGGACAGGGAGGCACTGGGATGGAGTCTGTAAGGTGTGGGGGTGCCTGGGGGATCATAAATGTGGGTTTGGCACCCTCGCTACACCACTGGTGAAGGCCCAGAGTTTTGTGGATGTTTGCCAGAATAATAAGAAGAAAAGTCTTCATCACTTTCAGATCATTGAAACAACTCTATGGTGAGCATCAGACCTCATAAACCCAAGTCTGAAGATGATAAATAAGGGTTAGCCTATTTTTGCTCTCATTGAAGTCATCTGTAAAACTCCCACTGACTTCAGTAAGAGTAGAACTGTGTACCTCTGCACTGTTGCAAATCCCACCTTAACTCTTAACAAAACTTTTCTGAACATTTTGCTCCCATTCAAGCCATCCCATGCCTGATTCCAACTGGCAAGCAGCAGCTGCAGTCAGACTTCCTAAATTAAACTTATAAGGTTTCTAAGACTTCATGCTTCAGGGCAGAACTTGATCACCAGCAGGTGACAGCAAGAAACTTTCCCTGTTGTGTAATGCACAGTTAGGTGCATTATGGGTGTTTTATGCCTTCCTCTGCAGCATCTGGCTCTGGTCACTGTTGGAGACAGGATACTGGACTAGATGAAATATTGGTCTGTTCCAGTGTTGCAATTCCTATGTTCCTGTCTCCCTGGTGGGCTAGCATCCTGTGATATCCTTCCAGCTGGTAATATGCCCAGGACAAAGTTTTAGCACCATGAGCCTCCCGAGTTGCTTGTGGCCTCAGTGCAAGCTGTTTGAATGCAACAAGTGTTTGGAAATGTGCTATGTCTCTCTGTGAGGGTGCCAGCCTGCACAAGAGTGGGGAGAAATGAAGATTTTCAGAGCTTTGCGAGAGAGTGCACCCCTCCCTCATCTTCCGTCAGGGAAAGTGAATGAACATTTAAGCCGCGTAAGACATGTTTACATTAGCCACCCAAATTTACTTCACTGTAGAAGAACTCTAAGGATTCATTTCCCTAGGTACAAATGCAGCTATTGCTCTTCCTTAACCCAACATCCCATCCATTTGGTGCATGCAAGAGAAAGCTTGAAGGCAAAAAAGCAACAGTAATCAGAGTAAAACTTGTCCTGGGGTTGTTTGATTTTATTTTTAATCAGATGACTGCAGTATCTCAGCTCAGTTTCAGAAACTGCCCTTGTTCCCTCTGCTCACACCAGACAAGTGAGGAGATTCAAGCCATTTGTTCACCATATAGGTTCCATACAGTCTGCAGCAAGAATGCTTCTTCCTAGTTCCGGTTAGCTGCCAATCAGAGCAATTAGCTAATTGCTGGAAATGTCTTTTTATAGGGGTGCTTTGCAGGCTAAAATGAGCATGTATGTTCAGTCAGGTGAGTCAGTGAACTCCTGATCTTATATACACTTGACACATTTTGAGAATGTTCTGGTGCAACAAATCGTCTTGGGGCTCTGTATGTTGTTACTATTATTTATTTGTAGCGTGGTAATGTCTAGGAGCCCTGTCACAGAACAGGACCCCACTGTCTTAAGTGCTGTATGAACACAGAGCAAACACTATCCTTACCCCCCAAAGAACTATGTGTTTGTGGATGAAAGGGGGAGGAGCAGAATTTCTTGAAAACTTAGTATTTGTTAAGGACAAGAAAGTTAAGTGTGGTGGGTGTGTTATGATGATAGCAATTTTGTTAGTGTGTGTATGCAACAGAAATAGCTCATAGATTGCTCTTTCACTGTTATTTTTGAAGTTCTTTTCTCATTTATGAGGGTAGATGAAAAGAGCAAAATATGTATCATTTGGCTATGAGATGACTATGTGGGGGATGTCATAACTGTCTAGAAGTATTTCAGGAGTCCAAGCACTGAGATAAAGGTAGATTGTTTAGTGAAATCCAAGGGGGAGTAATGAGGAGATAGAGGATGAGAGTTTAAAAAAAAAAAAAAAAAGAGAGAGAACTCTGCCTGAGTATCAGGAAAAATGTCACACTGGTAGATCTATTAGGTTGCTGACTAGTCCCTTAAGGGAAAATAGTGGGAATGAGATATTTAAAAATAGATGGGGTAAAGAACTAGAACATGTGCAATCGGAAACAATCCTGGACTGACCCCTGGTCATGGCTCAACAGTCATCTTCCCTTTCTAGCCTTTGATTCTCTTTTTCCCAATTTACTTCTTTCCTCTAATCCCTGATATTTTTAGGAATTGCATACTGGATCAGATATGTGGTCCATCTAGCCCAGTATCTCTCACCCTTTGCTCTATCTGTCCTTTCCCCCCGCTAGGGGGACCAAATGTCCTGATTTTATAAGGACAGTCCTGATATTTGGGACTTTTCTTACATAGGTACTAGTCGCTGCCACTGCCCCACCCAGGGTTTTTCACACTTGCTGCCTGCTCACTTTGCCTCCTGCCCTTCTTGCTTTTCTCTGTCCTTTCTTCCCTTTAGACCTTTCTCTCACTGCTACTTGCTGCTCCATGGTTATCTCCATCCAATGCTGCCCCCTATTTATTCATTGTCCTGCTGGGTAGTATTGTTGGGTTCCAACATGATAGTACCGTTAACAGTCATACTTAGCATTTTTCATCCATAAATCTCAAAGTACTTTGCAAAGGAAGGTACTGGTAAGTGTCGTCATCTCTATTTTTACAGATGGGTAAACTGAGGCACAGAGCAACAAAATGATTTGCCCAAAGTCACAAAAGCAGGTCAGTGGCAGGACCAGGGATGGAATTACTCTGTTCACCTGAGTCCCAGGCCAATGCCTTTTCCACTGGACAATGCAGCTTTTAGTATGTGGGCAGAAATGAGGAGTGTGTTGTCATGAGAAAACAACCCATGTATTAGGCAGAGCAAAGGAAGAGTTGTTATGATCAGGTCTTTTCAAGGTAGTAGTTACATGCTTGGGGAAATGAAGGATGGGGAAAGTGTAGATCTTTTTCTCATTGCCCCCATCCCATAAAAAATGCTTAAGCCATTGTTGCAATTTCTTCTAACAAATAAACAAGCCAGCTGTAGCGTTATTTACCAAGTAAGGAAATCTGTATAAAACATTCCCCAGATTTGAAGTAATCATGTTTTCCAAGAGAATATTAAAAAAAAAAAAATTGGCACATAGCATCTTCTCCTTAGTCCAGGAAGACACACACATTTATTTCCAGGAGCAGCACACAGCGTACTTACTGTAACTAGGTGAGAATGTTAAACAGACCCAGTTTCCCTACTGGCTCCTAAAAACCAGGGATAAATTCCTCTGCAGAGAAAAGACAGATGGCGTGGGCATTGGTAAAAACCTGGCTTCCCTGTAGAAGAAAACTTTGCAAATCCCAAAGCTCAGTGCAAGGATGGCTGTTAATTAATTATTCATACTATTGAGATGTTGTCATTCTTTGCCAGTAGCACAGAGGTCTGGCAGAAATGTTATCTCTGTTGGGAAGCATGGTACTTCCACAAAGGTTGCAACCTACCCTCCATCTGATGAATAATGCACCCTTTATCCTGCTGGGTGGGGGAGTCTGGATATTGTTGGGAGGGGAGATATAAATAAATGAATTGAGATTGGTCAATGGTGATTGAGAGCTAATGCACTGGGGAAACTGATAAAGAGAGTTACACATTCTCTGCAGGGTAAGAATAGACTCTGTTGCCTTCACAATGAAAGGTGTGAGAAATCAAAAGCTGCTATTCTGAGTTTGGAAATCTTTGGAGCAAACCATTGCAAGAAAGCATTTCAAAACAAAGAATAGCTACAGTTCTCATTTGATTCCATAACTGGCAACTTGCATGGCCCAGGGTGCTGATGAACTTTATAGACCAATGGACCTGATTATGTACTGCTTTGTGCCGTCTGGTGTCCTTGATCCCCATACAAAGCAAGTGGAAAGGCCTTGCTGAATTATTGCTGATGAAAAGCAATTGACATGCTCCATGTCAGCTACCCAATGAGAATTCTCTGCGGTCTGACCAGTGCTAAGTCCCAGGCCTCTCTTCTGCTTCAAGAATTGCTCAGCATAGCTCAGGATAAGAAAGAAAGGAGTGTACAAAGGGGGCTTTAAGCCACATTTGCATACCCCAGTTCAGCAGCCCTTCTATTCTAGGCCTGCCTCCTTGCCCAAGTTATAGCAGCTGGAGTTTGCTGTAACTTGTACCATGGATAGCAGCCAGGGATCAGAGGAATACAGAGATGCCCTGGCCATGACTCCTTTCCCCAGCTCTGACCTCTGAGTCAGCCTCAGGAAAAAATCTTCTAAGGGTGGCTTTTTACTGTCTATTGTTTCCCCTACCCCCTAAGCTGCGAATGTGGAAGTGGTTCCATAGAGCTGCACACCCACTTTGTAGTGGTATGAATGAGATACACATAAGGTGCAGGATGATGGAGAAGCAAAATGAGCACACAGAATTAAATTTGTCTTTGGTGATTATTCAGAGGGCTAGAAAAATTTGGCTGCCCAGAGGAGTTGGGTCTTTTAATTAAAGATGAATGAAATGTTTTCAAGTGGATAAGATGCTTTAAAGTGATTGGCAGGTGCTTTTAATAGTTGCCTCTCACTGCAGTTTCATGGAGTTTGGGCTGGTAGCATTACCTACTATCAAGGTTGCCTGACCTTTCTTATTAAAAGACTCTATTTTTCAGTTGCTTGTAGCTTTGCCAGACCACCCCCAATCGGGCTGAAATTTTCCAAGCCATTGTGTCTGCCTCAGGCTGAATAATTCTGGAAAATTTCAGCTGAAGTGATTCAGGCATTTCCAAGAATGGAGCTAGGAGAAATACGTAGGTGTGTCCATGTTAAAAAAAGATTCTGGTGACATTTTTGTGAAAAAGCTATAATGTCCCCATGCTTTAGATCAGGGACTTTAAATTTAGTAGGGGGGTAGCATTCTTCCAAGCAGGTGCCTTCTGCCATTACTATAAAAATTTACACAACTTGGGCCAAGTTATAAGTCTTCAGATAGTTGTTGTTCACACATATTCAGTAGAGACTTGCTATTGCCTATCAACAAAACTCACTGAAGTTTCCATTCATGCTGAGCATGCTCCAACCAGAGGCATAGCCACAAATGGGGCCAGGTGGGCCAGGGCCCACTCACTTGGAGATGAGGCTGTGCTGCCTCTTCCCCTCCCTCTGTCCCAGAGCTTCACTTGCTAAGTAACAAGTGGGTCTGAAATGGTATTGCTCTGGCTACACTTGTTACTTAGAAACTGTAGCATCTTGGGCGCTGGAAGCTGCTCTTGGCCAGGCACAACCTGCAGATTCAGGGGCCAGGCCAGCAAATGGGGGCTGGCTGGAGCTCTGTCTCCAACCCAGAACAGATCTTTCCCTGTGATTAAAATCTGTGGCTTCTGCAGTCTATGCTGGGTCCAGGCCCTTGAACTTAGAGCAGGGACCATGTCTCACCTATGCTCTCGATGAACCTCCTGCTGAGCTCAGCCAGTCTAGTGTAGGAGAAAGCTGTCTAACTCAAATACAAGAGGGACAAAAGCTGGACCATCAGCAGGAAGGGACAATAGATTGCGATAAGGGACCTGGGAATGAGAGGTGGGTTGGAGGAGGAGGTGGGAAACAGGCTGGAGGCAACATCAACCTGAAATACACTTGTGATAGAGTGCAGAGACAGAGCTGGAGCCAGCACTCTGATCACAGTTAGCATCAGTTAGGTTCCCCTGGAGAAGGTGCAGTTGATTAAGGGTGTGTGTGATTATGAGTCCCCACTGGAGTTAGGAAATGAATGAGTTGATTAATTCATAAACAGGCAAGTGGTTTAAACAGAGCACAGGAAGGAAGTGCTTGTTATGTGTGTGGTTATGAGCAATCAAGGCTGTGCGAGAGAAGACTAGAACAGCCTGACAAGGTGAGCTCTTTGAGCACAATACACACATGTGCACAGGTGTCACTGGTGCCTGGCCCAGGGGGCATGTGCCTTGAGTCCTGGCACCAGTGTCCTGAACAGCTGATGTGCACCTGCCTCTCCTGTCCCTGTCCCCAGCTGGATATCCAGGGCTGGGCTGGCCACAGTGGCACCTGTCTCTCCAGGCCTGGGATCTGGGCCAAGCCACATGCGGCAGCCACTGCCTTCCCTGTCCCCATGCCCAGCCAGGGATCGGGGGCCAGACTGGCAGCAGCAGGAGCCCAGAGCCCCAACTCTGGATCAGAGCCGGGGGCAGGGCTGGGTCCCGGGGGTGTGGCCCAGACCTGAGCCTCGGGTCTTTTCCTGGGGTAATGATGCTTCTGCGCACCTGTGCACACATGTGAGAAGGGTCTGGAAAACAATACAAAAGCATGGGTGCACTGATACATATTGCTGTAGGGACTGAGCCATGCAAATGAGGTACCTGCTAGTGTTTACATGTAAGAAGGTCTCAGAGTGGTTTTTGGAAGAGATAGGGGGCTTTGGTAGTGGGAGAATGAAGAAAACATAGATACCAAATCACAGGTTGAAGGTAACACAAGCTTGTCCATAAAGACTGACTCCTTACTGCTAGAATGCTGGGGGAGAAATCTTGGGAACACTCTTGAATATTGGGTGAACAAAGACCCAGGATACCTGGAAAGCGAAGGGCAAGAGCAAACCCAAATACCACAGAGGCGGCATGGAGGCTGGGAGAATAGCTTAACAGTCTCTCTCTGGTATGAGGACCTTTGGCCAGAGACAGAACTATGGGGGCCACTTCTGTCAATGAAATTTGATATTTGCAGGTGGAGAATGGACAGACCCTGTAGGGGGAGCCAAGATGACAACCACGAGGGCAGAGAAAAGCGTTGCACTAATAAAACAGCCAATAAATGATGGAGATCAAGGGGAAAGAAACTCCTTTTTAGATACACTGATAATGTGTTGGTGGCAGGATGGAGATACTGTAAATAAACAGTGCCGAATTTCCCATTAGGCACTGTAGGCACAGTGCCCAGGGCCTACAAAATTTTTAGGGCCTACGAAGGAGGGAAAAAAATTAAAGCAGGAAAAATAAGGAAAATCATGTGGTTTAGCATTAGAATAGTTTAAAGTGCATTGTGTCAAACTTTGAGTGGCCAAAATTATGGAACTCGAGAGCCACACAAGTTGATTAGTAAACCTTCAAGAGCCGCACTGAGGCATATAGCCATATACTTTTACCTACTAAATTGATTTGCTAATGTTCTTCCAGGAGCCACACTTTTTCATTCAAGACCCACATGTGGCTCCTGAGCCGCAGTTTGGCCACATCTGCTATATAAGCATGGATATTGGGGCAGTCATGTGTTTGTATTCACTGTAATGCAGTCAAGGCCTAGAGCTCTTTAGGATAAATAGGGAAGCAATTTCCACAGCCAAGGGCCTTCCAAAGACCATTCTGCTTTCATCCCTCTGCCAGTCAACCCATGGACTGCTGTCAACTCCCAGCTGATTCCAGCTGTCCCTATAAGTACTAAAAAACACGAACAGGGAACTGCATGTGCAAATCCATGTTCGCAATTAAAATGCAATGAAATTGCAACATCTGTGCATACAGATGGATCTTTGCAAAGGTTTCTTTTACTCATGTGCCAGATTGACTAGGTAGGCTACAGTTGAAACAATCAGGTATATTTCGGGTTGTTAAATTATTTAAGATACTTTCCCCAAAGTTTACTAACTAAACACTTTATTTGTTACAAGTGTGAGCCAAATAGTCCTCTCATTGTTCTGGAAATTGAGTTATGCTTTCTTCCCTTAATTGGTATTTTTACAGGCTTACGTGTTTGTTAGTCCTGAGATGATATTTTGTAGTGTAACACAAACAATGATGGTTCTCTGCAGCTCCCAGATTTTGCCTAGATTAAAAGGGGAAGGGAAGAAGGAAATCCACTTTTTTTCACAAGTTCAGCTTCTAATGCTGGAGGTGTCTTTCCAGTCAAAACAAGGTACTATCTGATTTACGTATCCAAGGGATTTTAAATGTATTGTGCTTCAATAGCCTAAGGGTAAGAAACCTCACCCACTTGGTGCTGTGCAGGGCCAGCTCTAGCCATGAGCCAATGAGGCCCTAGATCAGGGCACCCCAGCTTAGGAGTGGCCATGGTGCTGCACTGGGGGCTGGCTGGCCCAGAAGCCGGACCCCTCGGTCCTGCCCCTCCCTGAGCCAGCCACTCTGTCCCCGGGGGTGGAGCAGGCTAGCCCATGAGACGGACTCTGCTCTCTCACCCCACCTCTGGGCTGGCCCTCCCTGGCTCCAGGGCAGAACAGCTGGCCCAGGGGAGGGGTGGGAGAGCAGAGCCTGGCTTCTGGGCTGGCTCCATCTGCCCCCGCGCCAACTGTTCCCACCGCATGGGCTGGCCTGCTCCACCCCAGGTCTCCCCCCCATGGTTGGAAAGCAAAAGCTGGCTTGAAGTGCCAGAGCCCCTTGAGCTGGCCCTGGTGCTGTGCTTGTCTCAAGATGGGAACTGCTGACGTTCTTGGAGCCTTGATGACTGTTGCTTCGCTCCTATCCCTTACAGCATCAAAACTTTATCTCTTCCATTACTTGCTCCCTGCCTGCCTATAAACCAACATCTGGGCAGGCATTTTCAGTTCCTATTATGCCTCACTTTACAATGTGACCACTCTGTCACATATCATGGTTGTTTTCTTAATTCTTCTCTGATGCTTTGGAACAGTGGTTCTTAATCTTCTGGAGGTCATGAGTCACTTGGTGGCATATCATGACCCTACAGGACACACCAGCCCACCTACCCCAGGCCAAATCCAGCCATCTTGCTTGCTCTCTGTGACATATGACCACTGCATGGTGAAACAGTAATGTGTCCTTACACAGTGGTTGAGAACCACTGCCTTGGAAGAATTTCCTTAGTCTTCTGTACTCACATTCTCATGGTGAATCTTCTGGCTGGATTTTCAGAAGTTGCCTCTGATTTCACACGTGGAGTTTTGCAGTGATGAGCAAATGGACTTGGAAGCCCCTGCGCAACACCGGAACTAGGTATTTTGGCAGCTGGGGTTCACCATAGCAAGCAGCACAGAAGATGTGCCTCTCAATCGAGTGGTCAAATGGAGCTGCTTGATATGGTGACGAGGGCAAAGCCTTGGTCACCCCACCCTAGTTATGGCCCTGTCCTTGCTTGGGATTCTGATGCTGTGTTTACACATAATTGCCAAGCATATTATATATGTAACACTTTCAAAGGCAGATTCAGTCCTTTTGAAAACATGGGATTATATATGATCTTAGTCAGTATGGGTATGTCCACATGAGGCTTTTATTTTGAAACAACCAAGCTGGGCAGGGAGCCTGGTGGCAGGGTGCCGGGCGCTGGACTCTCCCTGCCACTGGGGCTGCTCCCAAGCCCCGTGGCAGGGTGCTGGCTCACCCCGCCACCAGCTAAGGGGGGCTACAGCCTCTGCGAGGTGAGCCGCTGCCTGGGGGCTCACCCCGTGCCCTGCTTTGGGGGCTGCTGCCCCCAGGACGAGGGCACGGGGTGAACCGCTGGGCAGCGACTCACCCCGCGGGAGCTGCAGCCCCCCCTCCCCAGAGAGCAAGCAGCTTGCGGCACCCCCAGGCTCCTGACAAGCCCTCTCCCCTCCCTCCATCCTGGTTGGTGGGAACATGGCCCGCAAGGGGCCATGTTACCACATCTCCCAGGGTGCCCCTGTCCTGAAGCGAAATAGCAAGTCCACTGTTTGGACATGCTATTTCGATTCCCGCTTTTCCCTTATTTCGATTTGGTTTTTCCTTATTTCGAATTAAGTCGTTTCGAAATAAGGGCTTTATTTTGAAATGATGCCCTACGTGTGGACATAGCCTATAAGCATACATGCCTGCAACCACCTTATAGAAGTTAACAGGTATGCCTTGCTTTGTCGTAACAATTCCTTTGGTTCCAATGTGAAAAAAATCTTTGTTATCTAGGGGCTAAGACTTCTGGTGTCACCAGTTTGATTTATAGATGATAAACTTATTGTGTTATGACAGAGGTATGCCTATATTTTAAAGTAACAATTTAAAGATGACAGAATCATTACATGATTACTGTTGGAACTAAATTCACTGGCACTAAGTATTGTAGTAAGTGGTATGCAGAAGGGAGAACTCAAGAGAAGCTACCTAAATTGATCTGTGGATTACTATTCTGGTAACTTGGGGTCCCAAGATGATCATATGTAGGGTTACCAGATGTCCAGCAAAAGGACATGTCCTCCTTTTTACCTTCATGTACTCCATCTGGCAGGCATTTTAAAAATACATGATTGTGTCTGGCTTTTTACTTACAGGGGTTAAAGTATGCCAGAATACCCTGGAACACCTATTTTTAGCTGGAAGCATTGCAGGACCACCTAAAAATAGAAGAATGTGCTGGAACACAGCATTTTGGTGCGTTCCCCCATGGCTGGCTCAAGAGGCTGTGGGCTGGATCAAACCTGGCCACCCCTCCTCTCTTTCCTGGTGCCTGGGGAGGCCTCACCCCAACTGGACCTGAGTGGCACATGCTCCCTCTTGCTGGCCGGCCAGCACCCTAGTTGTAGCGTCCCAGCTTGGCCATGTGTCCCCTCGGGCACCTTCCCTGCCCCAGCATAAGGAGGTTTAGGAAGGGGTTTGGGGACAGTTGAGCAGCTGGGGAAAGTGTGAGGGGTGGGGTGGGTGGGAAGAAGGGGTTGGGATGGTGGGCTGGGGAGGTGTGGAGGAGGTTGGGAGTTGACAGGGGGTGAAGTGAACACAGGGAGCTGGGGCATGGGGGGGGGGTTAGGAGGGCTGGACTGGGGACATAGGGAATGAGGGATCTGATAAGGGGTCAGACATTTGGGTAGCAGTAACGGGGGGGCAGGTGTTTGGGGGGCATGCTTTCATTAATGATTACCCATTTTGCATGACATAATATGGTAATGATAGTTTATATTAATACTACATTTTCTCCATATGTCCTCCTTTTTGTACTTCCCTGTGCTCCTTTCCATGCTTTAGTATCTGGTTTCCCTTTATTTTCTTTATTCATCCTGGTGGGTTGATGACTCAGTGTTTGCTTGTCCCCATGCTGGCACTGATTCCTTTGACCTATATCCATGTGACACCTCACACTTCCATCAGAATCAGGAGCAGTGTGGGAGTCCTTTGTAACAGTGGATCAATAAACCACAACTTTAGGATTTAGTGAGCTGGGTATTATAGGCTGGTTGCCCTCCAGATGTTGTTTTCCCAGTGTTAACAAGCACAGTTTTAGTCTGACCTTGAAGATTAAAGAACTGAATTTGTATCTCACCATCTGAACTGTCAGAACAGCTCTGTTGCCGAAAAACTGGATGTGATGCTGGCAGACCAAGTGCCAGCTTTGGCCAAGACCTAGGTATCAGCTGAGAACTGATAGACTCACAAATGGATGTTGGGTCAATTAATCTGTATATTGGTATAGATTGAGGTGATTGTTAAAAATGTAAGATGTATTTGCAGTTCTGAACTTTCAATCTGGGCTATGTCATGACCACCCTTGGCAAAAGCCCCTAACTCCTTTCATAGCATGCATTGGATGACCTGCTGCTCCTTACTGAGCCAGTTTATCTGAGTTCAACATTTCAAATTTCATGTTCCTTTTTTACTTAAGACTCCACATTTTCCTACTCGTATCATGCCAATGTCTCCACACTTTAGTCAGAGTACCAACACATTCATTTTTTTTCTTGCTGAACATAGGGGGAAAACACTTGACGTATGACTATGGAGGGCTGGGGTTACTGTGTCCTCTGGTCTTTCATGACAATACTGTTTAGCAGTTTCTTCAATAACATTAACTGGTGAAATGGTCTGAGGTAAATAGAATGAAATTCAATAAAGTGCAAATTACTCTACTTAGAAAGAACAATCCATTGCACACATACAAAATGGGCAATGATGACCTAGGAAGGAGTGCTGTGGAAAGGGATCAGGGTGTCATAGTGGACGGCAAGTTAAATATGAGTCTGCAGTGTAACACTGTTGGGGTGGGGGAGGCAAACATCAAAGTGGGATGTATTAACAGGAGTGCTGTAAGTAATACTTCCCCTCTACTCTGCACTGATTGGTCCTCAGCTGGAGCACTGAGTCCAGTTCTGGGCATCTCACTTCAGTAAAGATATGGACAAACTGGAGAAAGTCCAGAGAAGAGCAACATGGATGATTAAAAGTCTGGAACACGGCTTACAAGGGAAGATTGAAAGAGCTGGGTTTGTTGAGTCTGAAAAAGATGAGATTGAGAGGGGACACAACAGTTTTAAAGTACCTAAAAGGCTGTTATGAGGAGGGAGCGGCAGAAAACTTGTTCTCCTTAACTGCTGCTGATGGGACAAGAAGTAATGGACTTTAATTATGACAGCGGAGATTTAGGTTGGACATTAGGAAAAAATAACTGTCAGGGTCATTAACCCCTGGAATAAGTTGCCTAGGCAGGTTGTGGAATATCTATCACTGGAAGTTTTTTAAGAGCAGGTTAGACAAACACCTGTCAGGGATGGTTTAAGGGGTACTTGGTCCTGCCGTGAGGGCAGGGGACTGGACTCAATGATTTCTCATGGTTCCTTCCAGTTTTTGTAATTATAGCCAATAATAGAATGCTCCATCTCATGAGTTGAGACCAGCATGGAGAATGTTGGTACTTTCCTGCCATTTAGCAGCTAAAGCTGTATTTCAATCCAGAGATCCTATGAAATAGGGATGCCATTAGCAGTTGTGAGCCTCGTCTTTTCATCTCTCTCAAGCAACACCAAATGCTCCCTTACAGGTACATTAGGAAAGATCTCCTTCATCCACTGGCAGGATCCTGTGCATGCCTGTGTACCAGTGTCCCACAACAGTGCTATTTTTATCCCTTTAAAAGTTCACCAAACCATACATTTTCTTCTTGCTACATTAGTTAACATAGCATACTGCTCTGACACCAGCAGCTAACACGCTTTCTTTGCTGGCTTACCAAATGTAGTGTGTTTCAAAACATGGATTTGTCCTTCAGAAACAAAGGATTCTCTTGTCTTAGTTAATAGAAACATACTGCGCCTGCCTGTAACACAGAGCAGAAATTGAGGGGTTTATGCAAAAGCAGAACTCCAAACAAATTGTTCGCCCCCATGTCACTGTAACCCCCGACAACAGAAGTATGGTATCTAAAAATTTTCACCTGTGGAGAACACAGTGGGACCATGTCCAGAAAGTTTAATCACTGTGCACTCCCTTTTGTGTCACTCTATGCTCCATTTTAGGTATGTCTTACTTGGATTTAGCTCTTCAGTGGGAGCTGTGGATGTTCAAGACCTCTCAGAGAAGAGTAACAAAGCTGATCAAGTGTGCGGAACAGATTCCATACCAGGAGAGACTAAAGATATGGGCTCATCTTAGAAAAGACATGATCAAGGATATGATATGATTAAAAGAGGTCTATAAAATTATGATTACTGTGGAAGAATGCATAGAGAAGTGTTATTTACCCTTTTATGCAATACAAAAACCAGAGGTCATCTAAAGGAAACTAACAGGCAGCAGGTTTAACACAAACCAAAGGAAGTACTTTGTCACACAGCACACAACTAATCTGTGGAACTCATAGCCAAGGGATGGTGAGGTGGCCAGAATTATAATTCACTTTTAAAAAAGAAGTGGATAAGTTCATGGAGGTTAGGTCCATCAATGGCTATTAGTCAAGATGGCCAGGAATTTGAATCCACCTTTGACTACCAAAAAAGTTGTGTGTAAACTTAAAAGCTTGTTTGTCACCAATAGAAGTTGGTACAGTAAACACATTACTTCACAAAAACTCATGCACTAAATAAAGATGTTAGTCTTTAAGTGCCACAGAACTTCTTGTTTGTTTTACTGAGCTAGATTAACGCGGCTTCGCCTTTGGATCTCTCTTATCTTGTCACTCAAATTACCTTGAAATCAACCCAGCATCAGCAATGCATAGAATCTGGGAGTAGAAGACAGAGTGGCTCACTCCATAACTGTCCTGTTTTGTGCACTATTCTTGAAGCTCTAGTATGGGTCACTCGTAGAGAAAGAATACTGGGCAACTGACCCAATATGACAGCGCTTATGTTTTCATATATGTTCCGAGTTTCAGGCACCTAAGTTTTGAACAATGCCTTAATACCTCATTGTTCATACAAATCAGATACTAATGATTAGACATCTGTTCTTATAAATGCAAAATTATCTACCATTGTATTTATCCACAAAAAGGTGGGCACTGAATTGGTGATGCACTTGAGGCTCTTCTGAAAATCATGGCTTCTTGTCCCAGTTGTTCCGATCTTTCTCTTAAAAATCTACCAGTCTTTTCCATGAGACTTGAAAAACTGAGGTCCAGTCTGTTATCTATGTAAATCTGTGACCTTAAGAGCACTCCAGAGTCAAAAGGCAAAGGGCTCACTGGTGTTAGGTAGTGAGTATCAGCTGGTCAGATCCATTCAGTGAAAACCAGTTCACTTATGTTATAATCTTATCTCAGGTGTTCTCAACCCCTTCAGCCTTGCAACATAGCTGGGAGGGCTCCCAGTGATGCCCAATATACAGAGATTCCCTGCTGCTACTGGGACTCCCCCCAATTCCACCTTGACACAGAAATTTTGGCAGCAAGTCAAGTTGCAGTGTTCCCTGCCACTGAAGAAGTTCTACCTCAGAAGGCACTTTCGATGGCAGGAGGCTTTACCAGTAGCCAGCGCTACTTTGAAACACAATGGAGTTGTACAGATTCAGCAGCAGCTCTTGCCGAGTGATGCTGCTGCTGCTCCAGCCTTCAGCTGCAACTTTTAAAGGGCCAGGGGTATGAAATCAGTCTACTACTGTAAGTCTCCTTGGGCTTTTGGTGGCAGGCTGATTTCACATGACACACTCAGCCACCGTACTGCAACACACGACACAGTGATTGAGAACCACTGCTCTATCTAATAGTGTAGTGTAAGGTACCAATAGCAAACCAATAACAGCACATTGATCTTGTCAAGGCTGGTTCCGCACTCTGAGCGCAGAAGGTGGGGCCCCGCAAAAGGCCTGAAAACCCACTGGCCTTAAAGCCTGGTCTTAAGACTCTCCAAGGACACCAATTCCTGGCCTTGGAGTTGTATCGCTGACACCACCCAAATGCAAAAACCTCTTGAAACCCAGGAAAGTGCACTTGGGAATTCCTTCCTATTAGGTACCCTCAGTCACTTTTATTCCTCTCTCAGGAGAGCGACTGAACCCCAGCTGGAATATCAACTGGAAATGGAACAGAATCCCTTTTAGTAGCTGGCTGTGCAGTCTGAGTGACATGCACACAAACCTCTTGCCTTTCAGGATATAGAACCAGAGCTTACTTTAAAAGGGTAAAATCTTTAGTTAAAAAGAACAGATAACACAGAGAGTTGCTTCTCTGGGATTTAACTTAGGTAGTTACAGGGTAGGGGGAGAGGGTACATGCGCTCAGCACACAAAAATCCAAAAACAAAGAAATACTCTGACTGCGTCTAAGTAGACATTCCCTGTTCTACTCATGCCTGGTCAGAAACAAACTTAGCTTATCTTTGGTAAGGCTGTCGCTGGATCCTTTTTCAGGCCTTTCTACCAGGCCTCCTCCTGATCCTTCCAGGAGCTCTGCTCATCCAAACAGGAACAGGCAAGGCTGCTGCTCCAATTCAAAAACCTGTGCTTTGTTCCTGTTGGCTATCCTCGGACTCACTGACCAGAGTGTTAACCCCTTCCTCCCCAAGGATTACTGCAGATCTGTAATAGTCCATGGTATGTTTATGGCAAATGCCTGAAGAACTGCACAAATGTGAAAGCAACATGGGACTAAAATGTGTTCGACCCAGACAAATTTGACAAATGGGTAAATGGGCTTTTTACAGACAAAGGAACAGTTGACATTACCAGCCAGCTGGTATTCAGAGTCAAGTTGCCATTCACTGGCATATTGGACACTGCAGGGACAGATCAATTTGCATTGCAGAAAGCATCAGCAGGGACAACACCAGTATGGACTTTTCTCTGCCAGACTCCGTGGCAGGTTTGTTCACACAGGGGCAATGAAATTTAAGACAGGTACATTTCAAAAGTTCACTGGACTATAAAAGAGAGTGGTAAAGGAGCCCAAGTTACCTTTCACCTAAGAAAACTTGTTGCTTTTGATCAAGGGGGTGGGAAGCCATCTTGCTGCAACAAAGTGTGGCAGGAGTTTTGCCTTAAATCAACACTGTAGTTTCAAGTTTTAGTCACTAGAAAGCCTTTTTCACTTTTATTAGATTTTAACCATTTATCCCTTGTGGTTGAGCTCACTTCTTTATGTGTTAATAACTTGTTTTTACTGCATTCTAAATCCAACCTCTGCTGTATTTGACTTGTAGTGATTATTAACTCCAGTTAAAGCAACATGCTGCTTTTCTCTCACTAGAGAAAGAGCAGACCGTAGTATGCTTCAGAATGGTGCCAGAGAAGTCTGCCCAGTTCAAGGCAGATGATTTTTGGGGGAAATTTGGGACGAGGGTGTTTCTAGTAGTAACCAAGGCTGGTAAAGACTGAGGTGTAACAAGCAGGCTTCTGGAGTCTCAACTGGCGAACCAGTGGTGCTTGCACACACATTCTCAGTGCTTGTTTGAATACTGGCTAAGAACAGCCACAGGCAGCTACAGCAGCGGAGAATTTTAGGGCACTTAAGGTTACAGGACAAGCTGTGACACAACCTCTCATTGGCCTGAATTATATCCCAGAATGTGATAACATTAAAGAGTTGCTGATACTTTTAATTGAAGTAAAGGCTTAGTTTGGAGTCCTTGGCCAATGTTGTGCATTATTTAGTCCTTCTTTCAGCCCCAAAGCTGGTTGCATACCAGTGATACTTGTATTTGGGTTGAGATTTAATTAAGGGCATTAGGCACTCAATGTTTGCATTCCAGTTGAATTTGGTTGCTTTGTGCACTTGGGCATCTTTGAAAGCCTCAGCCACAGTGCCGTCTGAGGTCTTTAAGGATCCAAGGTGCTATCAACATCTGATATAATATCATGTTAGTGTTTGCACCATGACTCCTTTCCCTGCACATTTGTCCAGTTACATCTGAACTTTCTCCTTCAGAATCTTGTGTGTCGGTTGTCACTGTAGTCAAACGGAAGAGTACATTTCCCACAACATTTCCAAGGTTGTCCATGAGATTCAACACAACTGAAGTCTGGAGTTAGGAAATAAGAGCAGATTCACAACCTGGCAACTGACACTGACCCCCTCCTATTCACTTGGGAGTCACAACTCACAGGCTGAGGTGTGTGCTCCAAGTGAAATAGAATTAAAAATAAAAACTCTGCTTTTTCAGCTGCAGCTGGCTGTCTTGTTTCTCTATCATTTAATTATAAATTGCAGTTCAGCCCCTTTTATAATATCCATGCCTGGCTGGCTGGGATCCCACAGGACTTCTTGTTGGCACAAGAAATAGCACACTCAGGGCTGCCAAGGTGTCTGAATATATAAGAAGTGGCGGGAGATTTATCTTTCCTGGGTGGGGCATCTCAAAAACATTTACCTCAAGAGGATGCAGGGCAGCAGTGGAAGGGGAAGAATACTTAGCACTTCTCCGGGAAGGGGCATCTTGTGCAAGGGTAAAGAAGAAAGAGAGACCACGGTACTCGTTTCTTTACTCCATCACAGAGCGCTAGGCTGTGGCACCAAGGCAAACTTACCAATGAACACCCTGCTGAACACTAGCGATGGGGCAGGGACCTATATAAATTGGCGTGGAGGAAACAAATGACAGATGTTCATGTCTCAACAAAGAAACTGGCTGGTGTGATATGAGGACACAGTACAAGGAAAGTATCACCCTCTAGTGTTTTCTGTTTGGAGGGCTGCACTGCAAATAGAAAGCACCATTCCTATGGAGTTTTGCTTGAGATGTAGGGAATTTACTTCCGCTACCATGAGGTGTGTTCTGCAGGATGGACTCTGTATTTTAAGTCAGATGAAAACAATGTGAATGATCTGTAGGCAGAGTATTTTTTTCATATATGAAGGACAATATTTTCAAACTTGTATGCCATCAGTTAGGCTTCTCAGTCCATATTTATGTACCTACGGAACAAAAAAAGACCTGCTGATTTTTAAAAGGCAGAGAATCTTGTTGAGATATATTGTCTAGAACAGGGGGAGGACAAGGCATAAGAAATGGCTGTTAGGAGAGACATGTTCAGATTGGCAAGCAATCAGCAGGGATGTTTGTGAGCGGGGGTTTGGAAGAGAGGTAGTGTTAATGGTAAGGAATGCTGTACTTGGGGTGTTACCCACTCTGAACAAGTTCTAACCTAACACAGGAAGGGTAGGGTCAAGTCAGGTCTGAAGGGCATGTGGCGGGAGAGAGCAGAGAACTAGTCTGTAACTCCTATCTGTACAGTCGGTTTCAAGTCAGGGCTGGCTGCTCTTTGCTTTTATGAGCAACCAATTAATTACGGAAAGAGCTTCTGTGTGGTGGTGTGTGGGAGGAGTAAGGGAAGAGAAGACCAGGGATTTCACACCAAAAAAAGGGAAGAAAATAGAGGCATGTCTACGCTGCAGCTGGACAGTATAAATCCCAGCTCAGGCAGACATATTTGCACAAGCTCAACTCCAGCTAGTGCTTGAAGAAACAGCAGGCGGTGGCTCATGCTAGCCACACCATTTCAAGCGTGCTCCCCTCTCTCGAGTCCAAGGTTGGGCAGTTGGACTGAACTGCTCCTGCCCGTGCCGCAATATTTACACTGCTATTTTTAGCATGCTGGCTGGAGGTGAGGTAAGGTGAATCTGTTTACCTGTGCTGGGAATCGCACCTGCCAGTTGCAGAGCAGATACACCCCAGAAGGCTGGATTTTTTAAAGATGGATGGATCCACAAAACCACATGCATAGATTAGCACTCACTCAGCATCTTCATGCAAATACCCAGTCTGCACAAATTTAACAACGGGGGACACAGCCGGTCAGTTAGGAACTGAACTGATTTTTTTTTGTTTGAACAAACAGCTGATTTGCACACACATATCAGATATTGCCACACAGAATAGTTCACTTCTTTTGCATTTCATCCACTCTGAAAATCTGACCCTACTTTCTCTCGGACAATTAATATTCCTTTATATTTACTAAAAGGACATTGGAAAACATGCAGTGTAGACACTGGGGAGTAAGGCTGGTCAAAAAAGGGTGAGTATCAAAATCAGTGGTTTTCAAACTACTGGTCAGGACCCAGTACTGGGTTGCCGACTCTTAGATACTTGGTCATGGCATCCTCTGCTGCCACTGCCAAAAGACTGGAATGCATTGCTCAAAGATGTAATTGTTGTTATGTCATGAAGCTTTATTTTTACTAGATGAAAGCGTTTCTTCAATTAAAGCAGTAGGAGGTTTGCCATTGACTTCAAAAGGGTTGTGATTTCACCTGTTATTTTCAAAGTAAACTGAAGAACTTGAGGCCTGTTTTCTTAAATTACATAGTAAAATGTCCTCACGCTATGCCAAAGAGGAGAAGAGAGTGAAACAGAGTGATGCACATTTAAAACTGAAACTAGACTCATTGGCTATGTCCACATGACGCTTTTAACCCGAAACAACAACCGTTGTTTCAATTTAAAAGCTGTCATGTCCAAACAACATTTCGTTATTTCAAAATGATGAGCCCTATCATTTTGAAATAACAAACCTTATTTTGAAATAGTAAAACCTAGGCTGAAATCAAAATAGCCATTATTTCAAAATGGTTGTTTCGAAATAACACCATTCAGATGTGTTATTTTGAAATAACCATTATTTTGATTTAACACTTTTGCCTTTCCTCTTCCCTGGGTGCCTTCCTTTTTCTATATATTGGCTGGCAACATGGTCCTGCCAGGGGGCCATGTTGCCACGCCTCCCATGCTGCCCCTCTCCTGATTCGAAATAGCAAGTCCTGTGTCTGGACTTGCTATTTCAATTTGAGGCTTTTGCTTATTTTGATCTAAGTTAATTTGAAATAATGATTTTATTTCGAATTAACTTATTTTGAAATAAGCACTTACACGTGGACATAGCCATTGTCAGTTACAAGTTTCTTTTCAAAATACTGCGTCCAAAAAGTTTGAGGTGCAAACCCTTCTTCACTTGAATGATTGTTTCATAAAACATTTTGTGCCAACACTGGGAATTATGATATGAACCATGCTTATAATTTGATCATTTATTTTTAAAGTCCAGGGTTTTATTTGTGCTATTCTGAGTTTATTTAAGTTCTGTTTGATAACTACTGAGCTGGGGCATAAGGATAAAAAAAGAAAAAAAAAACCAGAGTAAACCAAGATTTTCACAAGTGACTAGGAATTTTTGGTTCCTCAGTTCTTCAGTGGCCAGCATGAGGCGGCTGATTTTCAGAAAATGCGGAGCAGCTTGTGGTAAACATGCCTCATTAAGGGGTCTCAAGCTGAGTATCCAGAATTACTAGACATTTAAGAAAATTTTGGCCCATGAAATGATGGTAAGTTGGGTGGAGCACAAAAGGGTTTTTAAAAACAAGGATAAGAGGTTTAAATTTGAGGCAGCATTTAAGAAGTCGTCAGTGGAGAGAATCAAAGTGGGTTATGACTCTTCCAGCCTACAGAGGAGGATAATTTTTGCATGTGTGTTTTGGTCTGATTGGCATTGATATATGGTGTCAGAGAAGCCACAGAAGCAGGCTGCAGTTATTGAGACAGGAGATTATCAGAGCCTGGGACAGCATTCTTGATGTCAGCACAGAGAGGACAAGGCCAGCTTTTCAATTTGTTGTGAAAGGGGTGGCAAGATTTTGGGGTACAGCCTGGATATTGGGGGAAGAGTGAGAGGGAGGAAGGAATCCAAGATGTTTCCCAGCTTGTGAGCCTGGGTGAAAGGCGGAAGGTATTGTTGTCAGTTGTAACGGAGAGCCATCTGTGAACTGTCAGTATAAAAAGAAACGGTTACAACCACGAGTTTTGATAAGATCACCCAGGGCTAAGGTGTGGAGGGAGGAGAGGAGACTGCCCACTGCTGGAGCGTTGATATGTTGCTTGTGGAACCCTTCACTGAAACTCCCATCCCATACTGTGTCTGGAAATAAATAGACTGTCACACTGCTCAGCTGTCAGTGTCCCTTTCTGTGTACCTTGTTGTGACTCTGTGGCCTGCACCCTTGTTCTTGTTTGTTCCTTTTGGGCCCCCCCTCTATCAGGGGTTCTGGGTTCCTTTGTTATGGGGGTGAAAGCTCCCCTATGTGTTTGTCCAGGATCTTGAGGGGAAGTGAAAGATGCTGGACACCAAGCTCAGGGTAGTCACACTCCACTTTATTGCCTCTCACCCCTGGGTCTTCAATGCTTTTGCTGGATTCCTTGCATCAGTGCCAGTCACCAGATAGACTAGCTCCTTTTATCTGCGGAGCATGCCACTTCTGCCCATTAGGAGGCACTGCCACCCTACAGAAATTAACCCCTTTTTACCTGAGCTAAATTCACTTCAAAATGGGAGGGAGTAATGCTCAAGAGAGCTCTGGAACTTTGTTTAAAAAGAAATCTATCCCCATTTGAAAACAAAGTTGCAGGCAAACTGTTTCATTTTGGTTTTTAAGCAAAAACAGCTGGGAGAATAAGGCAAGGGAAAAGTAAAAGGTGGGTGGGGAGCTACGTTATCCCTTTCCTTCCAGGCAACTGCTCAGAGCTTTTTTTCACTGAACTCGGTTCCTGCTTCTCATACGCCTCCTTTTTGCCCGCGCTTTTTATTTTTCAAAATAGAAATGTAGGTCAGTGAGATAATATAGGTCATATTATGTTAGAAAATGTAGGTCAGACAAACTGTACCAAAAACAAAGTATGGTTTGACTGCTTCCAGCAGGAAAAAGCCATGCTAGGAATTGGGCTTTGGCATGGGATATCCTGTCTTGATCCAGCCATCTCTGCTGGGACCTCTAAAAGTTTACAGCCAGGAATAACAGAGGATTGGGGAAGGGGGAAGGGAAGGCAGGAGAAATGACAAGCTCATATGACCTTCCATTACAGACCTATAGAAAGGGCTGGTACAACTCCTTTTTCAGACATCTTAATCCCTCCTCCTTCTGTGATGCTGAGCCAGGAATTTTCTGGAGACTCTGAGTCACACGGATTTCAGCTGGAAAGAGAGGCTTGACAGCAGCTCCGCAGGCACAACCAGCCATGTCTGGAGAGTTGCGGGGGGAGCAGCCAAGCCACCAATCTTCAACAAGAAAACATTTGTCTTTGAAGGAACAGGGAGAGACGCACCAAAAGTGTCGAAGGGGGAACAGGGTGCTTGTCCTTACTGCTTCTGGTCTCGGGAGCTCCTAGATCAGGGATATTCTTATGCTTGTCTGAGAGCATGGAGTCTCTTACAAGGTTTGGTTTGGATGCCCGGCTTGCTTTTGTTCTGCTGCAAGGAATTTGTGGGGGAAGGAGCTTTACATGTAAAATAAATTTGTTATTCTCTTTAAATGGCTTTATGCTGAGGGGCAGTGTAGGGAAGGAGGGAGCACAAAGCCAGACACGCTCTTCTTTCTGTCCTCAGGACACTGAATATTTCATAGTGACAGGGCTAGTGTGTGCTTTTTTGAGTTCTTTCCCCCACCTCAGCAGCTCCAGTAACTAAGCAGGAGAAGCCAGCTGGACACTTTTGTTCTGGCTTGGCCTTGGTGGCTTTCCTAACAACATGGGCTGGGTTCTGTTTGGACTGGAGAACAGTGAGGTTATCTGGCATAACAAGCTCACTCTTTTCCAGTTCCATTTAGTGTCTAGCAAAAACTCTAAGGTCAGAAGGGACCAATATGATCATCTACTCTGACCTCTTGCACAATCCTTTGATACCTTATTTGACCCTTTTTGTAGCACCTTTCTGCACATGCTTCAGGGCAACTGCATCTGTATTCTCTCTCTGTGACTCTTCAAGGGCACCTACTCTAGGCTTCTGACTCCTCAGCTGTCACCACTCGTAGACAGAGACCTGTGTCTCTATCTCCTGACCAGACCTTTTCCAGGCTCCACTCTTTCCTGTGATATTCACAGCCAGTCAGACTGCTTAAACAGGCTGGTGTATCTGCTTTTGCATACTCTTCAAAGGCTATGAACAGCTGTGGTTGTCAGCAGTCACAAGTTGCTACACAGCTCCTTCTAAGCAAGCACATTTAGTCTTAAAGTGAAAGCATTACAGAAAAACCATATAAAAAAGAAATTCCTATATACATGTTAAAAGCTTACCAGCAGTCAACTATTGGTCTTACAGGGTCTCAGCAGATCAAAGGTCTTTCAGCCCTTCCCAGGAGGAACTGGAGCTCTCCTTGGACACACAGGCTATGTCTACACTAGAAAATTAGTCCAGATTAAAGAGGCTTAATCCAAACTAATTTGATCCCCGTCTACACTAGGCTTTGCCTAGTTTGAACTAAAAAATTTGCTTAGTTTGAACTTAGTTCAAATTTTAGTTCAAACTAGCACGATGTAGCCATGATGGTTCAAACTAAGAGGTTAGTTCAAACTAATCATGTTTTTTTTTTAGTTGGAACTAAAAAGTTAGTTTGAACTAACTTTTTAGGTCGAACTAAAAAAACACGGTTCGTTCGAACTAAGAAGTTCTGGTTAGTTCGAAATTACCCACAATTAGTTCAAACTAACTCTGAACTGCTTAGTTCAGACTAAGCAAGTCCGAACTATGCAATTAGATGTAGACATAGCCACAGTTCAGCCTTTTGCTGGTTCAGAAAGAAGGCACTGAGTCAGTTTAAGCACAAGGTATTTATCCGAAGGTCTGTCCTTCATCTGTTGGACTATAGAGAATCCAGTAGGCACCAGTATATGTGAGCCTCCCCTGATGGGGTTAGTGCTATTTGGAGATGCTATAACCTGAGTGAATTTACTTAATGACCCCTCCCCACTGTTCTTAGTTTCTAAAGGACTGTGGTTCCCCCTCATTCATGGATTGACATACAGTCCCTGGCCCACAGTGATACATAAACTTAAAGTAAGAATTCCCAAAAATATTACAGGAAATGGCCCTGATTAAGAGCAACAAGTAATGGTGTCTCCATCTCTCTGTGAATATGGGTTCCAGGGTGCTGCTTTGGGCGCACAGAGTACCAGAGCAGTATATCTTCATAACACTGTGCTTCTAATAAGCAAACTAACACACACAGATTGATTTCTCCTGCACCACTGTTGCTCATCAAACTGCTTAAAGGACCTGATTGTTTTCTTGCACTTTACTGGAAAGTGCAATTACAGTAATGCAGATATGTTCCTAGGGCACTCTTTCAAGTGAATGTTACTTGCATCTGATGTGGCAGTGATGGAGATGGTGTTTTTGTTACACTATAGTGTTTATTTTCATCTGTCTAGAGGGGAACTTGCCCAATTTAGACAGCCAGGGAGGCACTTGAACTCCGTAGCTCCATGGGGAGCTTATAGTTTGTTCATTTATTGTGTACCCTGAGGAAATTTTAATCCACGTGAGAGTGAGAGTCTGATAGTAACTGGAGCCAGACAGAATGGGTCTGATTCTCTTCTTGCTTTTCCTGGGGCAAGTCAAGAGCAAGTGACCAGTAGATGACAGAATTTCACTGGCATAAAACTGAGGAAATAGAGTTAAGAATCAGGCCTGAGGCATTTGCTTCATGTCTGGTTTCTTCATGATAAAGATAATAGAAGAGCATATGTATCGTAGAAGGAATATATGCAGACCCAAAGAACTTCTTCCTTTTTCCCTTTTCAGCAATGCCGTTAGTTCCCAGAAGTATTAACATATTTTTTAAAAAGTGCTAGGAATTAAGACACAACATTCAAGCTCTTTTTCACTTGCCCTATTCATTGACATTCATCTTCCAGAAGTAATGAACCCTAGAGTTGAGTATCAAATTTTATTACTGCATAAAGTTCTGAATATTCTGCTAGTCCCATGGTCAATCATCTCGCAGGCTTGGATCCTGCAAACATTCACACATGCTTAACTTTATATATGTAAATAGTCCCAGTGTTTGACGTTACATATATAAGTAGTTCCATTAAAGTTAATGGGCCTATTCATGTACATTAAGTTAACCATGTATGTTTAAGCATTGGCGAGACTGGGGCCTATATTCTTATTCCTCTTAAGAATCCCATCATTTATAATAATCAGATCAGCATGATAACATTTTACACCCATTTTGCATTTATTGGCTATGTCCACACATACATCATTATTTCAAAATAAATTATTTAGAAATGAGTTATTTCTAAATAAAGTCCTTATTTCGAAATAAGTTAATTCCAATTAAGAAAATGTTAATTCGAATTAAGGGAAAGCCTGCTTTCAAAACAGCTGTTATTTCGAAATGGTTATTTCAAAATAAGGCTGTTTGGATGGTGTTGTTTCAAAACAACATGTCCAAACGGCGTTATTTTGAAATAACCATTTTGAAATAACAGCCGTTTCAAAATGAATGGGGTTTAAACTGTTTCAAAATGACGGCTCTTATTTCGAAATGACAGTGCCTGTCATTTCGAAATAAGAAAACACCGTGTGGACATTCAGTTTTTTATTTCGAAACAACCAGTGTTGTTTCGAAATAAAAGACTCGTGTGGACATACCCATTGTATACAAGTATAAATGTGGTGAAAGGCAGTAGAGATTTGTAGTCCTATGACCAGGTTCAGATTCTCCTCTCACAATGTTGCCCCTCATTGGCTTCAAAGTGGAGTCACTCCTGATTTATGCCTGTGTGAGTGAGCAGAGAATCCATCCCCCTAGCCTAGGAACTGGATTGGAAGTAATTAATGAAAACAGGATCTCTCATACTCCTTAGTTTCAGTCAACCTGGAAATACCACAAGCATAGCCTTTTTTAAGAGTATTTTAGCATCTACAAATCAGATACCCAGGTCCTTAGCTGGTGTACATTGGTTTAACCTCCTGAGGGGAGTTTGAAGCAGAGCTATGCTGATTTACATTGAGGGGTGACCTAGCCTAGTAATTTGTAAAATGTGACCACTTTCACACTTCGAGAAAGATTCAGGTTTGGTTTCAGCACAACTTTGGATCCACCGTTACTTTATCCAGCTGGCCACCTGCTCCCATAGGTCTTAAATATGGGGCAGGGTGGGCAAGTGCCCCAGGCCCTGTGCTGGGGGAGGGATGGGGCCATGCAGATTCCAGCAGATGGCTGGCTGCAGCTCCAACTAGTCAGGTGAGGTGATGGGGCTGGGGCTTATGCTCTCCCTTCCCTTCCTCTGAGTAATAGAAGCACAGAATCCTACATCCTTGCTTGAAAATCCTCATTGAGTTTGGAGCAGAGCATGCTATGTAGTGTGACTGCCCTTGCTTCTGTCTCCTTTATGGGGATCCCAAATCTGCAAAGAGCCAGCAATGCCCTGCTCATGTGAAAGGAGTTCTGTGTCTTTTTGAGAAGTGACTGGAGTCTGCTCTCCACACTGCTTCCTCTTCGCTGCACTGTACAGAGGAAGCCGGCTTGGGGTGAGGATAATACAAGCCCTGTGTCAGATGTGCTAGAGCACTTGCTACCTGGCTTAGACAAATGTCCCAAGAATTTAAATAAAATGCCACAACACAGGCCTCATTCTGGCATTGTTACATGCACCTCTCACCACTGACCTCAGCAGCATTCTGATGTACAGGTCAACCGTAGAGTATCACTCCAAATGTTTTTCTAGATCTAAATGGCAAGTAGGAAATCAATTCCAATAGATCATCTTAGCACAGGAGCCAAACAAAGAAATTAAGGCTTCAAGATTCTTGTTTTAAGGTTTCATTTAATCCACACCAGCAATGAAGCTAGACATTAAAAACCTACTAAATCCCTCCCACACTCACTTACCTGACAGGGAGCTGAAAACTGGCTTCTTAAGAATGACTTCTTAGACGGCACCTGACACACGAATTTAGAGTAAAACAAACAAGGAGTCAAGCAGTACTTTTAGAGATTAACAAATGTATTTATTACATGAGCTTTCATGGGAGAAAATCCCACTTTGTCAGATGCTTGAAAATCTGTACTTGCATTGCCCTCCAAAACTGGATGTGTCTCAAAAGCAGTGCGTGAGAGGGGCACTCAGATTTCTGCCTTCCATTTGGCCCTGCTCCCTCCCTGAGCCTTGTCATGCTGGGGACTTGTGACCCCCTAGGACAGCAGTTTTCAACCTTTTGCAGTTCATGACACACTTGGTGGCATATCAGGACTCTACATGACATGCCAGCCCACCCCCAGGTCAAATCCAGCCATCTCCCCAACTCTCTCCGACACACCATCTACTGTGTTGCCACACAGTAATGTGCCCTGATGCAGTGGCTGGGAACCACTGCCCTAGGGGGTTCAGGCTGGATAGACCTCAATGGGAGGGAGGTGCAGAGGAATGCCTGCGGGAGGGCAAGTGAATTCTTTCCATACAGAGCAGTTTCCCCATGTGGGCCAGGTAACAGCTGCTGCACTCTCCAGGCTCATGTAGGTTTAGTCCTTGGGGCTCACAAACCACAGGGTGCTGGTGGCAACGATGACCATGTGGGACTGCCTGGCCTGCCTGGCCCGGTGTGTACGTGACTACAAGGAATGAAGCTGCTCCCACTGTACCAACTAGGGACTGAGCACATGGCTGGGCCTCACTGCCCCTTCTCAGACAGTCACTTTCTGAACCCCGAGCTACATCCGTCCTGGCACACAGGCCCTAGCTACCCCCTGCTACATGCTGAGTTAAAGCACTGCCTGCACCCCTTTCTGCAAACAGCTGCTAGCTACCCCCTACCTACACTCTGAGTGGTTTTCAAACTTTCTGAGCTGAGCACTCCCCCAACTTTGAGTTATAAACTTTGGTTGTGTGTCCGCCGCCTCGAGCCAGACCATCTGGAAGGCCTGTTGAGGTAAACCAAGGTGTGGAGGTGGCACTTTCTCCCCGGGCTGTGCCAGGTGGAGCTAGCCTGAGCCCCACCACTCCAAATATTGATGTCAAACTATTCCTATTTAAAAAAAAAAAAACCCAAAAAACCAAAACACCTAGAATTTTCAGGTGCCAAAGGAATCATGGTTAAAACTGTCCTCCTTTCTAGATCTGAAATGGCTCTCCTGCTTCAGCCTCTTTTCATATCATTACAATGAGATCAGGCAGTCAGGTTGTATATTAACAATTGTGTTAAAGAAGTTTCTGTTTATGATGCTTTCCCCATATAAAGTGACACAATGGAAACCGCCTGTGTCTTGTATTAAAACAGCCAATGTGACTAAGTTTAAAACATATAAAATGTAAGTTTAAAATACACATTTAAGTTCTCTCTGGAGGCATGGCTGACAAAAATCCTATTCAGACAAACCCTATTTGATGGAGACAAACACAGACCTTTGCATTAGACCTGTAAGTGCCCTCCAACAGATAAAAGGTTAGTTCCATTTTCCATTTGAGTGAGTGAGGGGTCAATACTGGTGGTGATAATAAACAGATGAAGGGACATCCTCAGTAAAGACAATGCACAGGGAAGCTGGGTTTAAACTCTATGGTTCCACGTTGGGAGGAGGGGGCCTATGAGCTAGTTGCTGTGTATTTGCATAGGTCCAGTGACTTCAGAGGAGTTACAGTGTTGATCTCCTTGTACGGTTCATAAACCTGTATAGGGGAGCTCTGAATTAGTTGAATCAGTTCCCACCTTCACAAAGCAGTTCCAGGTGTGGGATTTACAAAACCTGTGAAAAGACCAAGTTAAGGCTGGACTGACTCCATTATGGTTGGGTTTTGAGGGACAGGTAACGATGCATGCCTCTGTAGTCTTCCCTCTTCACGTATGTGGGTCACTAGTACCTTGGAAGTTTCTCTGTACAGTACAGTGTGCCCTCCATGCACAAGTCCACAGGGCACTATCTCTTAGTGGAGTCCTGGAATTTTCTTCTTCTACTAACTGGGGGCTTTAAGTCCCTGCCATGACTTTCTGCAGGCAGCGTTATCTGTACTGCCACTGCCCCCATCCCTGTAATACCTGGATGCCAGATGACCATGCCAGGCAAGGCGTATGATTATAAAGAGCTTGCGGAGGGCAGCAGAATTGCTTCAAAGACTTACTGAAAGTATACCTTTAAAAAAGTGGTATCCATTCAACAGACTGGGAGAACTTGCAGTGGAACAGAACACTGGTGCCATACCATACACCAAACTACAGCCCATTTTGAGAGGCACAGATGTGGTCATGAGACAGAGATGCAACAAAGGAGGAAAGAAAGGACTTAGCTGCTATGTCTCCTCCAAGATTACACTTATCACCTTTTGGGGAAAATCTGCAGGGCATGAATTGGGCTTTTTAGCCGCCTAAAAATCCACCAAGGTACCTTTGTGCAGACAGTACCCATGTATCAATGAATGGTCAAAGATGACTCTCTTTCATATATATATTCAGGGGTTACCTTGCTTGTGATGAATCCTTTATTATTCAGTGGTAGATCATTTCAAGCTGATTGCTATCCACCTCTTTAGGTGGAGAAATCCCAGAATTCAGTCAGACATCATCCATGGTCGGCCAAACAAGGTCATCCTGTAAGACAGGCCTGCTTTTTCCACCTTCTGTGATCGATCAAATATTCACAGCTCCTGTGAGGAATGTTAATATCTCAGGGTTGTGGACTTCAATTACATTTATATCTACAGTAGATTTAAAGACTGCAGGAACATGTGTAATATTGAAACACTTGTGAAAACAAAGCTAATGGTATAATTGCCACCTGGCCAGATCCAATATTCAATGCCTATGAAAATAATGGTATTATTGTGTCAGGAAGAGCTTACAATGGAAATCCAGAGCAGCTGCAGGTGGTTTGGAGTCAAACATATATAAGTCCATTTAATCAGTAAGCTAGAGAAAATATTTTGCAATTCAAATACCTGCTGATGATCAGCTCTTTTAAATGAGCAACCTTCTATCATAGGCCTTGTGGCATAATCAAAAAAGAATACTTTTTGTGTAGTCCCAAGTCCCTGGGATTCATTCTTTTTAGTGTGGCTGGTAGGCAGGCGGGCATCTTGGCTTTGTGACAAAGACCCTAGAATAAGGGCTTCAAACTCAAATCACCATGGCTGTGTTCAGACAAGAGTTTTATTTCGAAACAAGAGCCGTTGTTTTGAAATAAAATTTCTTATGTCCAGACGATGTTCCATTATTCCGAAACAACGGGGCCCGTTGTTTCAAAATAACAGCTGTGGTTTCAAAACAGTAAAACCTCACATGAAATCGAAATAGCCGTTGTTTCAAAACAACAGCGTTTGGACATGTTATTTCAAAATAACACTTTTGCCCTTCTCCTTCCCAGGGTGCCTTCCTTTTAGCCTTTATTGGGTGGGGGCATGGCCCAGGGAGGGGGCCATGTTGCCACACATCCCATGGTGTCCCTCTCGTAAAGCGAAATAGCAAGTCCTGTCTTTGGCCATACTATCTCGCTTTGAGCTTGTCCCTTAATTTGAATTAACTTATTTCAAAATAACAGTTTATGTGTGAACATAGCTCATGAGGGCTGCATGAGGACTAGTACAGGGCTGCACGAGGATTAGTACATTAGCTTGAGGGCCGCACCACTGAAACCTTTTCACATAATGATATTGCAAATATTGATAACAAGAGTGTTATTGCGGGCTACGGGAAATAGCTTTAGAGGCCGCATGTGGCCCATGAGCTGTGTGTTTGAGACCCCTCTGCCTAGAAAGTAGTCATAGCTTATTACTGCACATTGTGTCTTTGTTGGGACTGGGAGAAAAAATAATTGACACAGATGCAAGATACTGTATCCTTGTCCAGTTTGTTTATAAACTTAGATACTCGTGAATGGTGAAAGGTTATAACATACAGCAACTTGACTAGCATACCTGAATTTCAGCAATATAGCTCTTTGTTCAGGCTGTTTCTCTCCTTTGCTCTTAAACTCACTGTTTCAGCCATCCTCTGGTTATGGATGTTCCCAGACCTAAAAATGAAGCTTCACCATTTCACAGCTTGGGTATTTTCCAGCCAAAAAAGAAACCCACCAGAATATAGTGATTAAAGACTCTCCCGCTTAACACAACCACTCACATGTCTGCTATTCAAGTCGAAAGACCTGCATTGGGCTCACCAAATAAATATACTGTATTCTATATTTGGAGGGGAATGTTTGGAGGGTCTGTCAACCAGTTCTTCAGGGAAAAGGGACAGCTCCAAAATAACTAATTTCAACCCATTTACTATCTTCAGACCTGTAACAATTTGCTAAGGAGCCTTACACAGATAAACCAAGACAATACTGTGTGTTCTTTATGTGCTTCCTCTGTGCACCAGTGAAGACACCTAAACTTTCATGAGTGATCCTGGCCTCAAACATATACCTTGGTAGACAGTGGATGACTGAATTTCAGTATTATGCTGTGGGATCACATCTCAGTCCAAACATCCTTTCCTAGGGCAGGCTCTGACTAATAGCTGCCTCATGAGGAAACAAGACTTCCAGCGCTACCAAGCACTTCTGGACCAAAGAACTTGTCAGACATACTCCCCATCTTGTGCTTCTGACAACTCAAGCTGCAGTCCCAAGATACCAACCTCCACAAAAGGGAATAGGAGCAGAAGCCGCAAGTCTGCAAGGTGCAAATTCTGAGACAAGTTTTCTGTCTTAGGTAGGGTTGTGTTTATATTAACACATACAGTTGCCAGCACACAAAGCATTGTGATACACTTTGTCCCAATAACCAGTTTGGATTAGAAACCTAAAACCTGAATCAAATACATACCATAAGAAGAGAGCCCAGAAGGAGAGCCCTAGGCTATGTCTACACTAGAGGGCTCAGGTAAGTCAACTTAGTAAGGTTGACTTAAAGTAGATTTTATTAAGTTGACTTAGAGAGGTCCCATTTGTTTAAGTTGACATTATTAAGTTGATTTAAGCCACGGGACCCATTTAAAGTCAACTTAATAAAGTCAACTTTAAATGGATCCCCTGGCTTAAGTTGACTTTATAAAGTTGACTTAAATGTCTATAATGCACTAAGTCAACTTTACTAAGTTGACTTTAATGGCCACATTTTATTAAGTCAACTTAATAAAGTCAACTTAACCCTTAAAGTTTACTTTAAGGGTAAGAGTTCTTAAGTCAACTTAAGCAATTGCTTAAGTTGACTTAATGAACTCCAAATGTGGCCCTCGAACTGCTTAAGTCGACTTAAGCCTGGTTAAGTTGACTTAAGTCTCTAATGTAGCCATAGCCCTAGTGACACTCGTGTTTGAGTGTAGCCAGTAAGTTAGATAGTGCTTTGCAGCATGACTGCTTAGCTTTGGGGGAGGCTACAGGTATTTAGAGACACTGATCACCCAGGATAACTTGGCAGTGAAGACGTATCCTTATTTCAAATCCAGCTCAGCCTGGTAGTGAAACAATTACTTAGTGAACTGTATAAAATGAATGTTTGTCTCAGACTGGTCTCTACTAGATTGGTTTCATCTTGACAAAAAATTATCACAAGAGAAATAATAGTCTCCATTGTGAGCAGGTTGAATGCAGGACCCACAGACTAATTGCACATGCAAACTGAATTATAATCTCATCCCTAGAGGTGGCACCATAAGGACAGGATTTCCACATATTTTGGGGGTGCACGGAGTGGAAGAGGATATCATGTTCTCCTAAAACCACTCTACATGCAAACAGAATTTCAAATTCTGGGATCATCAGTCTGGTATCTTTCACCAGTGCTACTTTCACACAAAACTTGCCTGAAGAAAAATAAAAACTCCAACTCTTTTTACATGGTCGCATATATCTACACTTTCTCTTTTTTGACTATCCCTGGAAACAAAAATCACAACACTTTCACTGGCAATATTTGCAGCCAACCCTAGGGAGTATCAGAGTGCTTGTGAGACTTCTACAACCAGCAACAGAAACAACCCATTTTTTCATCCTAATCTAAAAGGAAACCTTTGAGCTTCTCCTTTTGTTGCTGAATATATCATCATGACAGAATATCTCAAACCTGTCCCTCACAAGTGCCCCCCCCTCCAGTTATTTGTAAGGTAAAGGGAATCCTTTCTCCCTTGAAAAACACACAAGGAGTCTTGATCCAGGGGTAGCTGTGTTAGTCTAGTTCAGTAAAACTAATAAGGAGTCCTGTGGCACTTGAAGACTAACAACTTTATTTATTGCATGAGTTTTTATGGGAGAAAATCCCACTTCGTCAGATGCTTTGAAGATGGGGAAACTTACAGAATGGGATTTCTCTCCTGCTCTCTGAGGTAGTAGGGAGGTTCAAATTCTCACAGCTCCACTCCTCATGTCACTGGTCAGGCATGACTATTTAAAAAAACAACAAGGAGTTGTGTGACACTTTAAGACTAACAGATTTATTTTTTGCAAAAAATAAATGTTAGTCTTAAAGTGCTACGTAACTCCTTGTTGTTTTTTTGCTGGACTAGACTAACACGGCTATCCCTTTTGAAACTATTTAATACACAGTATCTGATGAGGAGAGGCAGGGGGAAATCACAAGGGATTATAGGAAAAAATAGAGTATGTTTGTGAATGAAGAATGCTCTCAAAGGTCTTGGAATTCTCCAAAAATAGACACAAATTCCTGAGGAAAATGTGCTCTGCATGTAGGAGTGGCGTGATACTTCTGCTACTGTTTAGGAGAAGTTGGGGAAGGAGGTGGAAAACGTACTGGAAAATATCTTCATTCAGTCTCTCTCGTTCTTGGCTTCAACATGAGAACAATTATTGACTTTCATCCCGTAGTCCAAGCATATTGCTGCCAACAGCTGTGTTCAGAGAACCCCTTGCACTTCACCATTAACAGAGGTCTTCATCTTAGCAATACTTAATGCAAAAGCTCATCTGCCCCATTACTGATTTTTTGGGGATTAAAAAATGTAGAATTTTTAGGACCCTGTAACTTTTCTCTCTTTTTTTGTGTTGTTTCTTTGTTCAATTTTTCATTTGGGATTGCTGTGCCATGTACTGAATCCCTACTACTGTCCTTACAAACACAAGCACATGCACAGATTCCAAAGTGCAGCTTGTTTTTAACAATTTATAATCTGAGGGAGAGTGGGGAGAGGGGAAGTAACCCATTAGGATGAACAAACTTGTCTTGTTCTCCTATTGTTCATTTTCTTCTAGTTCCTATCCCTCAAAGTTCAGAGTGACATCTAGTGTTAGTGGCCTTGAGTAACACCAGAAAAACACTTGCATTTCTCTAGCCATGAAAGCAAAGTATTGCCAGACCAGGTTATTTTTGCAGCAATGGGTGCAGTTTCATTTGTTCTGAGGTTGTTAGAATAACCCGTCCAGGGATTTTTGCTTCTCTTCTCTCACACTCTGTGGGTGCTGCTTTAAATAATAGAACACTTTTATGTTATGAGCTAGAAATTTGGTACTAGCAGCAGCTGCCACGGGACTTGAAATTAGGGGGGTGTAGGGGGGGTGTTGGGGTGCTCACTAAATTGGTATAGCACTGTTACTAGCTGACAGCTGGGCGGGGTGTTGGGAAATTAAGGGGGATGGATGTAGGGGGAGTGTTAGGGAAATCCCTGGTTACTAGGACCGGACATATTCCCCTAGGTGGAGAAATTTATCAGCAGAACTTTATAAAGGGTGACTTTATTTGTAGTTCATAATGACACATTGTTACACATAAGACTTACATTCCTTAGGGGCCCAATCCCACTAACGTCAAGGAAAACCTTTCCATTGATCTGAATGGGAGCTGAATTGCATATGATTTTCCTCTCCTTTTAGTCACATTTTGGGCGATACTTTTACCAGGAGAGTTGTCTGTCTGATTTGTTTGTTCAGGAGGATATACACTATCGCTTAAGTTGATCTGACTTATGTCACTCAGTGTGAAAAAGACATCCCTCTGAGCTACATGAGTTATGGTAACCTAAGCACTGTTCTGTGTTGGCAGGAGACACTCTTCTGCTGACATAGCTTCCACCTCTTATGGAGGTGGAATAATTATGCCAAAATGACAGCAGCCCCCCTGCCTATCAGCATGCAGCATCTTCACCAGATGCAACATAGAACTTGTGCAGACTTGCCATTGGAGATACTGCTAATTAATATGCTTGTGTAAAGCTCTCTATTCATATTTTCTTATTTTGCTGCATTATTTGTAATCTCTTGTTTATACAAACCTTTTAAATAAGAGCAAACCTAAAATGAAGATGGGAGCCAAGTACTTTTCAGTGTTTTAAAAGTCCTGCTTTTAACTAATTGCCCTCATCCTTTGCTGGGTGGCAGCAAACCAAATGTTCTTCAACAAATAGATCTCACCACCTCCCTCATGAAGTGCATGTCTTGCTTATGGACACAGAAACATCTTTGTGCTAAGACAAAGTTCAGGATCCATCAAACCTGTACACTGCCTGTATTGCTATACAGATTGGAAATCCAGACGCTTTTACAGGCAGATAATAACACAGGGTTGATAATAACAAACAAAGGCTGGTGACATCTGAAAGTGATGGGGCAATCCAGTTCCTTTGGGTAGGAGCAAATACAGCAGTAGGGAAAGGTGGACAGAAGCCACTGACTGCAGACCTGGGAGAATCTCCCTGGAGTGCTGGCAAGGATGGTGCTACTCCCAAATGCCAGTAAGTCTGAACAGCATGTGGTGATGTCACTTTTGCTTTCTTCTTTCCAGCAGGTTTGGGGAAATCTAAATAGGGTTTCCACTTCTTTCCGCTCCTCTGGTGGGTGGGAGATGATATTGTTGCACAAAATCCTAGCTTTTTAAAATCTGTCCTTGAATAAAATGCCCAATGCCTCTATTAATTTTCTTGCCCTTCCTAGGCCCATTCCAATTGCAGCTCCAGCCTTTTTGAGAGGAGTCATGCAAAATAAATTATAACATATTCTGTATTATTCTGTCTCCTTTATATACTCCAGCTTCTTACTCATTTCTGTCCCCTTGCTGTCCTCTGCGCAGATGTCTTCACTGAGTGCTCTGTAATAACGCCTAGAGCTTTTTTCTGAGAACTTCTTATTCAACTTTATAAAACTCAGTTGAGAACTCATAGCTGTGTACAATTAACCTGTTTACTGCCCATTCTTTATTTCTTTGCATATTTCTATGCAGAATTTCATATTTCAGTTTCTTGCACTAGTTTAGTAAGGTATCTCCAAGTTCTTATATCACACCTATCACCGTGGTTTCTGAGCCAGAGGTTCGTTAAGAGACATGGTTAGCATCTGTCACAACTTCTGGACAGCACCTCATCACTCGCTCTAATCTTAACTAACCTAAATAATTTCATGCCAGATGTCACCACCCTTACTCACTTCACACTCAGAGTAGACCCATTAATTTCTCAGTGTAAGATGCTACTTGATTTGAAAAAAGATGGCAGACTTGGGCTAGTGAAGACCATGTGGTAGGTAGAAGACAGGGAATCAGAGAGATACGAAAGGAATTTTAACAGAACAAGCAAGGAGTCCTGTTGCACTTAAACACTAACAAATTTATTGGGAATAAGGAATTTTAAGTATCATGTGTATCTTCCTTTGATTGCCACCAAAATCATGTGGCAGATAGACCAGTCTTTAGTTCTACTGATCCATTGAAGTTTTCCCATTCACTTCAGTGAGCAGGACTTCCTCCAGCATTTTAGATTTAACCTTACTTTTCCAAGTTTAATAGTTTCCCCCCTAGAGTCACTTAAAGGATCATGAAAGTAGGTGGAGGGAAGTGGGGGCATGTTTCAATTTATTACAGATTTGGGTTCTGTTAGTTTTCATCAGATTCACTTTGAAATGCTACAGGCTAAACATCTTATAATATCAGGGTTTTCCTCCATTAATCAAGTTTTACATTCACATAAAAATGTATTTTGTACCACACCACTCAAGTTTATGTGCACTACAAAATGAACTACGCATTAACCTTATACATAAATATGGTATGTGGTATGATACGAATTACAACCAAAACCTGAATAGTTCAAGTCATATGTGAATCTTTTTTTTTTCCGCACTCCTGGCAGTTAATGAGTTTTAAAATGTTAGATTTTCTCTTTATCTAAATATGTTTCCTATTTCTCAAAACAGGCATAAATGTCTAATTAAGACTTAAAACAAAAGTAGTCCGTGGTGATACTTTAGGGTGTGTTCACACAGCAGTCTTATTTTGAAACAACAGAGGTTGTTTTGAAATAAGAAACGCCATGTTCACACGAGGTACCGTTGTTTCAAAACAACTTAAACCCCATTTGGTTACGAAACAACGTTGTTTCGAAATGAGTTGTTTCAAAACAATCCTGTCAGAACATGTTGTTTCGAAACAACGGTTGTTTTGAAACAACCATCTGACCTTCCTGCCAGGGTGCTCAGCACCCCGGGGAACAGGAAGTTCCTGCCTGGGCGTGCCTGGCTGGCAACATGGCTGCCGACATGGCCCAGTGGGGCGGCCGTGTTGCCACACCTCCCATGGTGCCCTGCCCCTGAATCAAAATAGCAAGCCCACAGTGTGAATGTGCTATTTCAATTCCCGCTTTTTTCTTTATTTCAAACTAACTTGTTTGTTATTTTGAAATAAGTTATTTCGAAATAAGGTGTTATTTTGATACAAGTTGTTTTGAAACAACTTGTATCGAAATAACCCCCAGTGTGTGAACATAGCCTTCGTGATGAATTAGCCCCCAAAATGTAGATACATATTTTGCAATTTTGTACGCATAAGACACACAGAGAGGAAAACTACAGCATTAAAAGCATGCATATGCATTCTTTACTTGGACAAATATTAAGTGCAATTTGCACCTTAGTATAATCTTTTTTTAATAAGAATAGTTTAAACTAATACATGACCTCATAGACTCTAAGGTCAGAAGTGACCAATATGATCATCTAGTCTGGCTGCCTGCACAATGCAGGCCACAAAACCTCACCCAGCCACTCCTACAATAAGCGTCTAACAAAGAACCTACCAGCAGATGAGCCATTCCCCATGCTGTTGAGGAAGACAAACCTCGCCTCCCCCCCCGAGCCCTAGCCAATCAGTACTCTGACCTAAATATGTACTCATGCAGAGATGTCCGGCACAGTTAAGTCATTAGGGCAGGATTAAAATGCTAGGCTTCAAAGTGCTGGCATTTGTTTCTTAGAGAGGATGGGTCAGGCAGGAACAAAAAAACTCCATAAACCTTCAATTGACTTCAGAATTAAAAACATATGCTGAAGTCAGAAGCATATAGATGGCTTTGCTGACACCAGTAGGCATCGCTACAGTTGACACTGCCATGTCATTGGGCCCCTTTTCAAGAAAAGGGTATTACTTTAAAGAAATAAGAGTAAATCCATCTTTCACAAACGATGTGCCTTGCTAGACTGATACGTCACATTTGGCTACCGTCATCGTTCAGTTTAGGACTGGCACAGCATAAACTGTTGTATAATTTCAGCAGAATTATATTAGAAGATATCAGAAGTGTTCAAGAGGAAAACACAAGAGGCAAATATTTCTTTTTATTTAGATGTATTTTAGGCTCTCTTTCTGATCAAACCAGATCCTGTTCTCTGTTACAGCTGTGTCAATCTAGCATACTCAAACTTCATTATTTTCAGCAGAAATACTTCAGATATACCCCAGTTTATCTATGATTGACATCTGGCCCATTTTATGTGCATTTCAAAAGCAGAACTGGACAACCACACAAAAATATTTACTAGAGAATTGCTTCTTTATTGGCGTGGGAGCGCATGTCATCCCTTCTTGTCAGTCTCTGAGGGAGGCCAGGCCCCCTTGCTGTCAAGCTCACACAGGGGAGTTAGCTGTTTCTGATGCCCTGGCCTCTAGGCAGGGCAGGGCAATAAGCAGGACAAGGAGTTCTGTCCCTCAGAGAGGGACAGACTTAACAAACAGTCTAGATGGGCTCTGCCTTCCAGGTCTGGCTCTTGAGCACCACATAATCTTCAGGCAGAACAGAGCAAGCATGGAGTCTAAAAGGGCTCTGGTCTTCTTACAGGGACCAGCAGTCTAATGCCAGATGTCCTGGCTCTGATGGACAGCAGACAAACACAGGCCTCTTGGCCTAAAGTAGGGAGACTCTACTCCAACTGGGGTTGGTGGCTGGCAGTAGGGGGACCCAGGAGCACCCTACGCCACCACGTCCCAGCCCAGGACACTAACAGTGGTGATTACATGGGCATTGTTTGCAAAAGGCAGAGGGACATTGGTACCCCAAACAGAGGCTAGGTGTGGGAGGGACACAAGGGATCATGAGCCACTGCCCCTCATGCATTTTTGTGAAAGCCAAGCTGCCCAGGACTTGTTCTGCTCTGCCTGGCGGGGCAGAGGAAGAGGGATCTGTCAATTCCACTCAATGCCTCCCTTGCACATTTCTGGCTCGTGCTTGGCCCCTCTTGCTGCAAGTGCCAGACCTGAGCTGGAAGTGGAAGGGGCAGAACGGAGCCACTTCTCCTGCAGGGTGCTCCCTGCCTCTGCAGTTGGATTCCACCACCCGGGCCCTAGTGCCGACTGACTTCTGCTGTTATGTGTGCTGGCTACCCTGCATGGCCACCATTCTCTTTTTTGTACAGTGGTGATCAGCGAGTGCCCATGGGGTGTGGAATGAGGGAAAGGGGAGGTGAGGCAGTGCAGAGGTAGTGGGGGAGGAGAGCAATAGAGATATGGGGGGCACGAAAGTGGGTGCTTTGCATGCAGCATTTCCTTGGTAGCAGAAGCAGCTAGGGCACCCCTGTCAAGTCAGCCTGCTTTCCCCCTTAGCCCTGGCAGCCCATGTACCAATCCAGGTAAGAAAGAGAGTGGGCTGGGGAGCTGTTTGCAGCATGCATCACCCCCACAAATATAGCAGTCAAACTGTGCCAACGGTGGAAGTGGATTCTGCCACTAGGTCAGGAGGGATCCAGCAGCAACATGCTGACCTGTGTTGAGGAAGCAACACAACTCATATGAAGTCAGTTATCTGTGGGCTTCGTCCTACCCTGCCTTCAGGTGTACCTGGATCCCATGGTCATCGTCTGGCTTCGTGGAGTACCCAGCCAGTGATAATCCCAGCAGCTCCTCAGTATCTGTGTTTCTGGGCAGCTCTGGGAGGTGGGGCAAGTCTTCGGCACAGCAAAGGTACTTGTTGGATTCCTGTTCCAGTAGCAGGAGACAGACACCCTCCTCCTTCAGATGTTCTCCTCCAGCTGACCAAGAGGGACCATCCTTTAGACTTCCAATTGCTGTCTGGCCCCTCTGCTTCCAGCAGGGGAGGTGTGATTTTCCTTGATCTGCCCATTGGGGGCAGGCAGTGGTCCCTCCTTGTCAGGCTCCATGGGAGGGTACGCCCCCTTGCTACAATACGTCAAATTGATGATGTGTGTCTTTCTGGAAGGTTGTTCCAGTCTAAAAGCTATCATCACAGCCATCTGAGCTAGGTGTTTTCCAAGTGGTCACCATTCGTTCTATGTCTGTATTGCAATCAGACATGTGATTGTAGCTCATGTAGGCATATATGTGCAGCTTTAATTTAGCCAGCACAACTAAAAATAGCAGTGAAGCCCTGGTAACTCAGGCTACAGTGCAAGCTGTACAGACCTGCCTGACACCCTGATGCGTTCCAAGTGCTGAGGTCTCGTGCCTCTGCATCGTCCCTGTTATTTTTACCCACAAGAGCTAGAGTAAAGCTAGCATGGGTAAAACTATGTGAGCTGCTCTGACACCACTGATTGCAGTGTAGCTATACCCTTACTCTGCATCGACATTCATTATCTAGCTGGAAAACATGATAAGTTCTTAGCTTTGTAGTGATGCACCTGATCTTCATTTCTCTTGTTCTCTTGTTGAATCGCTCTTTAGTTTTAGCTTGGGATTTTAAGTAGAGCATGAAGAGTAGGGCTGGGAAAGGCCAGCTATGTCAGTTAATTCATCCCAAGGGAGGCCTGTTCTTACCATATATTTTCAATGGCCAAGGTTTTGAAAAATGAGTGTCTCGGTGGGAGCTACTGGGCACCCAGACCTTTTGCAGATCAGACAAATGGATTTAGGAGCCTAATCTGAGGCAGCCATTTTTGAAAACCTTAGACCAGATAGCTGCTTCCAGTCTGGTTTTAAATGACCTAAAATGATAGGCTTCCCTCACTTTCCTTTGGATGCTCTTTAAGACTCCCATTGATGTTAAAGGATTTTGAATCAGGTCATCAGGGGTCACTCCAGTGAGTTCACTTGGGAAGTCCTTATGAAATACATGCATTTTGCACTGCCAGTTGTGCTGTTTTGTAATAACCATATCTAGTTGTTACCAGCTTCCCATCAATAGATCTCAAAGTGCTTTACCAAGGAGGTCAGCATCATTGCCCCTATTATACAGATTGAGAATCTAAGGCATGTTGAGGGGAAGTGCATGGCCGAAGAACACACAGCAGCAGAGCCAGAAATAGAAACTATGGCTCTGGAGTGCCAGTCCAGGGCTCCATCTGATGGGCCACACTGCCTAGGTAAAGAAAATTAAATCAAAGGAGCCTTGCTACCTATCTAGTCTTTTCATTTGGGATGGTTCTGAGCACATGATATCTGCATTTGTTTAGTTTGGATGACATGGTGGGTCTAAAGAAATATCCTCTTTCTCCAAATTCATAATGTCATGTCTTGTCAGCTTGCTCAGTGATCCTGGCGCTTAATCTGACAGCCCTCCCTTTTTCTATAGATCTAGATTGGGGTTCCACTTGTGCAGGAAAAGGCACAGCATATTTTATTGACATTCTGTGCAAGTACCATTATCACAAACAGGTGGCTGAGAAACTCATGCAAATGAGCTTTATTATTCTAATTTTCCATCATGGCCTAATTTGCATATAGGATGTTCCAGGAAATATTCTCCTCGATTCAATGACATCTCCCACTTTCCAAATGTAGATAACAATGCAAATTACATACATCAGAAGCTATAATCCCATCTCTGGGGACAAAAGCATGATTTAGCTGGAAAGAAAAAGGTACCTAACAAACAAGTTTCTGTTATTTCCCTTTAGGTAGTAATGAGTGGTGGCTGGTGAACTTTGGGGCAAGTGGCATGTATGTATGAGGTTGTCTACTTTGCACTTCTGCAACCTCTCCCCACCCCTCCCACCGAATACAGCTGATTGTCCAGGACCTCTCCCACTTCTCCTCCCAATGGAGAAATAAGGGTCGACTGTGACCTCTACTCACTGCATGGAAAGATGCTGATCAGTCAGTCCTCTTCTCCAACTCTGTCTATGGCTAAAGGGCTCCCCAGCCCCTTATTGAACCCTGGAAGCAAGCCAGCCAGGAATTTATTCACTTTCCACATGGGGAGGTGGGTGGGCTGGTTGTATCTCAGTCAATTCTCTGACACTGCAGACACTCAGATGTCCCCTTATTCTCTGCCTGTGGTACACAATAGGTTAGTCTCTTCTGTGGGTTACAGCACTTTGGTTTAATTTAGGTTATTGGGTTTAGAGTGGTGGTGATCTTTGAGATGTGGGTGTCCCTTCTGGCCTTAACTTCTATTAGACTGTATACTGGATATGTAGAATCATGAAACTGAAGTTACAGAATTACTTACACTGGTAGAATGAGTCCTACAGCATTTCAAAAGCTACCTGCCTGAATGATTTGTCTATGTTGCTCATCTGGGCCTTGGCAGGTTGAGAGATATGCCTGCAGGGGTTGGCTTTCTGAGCCAGGAGGCAAGCAACAGGAAGGGATAAGAGGGAGTATGATAAAGCAGGGAAGGAGTTTTATCTAACATTCTGTCAGTTGCTTTTTCCTGCATCTTGGCAGGGGACTAGACTAGATGACCTTGGAGTCCCTTGATTCTACATTCCCCCTTTGCATGGAAGTTACACAGCAATGAATCACTCTGAGTGCAACAATCACTGTTCACTAGTACCTTTGCAGCCACCTCTAAAGATTTACATGAAAATGACTTTAGTGTCCCCATCTTCCTTGCCAATTTCCAACAACTTGCACTCATCAGTATGCAGATTCAGCATGATACTCAGGCACCTGCCCAACTTTCAGTTGCAAATGTCCTGTTGGAACCAGTGGAACAAGGATAAAAAAATATTGCCCACTTGTAAAGTGTGGTGATTTTCTCAGACCCCAGAAAGTCAGATTGAGAACTGGACAAGGTGTAATTAGGTATCTGGAATATGTCCAAGACACTAAGACTAATAGCTTTTGAAAAACACCATTGTATTATTAGGTCCCAATCTTCCAAGTTGGTGAAGACCTATAACAAGCTATTCAGTGCCCTTCCCTAGCATTGACATTTAAAGGCATGATTTTCAGAGGTGCTGAGTGCCCACAACTCATCAGTATATGGGAGTGATGGATACTAAGCTCCTATCCAAATCAGTGACCAAGCCCTGGTCTACATTTACCACCATTTTTGGCAATGGTTGAAAGGAGATACACAAGTTACTTAAAATAACTTGTGTATCTCCCTTCAGCTTCTTAACATCCATTTACCTTTGTGGCTCTGGTGCATTAAGTTGAAGGGAAATAGCCTCCCTTCAACTCAGCGCTACTCCACTTGAGGGGGGTGGACTCAGTGATTGACTTCTGGGATGGTTGAACTGATGGCGGTGAATTTACTGCTGTCAGTATAGACATGCCTCAAGTTACTGAAGTTTAAGTCAGTAGGAGTTGAGGGTACACAGACCCTGGCAAAGCTGAGTTCTCAGTAGCTACAAATGGTCAGGGCCTCTCTTTTACCTCTCATCCAAAAGAAGGTATCTCCAACAGCAAAGAGCCTACTAACACCATTCTGGGGCACTAGTTCAATACAGGAGGAATGCTACCATCTGAAACTGTCCTGAACACCACAGTACCAGGAACTCTGTTTTTCTCTTTAAGATCTCCCAGCGAAGGCTCCAAGACAAGAAAGCACTTAAATCCATGTCTATTCAGATTAGCATTTTAATTAAATTAAATAAATTTATTGACTTCAATGGGAAGTCAAGTAGGAGTGTAAATGCAATCCAGAATAGGGATGCCTCCCTGAATCAGGGCCCAAATGCACTGCAATTTCACTTTAAGTCATGGGGGAAAATGTACTTGCCTACCTTCCTGTCCCAATAGAGAAATTAAACTGAAGGTTTTTTTTAAATGATCAAATATATAAACCTCTAACTCATCCCAGCACACTTTATCCCCTAATGATCAATCATTTTCTCATACACCACCCCTATGGAAGTTAAGGCTGAGATTTCTGTAGCAGGAAATACAAAGGTAAATTAAAATTCAGGACCAAGTTCAGAGTAGGTGTAAATACATGTGACTCCTTCAAAGGCAAGAGAGCTGTGCCTGATGACATCAGATCTAAATTTGTCCCCCTTTCCCTCCTCCTGCTAGCAGAAAAACAGGTGCATTAATCAGTCCGGGCAGAGAACATGCGTGGGGTGTTCTGACCTGTCATTCCTCCCTTACCGCTTCATTTTATCAAAACAAAAATAAGCCTCAAGGAATTTAAACCTGCTGTTTTTGTTCTGTTAATAAATAGCAATTGCAGGCTTGTTTTTCTTGCTCTCTTTTTGGGAGAGGAAGAAAATATTAGGAGAGTGAAGGTGAGAGGTCTTAGCATTTATGAAGATTGAGGGGGCTGGGACTGATAAAAAGGGTTAGGCTGACATGTTTGAAAAGTACCCACATTAGCCGACAAAGGGAACATGACAATGAAAGAACAAGATCTTAAAAAAAAAAGCTATAAAGAAAGCTTTGTCCAAGAGCATTTCATGTGATGAGCTATGTGCACAAGTGGACTAAATTACCAAGAGTGGGCACTGAAGCAAAATATTTAAATATATTTAAAAGTTAGAGAATTAAAAAAAAAAAGAGAAGAGATCTTGCTAAAGAAAAAAACTATGAAAGAGCTGAAAGAGGAAACAAGCATAAAAAAATAACAAGAGGGACAAAATGACAGAGCTGAATGGCACTGGTGGCCTTTTACTTAGCCACTTTCTTTTGTTCATCTTTGCTCACCTTGGATATGTCTACACTGGAGAGACTTAAGTTGACTTAACCAGGCTTAAGTCAACTTATGCAACTTCAGGGCCACATATGGAATTCATTAAGTCAACTTAAGCACTTGCTTATGTCGACTCAGTCACTCTTACCCTTAAAGGTGATTTTAAGGGTTAAGTTGATTTTATTAAGTCGACTTAACAAAATGTGGCCATTAAAGTCAACTTAATAAGGTCAACTTAAGACAGGAGAGCCATTTAAGTCAACTTTTTAAAGTCAGCTTAAATGAGGACTCTCTAAGTCGACTTAATATGGTCAACTTTAAGTCAACCTTATTAAATTGACTTACCTGAGCCCTCTTGTGTAGACATAGCCCTTTGGTGTTCCTGGTTAAAGGCCACGTTCTGCCTTTGAATGGATGCACAGGACTCTCACCTGCACATCCAGGGACAAAGGGGCAGAAGAGCACGTGAAGGTGAGGTAGGAACCCTGCAAAGTGCATGCTTCCCTTCCCTAGGAAGTTCACTAAAGTCCCCTTTATAGCTTGGAGGGCACAGGGAAGAGGAAACAGCCATTATGAAGCAGCTGCTGTCTTTAATGTTCTTCTCTCAACGTACCACATTTGTGTATGGAAGCTAAGGTGCATTAGCTCCCATTCTGCGTCTGTAGCCTTCTTTGTGTTTGGACACAAGCCAATGGCTCTTCAAGTTATGTCTACACTGTAACTGGAAGCAAGCCTTCCCATGTGGGTAGACTCTGTTGGAGGAGCTTGAGCTGCTGCGCTAAAAATAGCAGAGTGGATGTAGCAACTTCAGCTGGGATTTGGCCTAGTGACCCAAGCTCACAGCTATGGGTGGGCTTGAGAGCTGGAGCTGCATGTTCACACAGCTGTTTTTAGAGCACTAGCCTTAGCCCAAATGGGGAGCCGGCTACCCAGGCTAGGGGCTTGCTCTCAGATGCAGTGTAGACAAAACCTAAGACCGCAATGCTACCAGAGGGAAAGGGGGTTGGGCAACACAGAGTAGCACACTTCCCTCACCACAAGGGGTTAGTATTTCTCCCCATGGATGCCCAAGAATGATGCAGTTTTGGATGACTATTCTCACACATACCCTTTATCTATTGGGATGCATTCAGATGAAATTCATGGGCTACCTGTTCTTCTCTTTGGATTTTGCCATGGGAAGATGTACCATGGACCACAACATACACGATGCTAAGTACTTACAATTCCTAAACTGATGCAAGGAAATAGGCAAATTTTGCTGGTACTGTCTGCACTGGCTAAGGAAACTGAAGTATCACCAAAGAAGATTCTTCCTAGCAAGGTTAAAACAGCTAAGGCCCTGTCTCTACTGAGATTTGTAACTGTGTGGGTGCTTCCTTGGAGGAACTCAAGCCTGGTCTAGGTTACAGAAATGGCAGCTGCCCAGGGTTTATCTGCACATGTAGGTTAAGAATTACAATGTTCAACATTGTTCCTGATTTGTTCTAGTCCTCTTCCCCGCCCCCATGGCCTGGTGCTTCTTGTTAGATCTTCATCACGGTCACAGAAAAAGTGTCAAACCCTGTCCTTGTCTACACGTGCAGCTAAAACCTTGTTCAGCTGATCCAGTTGCTCACAACTATTGTCAGCAGAGGATCATTCTTGTAGTGCAGACAAGCCCATGGTACTCTGGAGCCTGGCCAGCATAAATTTGGCCTTTTTCACAACTGCATCATGTTTTTGGCTCATGTTCAATTTCTGATCCACTATAATTCCCAGCTCCTTCTCTGCATTATTGCTGCCTTGACACTTTCCACCCATTTTGTAGTTCTGCATTTGATTTCTCTTTCCTAATTGCAGTACTTTGCACTGGTTTTTATTGAATTTCACCTAACCAATTTTAGGCCAATTCACCAATCTCTCAAGATCCTTTTGAGTTCTAACTCTGCCTTCCAAAATCCCTAATTACCACTTCCTGTTCTGCACCAAATTCAGTAAAATAGATGGGGTCACAGTCTGGTGTAAAGGAAAAGTTAAAGGAGTGGAGCCCTTTTATAACAGAGCCAAATTTGACTCCTGGAGTTGGAGAATAAGACCTTGCCTATATAGAAGAATTGCACCAGTGGGAAATGCCATGTGTCTGCACGTATATTCTCTCTCATTGATGACTCTCTGAATCAACAGAAGTTTCTTCGGTTCACAAATGATGCTCTCAGAAAGAGTTAAATCAGTTTAGTGGAAATGTGAATGCATCCCACTTCTGATTTAAGTAGAGAAGTAGTAGCACAAGTAGTTCTTCCACAGCTGCCACACATTGCTCCCGTCCTCAAACATCCCCAGAAAGACCTATGGCCTCCAGAATGCCACGATGCACACCTTGCCACCAGCTGTCTTAGGCTGTGTCTTCACTACAGAGGTAATTATCTCCTCTCATGTGACCCTAGCTTGAGTGAGTGGCCACAGTGCATAAATAACACTTGAGCTGCAGAAGTTGGATTACCAGTATTCAATGGTTGTGTGAGAAACTGAGGTGTTGGGGTAACAGAAGCTATAACTTATATCCCGTAATGGGCCAGTCAGCTCAAGTTGAACATGCTACCACATGAGAGTTAGAGTTTGTGTGTAAACAGGACACAAATTAGAAGGAACTCTCCAATTCACTCTGCAGTCGAGCCAAGCAACAGGAGTGCTTCTTTGATCTCTGCAAGGGATGGGTGTGTAGTGTTCCTCTGAGCCATTTTCATGTCAACAGTGAAGTTTGGAAGTGGTGCTGGCACCAGATGAACCCTGGGTAGAGCATAAGGGATCACTGGAGTTTGACCCTTCCACTCACAGTTCCTCTAGCCCCCAGGAAGCACTCTATACTGTAACATGAAAGATACCTCAAATGCTGTGAGCTTCGTGTAAGTATGCAGTACCTGAGATGCCTGCCCGCTTCTCAGTTCACTACTCTGATTCAACACTGTACTGTGCACATAAGCGACTGCAAATGCAACGTGGTATGTACCTAGCAAGTGAGATGTGAACGTTTGCAGTTGGTGCATTTAGTTACTGCAATTTAACTACATCAGAAGAAGTGATCCTCATGCAATTTGTGTGGCTACACAATGGCATAAAGTTTTCCAAGTCTCATTTTTCAAAAGCAATGTAGGCACTTGTGAGGCTAGAGGACACTGTTTTTCAGTGTGTCTTAGGCACCTGAGTCTCTTTGGAAATTGGGAATTAGGCTGGGATATGAGGTAGACCTGGGGCATAGCCAGCCCCCATTTTCTGGCCACGCTCCTGAGCGTGAGGGTGGGCTCAGCCACAGGCAGCTTCCAGTTCTGTGACCAGAAACTGTCTCAGTTGCTAGATAGCAAGTGGAGCTCTATGAGGAGGAGGGAGGGGGAGAAATGGCACGATGAACCCTGCTCACTATAGCACCTGGCCATGGAGTGAACTTGACCACTGTGGCTGCAGGCCGGGCCAGCAGCTGAGAACAGAAAACAGGGCCAGCACTGGTGCCTTTGCTCTGCTCGTGGCTGCTGGCCAGCCTTGCAGCAGAGGTGGTAAAGCTCACCCAGCTGTCAGGCATTGTGGTGGATGGGCCTCATCTCCAAGTGGGAGGGCCCCGGCCCACCTGGGCCCATCCATGACTGTGGCCCTGATATAGGCCCAGCTCCAAAGAGTTATTTAAGCCCTTATCTTCCATACAGCTAGGCTTGCGGTACTTTTGAAAATTTTATCCAAGGCCAGAGTCTTACACCTGGAGAAGCAGTTTAGTTCTTGCTGCTTTCTATGATCCTATCAATAAGGATCATCCTTTTGTTCTAGGGTTGTACAGCTCTTAACACAATGGGGTCCTGGTCTGTGACCAGGGCTTCTAGGTGATGTGATAATACAAATAATAGATAATAATTCTGGCATCAGAGAAGAGAAATGGTGTCAAAAAGTTTTTACTTTAGCATGGGGACTTTATTTTTAACATAACTCCAGACGAAGTGCATTTTGTGGGCTGTAAATTGATTGACTCTGCTGTAAATGATTGACATCAGAAAAGCTGAACTGTGAATGCAAGGTGATAGAGAACTGAATGTACACAAGCAAAGCAGCCAACTATATGCACAATAGTCACATTCAGTGCCTTAGTCTCAGCAACAGCTATATCACCTCTGCCCTACTCACAACAGACCCTGTCCGTTAAAAGGGGAAAAAATATCTTTTACAGTCAGGAACTGACTCAGATGCTATAAAATCCACTTTGTTTGGTTATGAGACAACAATTGCCATATAATCATCAAATAAAATGAGGCCATGCGTACAGATATACTTATGCTTAGCATAACAGAAATAAAAAATGAGTTTATATCACAGTTACTGAAGTAAAGAGCACCTGTAGCACCACTTATGATTACTCAAAAGCCTCCTATGTTCAGTGCTGGGGGCAACTGCACTAATGGAAATGTTGTTCACTATGGACTGTATTTGACAATTATAATAAATATGTCTGACATTCCAGGGTGCAATCCAGACCAATGAGGGGCTGGGTCACCACCTGCTCAGCAACCTAGGGTGCCTTGCAATGTTTTGTTGTTGTAGCTCCCAGCCTGGGTCACTGACAAACAGCCACACAGTACACAGGTCACATCCTCAGTGCCGGTGTGTAGCCACAGTCCTGGGCCAGCAAATCAGAGCCCAGCCACCTGTCAGCAAACACCAGCCACATGCTGGCTTCCAGTAGCCTTGCTTACCACATGTAAGGCGACATCAACACACCCTTAGTTCCAGATTTCCAGGGGTTAAAGTATAACTTGGTGGGCCCCAGAATCCTCCTAAATTTCCAGGCCCTCTCAGCTGCGAGCCGCCCACCCCGACTACTGCCTCCCAAATGACTGCCCCCCACCCCAGCAAGTGTTCCCCCATCCCACCTACTGCCCCAGCCCCCATGTCACCACTGGTCCCAACCCTTCCTCAACCCTCTGCTGTGCCACATTGTCTTCCCCTCCGCCCTTTCCCTGTCGGGCCAGCTCACTGGTTCCTGAATCTCCTTCCCCCAAGGGCCCCCATACTTGGGCCCCAGAATGCAGCGTTTCAGCCCCATTTTCTATTCTTGGGGGGCCTGGAACGCTAAGCCTCTAAAAATAGTCAGCCCTGGAACGCCGTTCCAGCGTGTTCTGGCTTACTTTAACCCCGACAGATTTTCTCCCTTGAAAATGTGCATTCTGCACTGTCCAGTCCTCTTCTGGACAGTCCAGGTATATTAGGTCTGTCACTTCCCTAGGACACGAGTTCCCAACTTTTTTCTTTCTGAGTCTCCCCCCTGCCCATGTTATAAAATCTCTAGGGCCCAGGTGAGGTGGTACAGAGGTTCAGGGCTTCAGCCTCAGAGGTGGAGCTGGGGCTTGGGGCTTTGACTGCAATGGGTGGGGGCATGATTGAAGACTGCAGATTTAGCACAGTGGACGGGGAGGGCAAGGGACTTTAGTGCTGGGGCTGAGGCTCTAAGGGGATCAATAAACAACAGCTTACTAGCTATAAAAGAGTTACCCACACAGTTCACAACATCGGATTACTTTTGATTAAAGGATATGACAAGTTTGTTTAATTACAAAGAGATCACAGTTAAGTGAGTAGAAGGATAAGGCATTACAGTCTGAAATAGTTATAAAAGAAATAAAGATAAAACACTTCCTAGAACTAGACTTAATAAATTAGACTTGGTTCAAAACAACGTCCCTTACCATGGATTTCCAGTAAAATTGACGACTAAACTCTTAGGGTGTGTTCACACAGGGCTTTTATTTCGAAACAACACTGGTTGTTTCGAAATAAAAGTCCCTATGTCCAACCGAAGTTTTCTTGTTTTGAAAGGAGGGAGCTCCTCGTTTCGAAACAAGAGCCCTCCTTTCGAAACAGCTTAAACCCACTTTGCTGTCGAAAGGAGGCTTATTTTGAAACCAGTGGTTTTGAAATAAGCCATTTGGACATGTTATTTCGAAACAACCCTTGTTTTGAAATAACAAGGACTTTCCTCCCAGGGCGCATAGCACCCTGGGGGGAAGGCCCCACCCCCCCTCAGCACCCTGGCCAGGGATCAGCACACTGGCCAGGGTGCTGAGTGGGGCACAGGGGGTCAGAGGGTGCCCCAGCTGGCCCCCCCCTTCCCCTTGCTGGGAGCAGGGGGGGACAGGAGCCTCAGCCCCCTTCACCCCCCCTACCCCCGGCAAGGGGAAGGGGGGTAAGCCAGCTGGGGCTGCCCCCAAGCCCGGGGCACCCCACCCCCAGGCTTCCTCTGCCCCCCCCATGCAGCTTCTGCCAGGCACAGGGGGCTTCCCCAGCGCCCCCCC
>ML682017.1:1962702-1979216 GCA_007922195.1 Podocnemis expansa | reverse complement strand
AGGAAGCCCCCCCGCGCCTGGCAGGAGCCGTGCGGGGGGGTGTGGAGAAAGCCCCCTGCACCCGGCAGGGGCTGTGCAGGGGGGGTGCGGGAGAAGGCCCCTGCCTGAGGCCGGACCCACGGGGGGGGCAAGGGGAGCCTCCCTGCCCCCTGCAGAGGTGGGGGGGGCAGGGAGAACCCCTCTTCGTCCCTGGCCAGAGCCACAGGGGGCAGGGGAATCCCAGGGGCAGGGCTTCCCTGGCCCGGCACAGGGCCTCCCTCCCCCTCCCCTCTCCTATTTCAAAATAGCATGTCACACTGGACATGCTATTTCGATTCCCTCCTTTTCCCTTATTTCGAAAACACTTTTCTGTTATTTTGAAATAAGGTGTTTCGAAATAAGGCTTTATTTTGAAATAGGCTTGTTTCAAAACAGCTTGTTTCGAAACAAGCACTTGTGTGTGAACATAGCCTTAGGCCAGGATCTACTCCTAAAGTCCAACAGCTGTTTCTCAAGTGAAAAACAGAAATGGATAGGGAGAGAGAACATGGGACATTTTGCCCCTCACTTCTATAGTCCATTTACCCTACGAAATGCATTTTCCTGATCGCTACCTCTTGTTAAAGTTCCTTCAAACAATAAAAAGGCAACATGGTGTTTGGTGGAGAAGAATGAACACTGTTTCTTCTTACCTCTGTTTGCCTAAGTTCAGATTTTCCTTGTCTCTTTTCTTTCACCTTTTGCTGCCTAAGGGCCCTATTTACAACTTACAGATAAATGGAGTAAGTACACATTCTTTTGTTTAGGCGCTGCTTGACCAGTCACGACTAATGGCGGCTTTGTAGGTTTTCACACGTGTCACCACCATCATTAATGGGGCATTCATAACTTTACATATGATGGTAGCTCCACACATATTATCCTTAAATCAGCAAATTATTGGTTTTCAGTTGATACCTCACAAGGCATATTTTTGTATAAAGATGATTATGAAGTTTGATAGCATGTAAATACAGGAGTGCATTCAGTCACGACAGGATTCAGACATGGTACCACCATAAACCAGTTTTTAACATGGTGGGCAGGCCAGTTTGAAAAGATCCCCTCATCATTCCGTGCTCTGTTCAAGGACTATATGGTCTTGCGCACAGATTTGGCAATGACTCAGCACCATCCACAGCAGCTGGCTAAGCAGTTTCAAAACCAGATTATTATTATTATTATTGTTAGCTCAGGGCCCAATTATGCTATGCATAATACGAACACATACTAAGAGACCGTCCCTGTCCTTGAAGGTTTACAGTCTCTATAGACAAGAGAGACAAGCTGTGGGAGAGGAAACAGACCCAGAACTGGGAGGGGCAAAATGTCTGATAAGAATCTGTGGTGTGAAAGCCAGATCCACCCCCAAAACAGCTGTTTCCAAAGGCAGGTCTACATTGTGGTGGGATTTTGGCGGCAATCAAAGGGAGATATGCAAACTGAAGTACGTCAAATACCTTCCATATCTCCGTTTGACTGCTTACCATCTACTTACCATGGTGTCTTCAGTGCCCTCCCTTTGAGTCAGTGCTGTTCCAGCTGGGAAAACAAGCAAGGAGTCCTGTGGCACTTTTAAAGACTAACAAATGTCTTTACTGAATGGGCGTTTGTGGAAGAAAATCCCACTTCGTCAGAAGCTCTTGAAGCACCTTCAAAGTGTCTGACAAAGTGGGATTTTCTCCCATGAAAGCTCATGTGAGAAAGAAATTTGTTGGTCTCTAAAGGTATGTCTACGCTAACCAATTAGTCCGAACGAAATAAGATTAGTCTGTATTAATTTGGTCCGTGTCTTCACTAGCCTTTGGGTAGTCCAAACTAAAAAAATTGCTTAGTTTGGACTAGCCAAAGCGTAGTCCAAACTAATAAGTTTGAGTGATTAGTCCGGGCTAAGTGCTTAGTTCAAACTAGTGCGAGGTAGACCTGGACTTATGGCTTAGTTTGAACTTTTTTTTACTTCAAACTAAGCCATTAGTTTGAACCAGCTGCGCTGACTAGTTCAAACTGACTTTTTAGGTCGAACTAAGCCGTGAAGCTAGTTCGAACTAAAAAGCTGTGGTTAGGCTGAACTAGCCTGAGGTTAGTTTGGACTAACCTCAGACTTTTTTAGGTCAGACTGGTTAGTCTGATCTAAAAAAGCAGAAGTAGACATAGCCCAAAAGTGCTATGGGACGCCTTGCTTGTTTTGCTGAACTAGACTAACGCAGCTACCCCTTTGGAACTCCAGTTGGGGTAGTCTTCAGTGATCAGCTTCCTGATCAGCTGAGTGCGTCTTCACAGAACTGATCAGTTGATTGAGAAGATCGATATGATGATGGCGAATTTGCTGCCATCAGTGACGACTAGCCCCAAGAGTGCAGTGGAAACATTTTCAACTGGAAGCTCAGCAGAGAATTGGTGCCCAGGCACTTGTCTACCTCTGGAGTTATTCAGGAACCACAATTGGTTGTATCTATCCTAGAGACTTTGCTGCCATAGCTGTGTCAGTCAGGGTGTGAAGAAGTCTTCCTAGCCATGGATCCGTGCCAGGAGACGCCCCTAGTGTAGCTGTAGTTATAGCAGCAAAAATGTGTTTTTGCAGTGCAGCTTTTTCCTTCAGGGCTTGTGGAATCCAGTAAAAATACCAGTAAAAGCACAGCTTTGCCAGTATAAACGGCAGTCAGACTAGGAACTTGTGACATGAGTGCTTCTGGGTTCACAGCCAGCTACTGTTAGGCCCCCAGTTGAGTGAACACCACAGAAGGTCTTTATTTAGCTGTCACCCCCTTCAGGCAGGGCACCACCTGCAGCAGTCTTATCCAGTAACAACAAGCGAGGCACTGGCAGCAAATCACAACAGTAGTGTCACACGAGGCCTGCCTTCCCTCAGGGAGGCTCTGGCAGGCAGCAGCCTCTCAAGCAGTTCCTGGCCCCATGGAAACCTCTCTCATTCAATGCAAGTAAAAGTCTATTCTCTGTCCCATCCAGCTCCAACTGAGTGAATTGGGTTGTCTCCTTTTGACCCCTCCCTCCTGGGCTGAAACCTATGGCAGATGAAGCACGGAAGTGCAAAGAAAACCCACAGCAGCTGTAACCCATCATTAAGTGCTTTGCCAATACAGTAATTTGGCACAAGCATTCCTAGTGTAGGAATTCCTGAATAACACCAAGTGTAGAAAAGCCCTACGTCTGTCTTTCTCCCTGTGCCGTACTGGCAGTTGCTGTCATTGATGGTGGGAGAGCTGGAACTCCATTGTTACAAGAGAAAGGGGGGTACCCAAGAGTGTGTTCCCCATGACTGTCCTTCTCCCTGGGACTTCACTACTCCCCTTGCTCCAAAAGAAGCCCAAGTTTACTGACCTTTGGAAGAGCACTTTGCAAGGGCTTTTACAATAGAGGAAGTCAGGATGGTTGGCTTGTGTGAGCATTCATTTATGGATTGCAAACTTTGTTCATATGTTTGCCACTAGTCCTTTTCTTAATAAGAAGAATAATTAAAAGTATCTTCTGCTCTAAATGGATTCTTGTGTATTTTCAAAAGACTGTCAAGGATACCCCAGGCCAACAGTTTCAAAAGTCACTAGTGATTTGTGTGCCTCAGTTCTTGGGTGGCTGACTGGGACACTTTTAATAGCCTTGATTGCCTGAGGTCTCTCAAATTGGGCACCCCAGAATTGTGCAACTCAAAATCACTGATCATTTAAAAAAATTAGCACTAGAGCATTGGGACATGGGCTCTTATTTGGTTCAATATAAGTATATAAAAGTAATGAAGAGGTTGTGGCATGTACCATACTCATCAGAAGTTATCAACATACATTGTATGTGTGTTGTGACAGAAAGTATGTGTGAGTGAGAGTATTTATGAAGGAAGGGAAAGAAATTTTACTTCAAGTGAGGTTTTGTTCTTGTTGTTTCAAAAATAAAGTACAAAATGTTACTGCTAGAACAATGTTGCTCTGTGTTCTGGCCCGTTTCCAATCCAAGATTTAAGTAATTATTGAGAAAAAGAAAACCATTGTACCTGACTTTCAACAGTATATGCGGTTTCATTTATTATAAGCCAGTGGCGTAGTTACAGGTGGGCCATGGACCACCCACTTTGAAAGCAGGACCACCCAATGGGCTGGGGGCAGGGGTTCTGCTGCCAATGTACCACTTAAGCTATCTTGGCAACTGGAGCATTGGGCTACTTAGTTTCTTCACCAGTTGCTTCTCAAACTTCCTGCTTCTGGCCACATTACGGGAAGCAGGAAGTTTGAGAAGCAACTGGCTGAGAATCATCTTAAGCTAAACTGGCAAAGTGTTGGTGTTGGAGGCAAGGCCATAGTAAAATTCAAGTATCTGTCTCTACTGTGTTTTACAGTAGCATGTCTAATAGATTGCAGTAAAATTTTTTTAATTAAACTTTTTTTCATAAAATATGCATATTTGGGTCAAGGGAAACATTTTATAAATTCATAAGAAATGCACCCACAAACATGAGAAAAAACTGAAAAAATAGAAAAGTCTCATTTTTCGCATTTTTTAATAAAACATTTTGATTTTTTGATTCAAATCAACATTTTGTTTAAAAATTTACTTGTATTTTATTTGTCAAAGAGATAACAAAAACAACAAATAAAACTAAATTCTTCCTTCTGGGGTGAACAAAATGTTTCATTTGACCAAATTAATGTTTTGACTATTTTTGGTTTACTGAACATTGTTTTTAAACAATGTATTTTGGATCAATCCCAAATGATTTTTAAAAAAAATTTTGGCTTGGCCACTAAACCAAAAACAAGCTATTTGCACAGCTGTAATACCTAACATCCATTAGTTATTTCTCAGTGAAATGTGCTTTTTATCAAGGCAGATTTAGCCGTAGGCTCATTCCCTACCCCTGAGTTGGCTATTAGGCCCACATTTCAAAGCTATTCAGGCACCTAGCTCCTGATGGGAGTCTAAATGTCTTTGGGCATATGGACTTAAGGCTATATCTACGCGTAAAATATTATACTGCTGCTGTGCCACCGTAGCACTTTAATGTAGAGACATCACCAGCACCAATGGGGAGGCGTTCTCCCCCAAGAGGGGGTAGCTAAATGGACAGAAAGAATTCTTTTGCTTGAGCAGCACTGCCTACTCTGGAGGTGAGATTGATACATCTACATCTCTCTACAGCTGTGGATTTTTCACACCACTGAGAGAAGTAGGTTTGCTGATGTACGTTGCCAGTGCAGACCAGCCCTTTGTCCCAACCAGTCTATTTTGACTTGTGACATGGCTGATGAGCTTCTTTTGTCCTACTAGGGGCTTAAGAACTAGTTTTTGCTCCATTGAGGGCAAAGAAGCCAACTAAAGCTGAGGAGGAGAGGGTGTGGAGGAAGTGTATGGGGTGAAAACTGATATTTAGCTAGTTGTAAAGTTCATGAGGGCTGAATTTGGAAGCACCTCCCAATAGTCTAATAACTCTGGGTATGTCTACACTTAGGAGTTATTTCAAAATTAGGAGGGTTATTTCAAAATAACTTTTTCCTGCCCATACACACATTTTGTTGTTTTGAAATAAGCTGTGATGGGGTAGACACACCCTGCACTAGCACAGCACTTGCTGGGTTATATAAGGGAGAAGCCCCGCCCCTAGAGCCCTGTCGGGCATGCTCAGACGCCTGGGCGGGGATAAAAGGCTGCAGCTCAGCTCAGTCAGGGCTGGCTAAAGAAGGGGAAGGAAGTGCTCAGAAAACTCCAGCCCCAGAACCCCACCAGCCCGTTCCTGAGGAAGCTAACCAGCCAGCGGAGACCCTGGAGGAATGCCGAACTTGAGGAAGCTCTGCACCAGGGTGACAAGACCCAGAAGAAGATTGATCCCTGTCATATCAAGACCCAGAAAAAAGGCATCTTGCCATTAAGGGGACCACCCAACTACCCCAGGGAGGAAGCAGCCCAGGGGTCTGATAAGGGAATGACTAGAGGAGGAGGGGACACCAAGTCAGTGTGTTGTGGTCTGGAGTCCTGCTGATTGGGTGGCGTATCCCTACACCCCTAGGGCCCTGGGCTGGGGCTCAGAGAGTTGGGTGGGACTGAGCCCCCCTACCTGGGGTCCTGGGCCATATAGAGACTGATTGGTTGTGGACTGTGGCTGCTAGGCCATGCTGCCCTGCCCTGGGGCCATATAGAGACTGATTGGTTGTGGACTGTGGCTGCTAGGCCATGCTGCCCCAACCAGATGCCTGCCTAAGAGCATAAAACCCCATGACATAAGCATTTTGTCCTTTTGAAATAAGGAAGCAGTATTTTGAAATAATAAAATCTTTTATTTCAAAATAGCGCTTAACTCAAAATTACTATTTCAAAATAAGCCATTCTAAGCTGCAAAATTGGCTTATTTTGAAATAATGGCCATATTATTTTGCCTGCCTTCCCCTATTTTGAAACAGAGTCTAGTGAAGACTCTCTATTTCAAAATAATATCTCCTACCTTATTTTGAATTAGAGAGTCTTCACTGGACTCCTAATTTGAAATAGTGCTAATTTGAAATAGCTATTTTGAATTAAAATTGAAATAGTTATTTTGAAATAACTATTTTGAATTAATTTTGTCAGTGTAGGCATAGCCTCTGAGAGAGAGGGGGGCCATGAACTTCTTTAGGCTTATTTGAGGGAATGCCATGAGCTTTACCCTAGGTCTACACAAGCCCTCTGAGGCCAGTGGTGGAGAGCTTGAGGATCTAGCATTTGTAGGAAGTGAATTCTGGGGAGTCACATTGGCAAACCTCATTAGGCTCTTAGGGATTGATGGTTGCCATAGGGCTGAGAACTTACTTGAGCTCAGGAAAAGGGGAACCCTTTGGATGGGGGAGAGGCCACCAGGAGAGTAGCCATGCAGCAATGTAAGAATTCAACAGGAGTTGGTCTGGTCCCTTGATCCTCAATCTCTCATGCAGGCCAGAGAACAGCAGGAGGGAAGGGAAATTTTCTCCTTTGCTACAGTCCTTAGGAAGGGACTGTCAGTCCTGCAGACCTCATGGCTTGATTTTCAAAATCGCTGAGCACGTACAGCTCCCACTGATTTTAATGGCGTTTGCAGGTGTTCAGCTCCTTTAAAAGTCAGGCCTACAGAATTAAGACAGTCATGGTAACTGATAAACAAACTCTTTGCTGTGGCTGGGTAAGTATTGCCAACTCTTGTGCTATTAGCAAGAGTCCTGTGATCTTTGGTGCTTGTCTGAAAGCCACAGCTCCTGGACTCATGGGATCATAAGAGAATATCAGCTTCCATTAATAAAAAGTAAGTTTCTGATCCTCATGGCTACTGAGAAAAGAGGGGAAACATGATCCCTGAAGGCTGAAAAACCAGAAGGTAAATCAGAACACCCTAAATTTTTACTTAAAAGACAAAAACAAACAAAAAAAAGCAAAAAATCTCATGATTTCTAAGTGAATCTCATGTTGGGGGAGGGGAGAGCTGACTCATGATTTTTGAGCCCTGGGGTGTCAATATTGGGCTAAAGCAGTCTGAGTTTCTTAGGGGATCACATGGGGGCAGAGTTAAAGTGGTCTCGTTACTGAAGTGGATTTCAATTGCTTTCAGAGGTTTGGATTTTGTCTGAGTTTAACTTTCAGTCTGGATTTCCAGGGGTTCTAACAATTGGGTCATCAATTTTATTTTGTGCATAACTTTCAAGATTTAGTGCATTTAAACCACTAACATAGGATAGCAACATTAATGCTGGCTGAGAATTATATTTAAAATTGTTTTCAAACTAATGATCAATCAGATAAATCAGCTGGGTCCTGTTGTCCAACCTGCAGCCTGTGAGGCAGAATCCAGTCCACCAAGAGCTCTTAACTGGCCCGTGGACCCACTGCATGCAGTTGTGTGGGCTGTGCAGGGGTAAGAATGTAAAAAAAAAAAAAATTGCTCACCGGCCCCTGATTGAGAGACAAATTGCAGTGTGGCCTCCTCATCTAAAGAGGTTGGACACTCCTGGTGCACCTAGGACAGAGGAAGTAATAACACTATAAAAGCAGTCAAAAAACAGAACAGACCATCTAGTGGTTTCAACAAATGTTTAACACACACAGTTTTACTGCTCCCACTGAGATCCCTAAGGTAAAATCTTGGGATGTACATAAGCAGAAAAAAAAATATTTTTGGGCCTTCTTTAAACATCAGAAAAAGAACACAAATCCAGTTTTTCATTTGCAGATTACCTTTAGTAGTGATACTTTCTTATTAAAAATAAGATATTTTTCTGCCCAGCCCAGAGCCACTGGATGTATTATACTTGATTCTAGTGGAAAGTGGCTGGTTATGCAGAAACTTTCTTTTCTTCTTTTAAAGTACTTTTCATGTGGGTCACAGGGATTTGCTTCCTTTAAATACCCTCTAACTTCCCAGAAACTTGCAGGGACATAGGAAAATACACCATGTGGGGATATCATGTTATTACATGGTTGTATACTAATACTGTTGCATCATGAAGCTGTAGGATTCCATACCATGGTTTAGTATTAACACAAGCAAGATATAATTAGTTTGAGGCAGCACTAAGTATTATTATTAATTGTATTATTTATTAGTGTGTTGGTTTTTATTTATTATGATGATGATAATGATGACAGTTAGAGAATCATAGTTTGTCTACACACTAATTTGAATTAAGTAAGGCTGACTTAATTATGTCAACCTAATCAATTTCAAATTGAATTAACAGGAATCGAAGTAACATGTCTGCACAACAAAATCCAGGTCAAACTAGCATGTCCATGCACAGGACTTGGTAGTTTGACCCAGGAGGGGAGCACCATGGGAGGTGTTGCAATATGGCCACCGGTAGGGCCATTGCCACAGCCAATCCCACAAAAGGAGGAACTGACCTCGCCCCCTCTGCCCGTCCTGGCAGTCAAGGAGCAGAGCAAAGCCATGGAGCGTGCCCAGCTACCCCAGCTTGCCACCCTGTTGCCCAGCACCTGCGTAACCCCACACAGTGTGCTGTTAGGGTGGAGCATCCTCTACGTGGACAGCAGCACTGACGACATAGGGACAACGAACAGCGGCTGGGCAACCTGCGGATGGGGAAGGAGATCTTCCAGGAGCTGCTCAGAGAGCTTGCCCTTGTCCTGCAGCACAGGAACACAGATGAGACCTGTCCTCCCAGCAGACAGGTGAGTGGCTATAGAGGTATGGAAAATGGCTACCCCTGAGTCATATCTCTCCATAGTGCATCTTTGGGATTGGGAGGGCCACTGTGGGAGTCGCGCTAAAGCAGCTCTGCAGGGCCACAAACCTGGTCCTACTGGCCCACCTCATCACTCCAGGCAACCTGGAGGACACCCTGAGTGGGATCTCTGCCCTTGGATTCCCAAACCATGCGGGCATACTGGACACTACCCATATTCCTGGTAGTATTCCAGGAGCCCTGGTACATCGTGCAGTGGGGTACCGCAGTTGGAAGGGGTACCACTCGATGCTGCTCCAGGCCCTGGTCGACCACCAGGGCTTATTTACAAACATTTATGTTGGCTGGCCCGGGAGGGCACATGATTCATGGGCGCTCCAAAACTCTGGCCTCTATAGGCACATGCAGGCAGGCAACTTCCCCTTCCCCCCCACGAGATGACCATTGGAAATGTGCAAGTGCCTGTCTTGCTCGTCGGGGATGCTGCTTATCTGCTTCTACCGTGGCTCATGAAGCCATTCACCAGACACCTGGGTGACCACTGGGAACACTTCAACAGTAGGCTGAATAGACGTCAGTAAGTGGTTGAGTGGGCCTTTGGGTGGCTGAACGCTAGATGGAGGTGCCTGCTGACATGCCTCCACCTTGCTGAGGACACCATCCCGGAGGTCATCAGTGCCTGTGTCACCCTTCACAATTTATGTGAACTGTCAGGGGAGGGCATCCCCACCATCTGGGAGAGAGGCTGAGCCTCTCGCCGGGTGGGTTGACCAGCCAGAGACCAGCCGTGAGACTGAGTGGGCCCCAACCAGGGCAGTGAGAATCCAGGGGCTCCTAGCAGACATGTTTCTCAAGGTGGTGCACTGAGGCCTGCCTGCACCACCACATGCCCTCACCACCCCCACCCAGCACACGCCTACCCCGCACAGACCCCCCACCTTACCGAAATAAAAAAAGATCCAAATACAGAACTCTGTGATCAAAAACTGTTTGTTTGTTTATATACATACAGCAGGGAGCTCCAGGGCTGAACTGGGAGGGTTCGGGACTGCATGAACAGGAGAGTTGAGGGCAGAACTGGGGAGTTGGGGGGACAGGTTGGGGTATGGGGAGATGATGGGGTCACAGCGGGGGTGGTCCCCACATTGTTGGGGGGCTGGACTCGGCCTTCCCTGTGCCCACCCCGGGTCCAGGGGCACCATGGGCAAGGCACACTGGGGTTCCAGGGGATGTGTTCCACTGTGACTTGGGGGGCGAAATGGTTGGCCAGCCATGCTGGCCTCCATGCCCTGGAGGGCCGTGCCAATACTCACCAGAGCAATGCTCATACATTCAAGGACCTGTGTCTGGTGCTCTTGGATTGCTGCCCACCACTCCCTGACGGTGATGGACCACTCAAGGAGTCAGAGGGCAGAGTCCTGGCACACCATTACCTGGCCCTGCCAGGCATGCATGTCTTCTTCAGCCCCCTAGCCCAGCTGGAGGACCTCTTGCAGGAGGTCTTCATGGGGCTGGCATGCCCTTCACCTTTGCCTAGGGCCATTGACTGGGCTCCCTGGACCTCGGCACCAGCTGTCATGATGAGCTGCTGGAGATAGGTGGGGAACAGCATTAGTCCCATGACGTGCCTGCCTCATGCTGTGAGAGGTCTGACAGCAGTGGGCATCTACATGTGGACTGTTCCCCTGCTGCCCAATCCCTGCCTTGCGGGATTGCCACTGCCCCCAGGCATGGACTGCTGTGCCCTCTGGCCTGGGCTTGCCATGGCAGCCACTGTGGCACGCAGCTATGAGGAGGCGCTGCCCGCGCTTGGCCTGTCTCCGAAGGCCTGGTGCCGGGGTGCGGCCTGCATGCTGTACACCTTTGATGCTACCAGCTGCGGTTTCCCCTCAGCACCCTTGGCTCCTGGCACCTCTACCCTGCAGGGGTACAGTTGCCCTTCTGGCACACATTCCCTGGCCCCTGTACCTCATGGGATCATTCCCCCCCACCAAGGCCCTTGGACCCTGCCCATCCAGGGGCCCTTACTCCCTGCCTGCCACTGCAGTGGGCCAGCACAGGCCAATCCACATTGGAGGAGGAGGGGAGGACTCACCAACAGGCGCCACTGATGTCTGCCATGAAGTTCCCTCTTCCAGGTCCTCCTCTGGGAGGGGTGGCTTCTCCTCCCACACCTCCTGCTCACTGGTGATGGCTGGTCCCTCGTCAGGGGTGGCAAAGACCACAGGGCTGGTGGCTGCTGCGGGCATGGTGGTTCCCTGCCCTTGACAGCAACAGGAGCATCTTCCTTGGCAGAGCCACCCTCTGGGGCGCTGGCCTCGGATGGGGGCTCCATGGAGTTGATGGTCCTGCCAGGAAGCCTGCTGGCCTTCTGGCCAAGGAACCGGTTGAGCTCTTGGTTGTAAGGGCACATGCCCACATGTGCCATCCCCCGGAGCTGCCTCACCTCCTGGCCTCTTAGTCCTGATGGAGCATCTTGATTTTCACACGGACCTGCTCCATTGTCCGGGGTGTTCTTTAGTGATGAAGGCTGCCACAATCTCAGCATAAATTTCCCAGTTGCAGTGGCTGCTCTGCAACCAGGACAGGATCCTCTGTCATCTTGATACCGAGTAGACAGAGGACCTCCTGATGGCCCCAAACTGGAGCTCTGTGACTTCCCTGGCTCCCACTGCTGACCTCTGCCATTGTCGTGGCTGCAGGCAGCTTGTTTCACAGGCAGAGGGTGTGCCTGTGAGGGTGGAGAGAGTGCTGTGTGCTGGGCACTTCCTCTTCCTGGTGCCAGGCACCATGGGTAGGGGAAGGGAAACCGTGGTTAATTCTAACTGTTAGTTCGAAGTAACGCGGCTACACAGTGTCGATTTGAACTAAGTAGTTCGAGTTGATGGTCGCTTTGAAGTTATAGTAGGTTTTATAACTTTGAAGTGTTGTCTTGTCAATTTGACCTCAGGAAATCCATAGGTTGAATTTAAAAAAGCTAGTGTGGATGTGCGTTTTTTAAAATTCAACCTAATCACTATTAGGTCGATTTCAAATGTATGTGTAGACATACTCATAGAAACTGGAATGGATCATGAGAGGTCATCAAGTCCAGTCCCTGGCATTCATGGCAGGACCAGGTACCCTCTTAAACTATCCCTGACAGATGCTTATCTGACTTGCTCTTAAACACTTCTAGTGATGGAGATTTTACAACCTGCCTAGGCAACTTATTCCAGTCACTGATCACCCTGATAGTTGGGAATTTTTTCCTAATGTCCATCCTAAACCTCCCTTGCTGTAATTTATGTCCATTGCTTCTTGTCCTATCATTGGCAGCTAAGTAGAACAGATTTTCTGCCTTCAGCTCTTGACAACCTCTTAGATACCTGAAAACTATCATGTCCCCCCTCAGTCTCCTTTCTTCTAGACTAAACAAACCCAGCTCTTTCAATCTTCTCTCACATGTCAAGTGTTCCAGACCGCTAAACCAGGGGTGGCCAAACTTATGGAACTCAAGAGCCACACAAGTTGATTATTAAGCTTTCAAGAGCCACACTGAGGCATATAGCCATATACTTTTACCTACTAAATTGATTTTCTGAGAGCCACACTTTTTCACTCAAGAGCCATATGTGGCTCCCGAGCCGCAGTTTGGCCACATCTGCTCTAAACATTCGTGCTGGTCTTCTATGGACTTTCTCCAATTTGTCCACATCTTTCCCGAAATTAGGGGCTCAGAACTGGACACAGTACTCCAGTGGAGGCCTAATCGCGGCCAAATAGAGCAAAGAATTCTCATGTCTGTCTTACAATACTTAATACATCCCAGAATGGTGTCTGCTTTTTTTCTACAGCGGTGTTACACTATTGACTCATATTTAGCTTGTGGTCCATAATGACACCGAGATCCCTTTCTCCAGTGCTCCTTGCTAGGAAGTCACTGCCCATTTTGTATATGTGCAATGGACTGTTTTGTTCCAAGTGGAGGCCTTTGCACTTGTCTTTACTGAAATTTATTCTGTTTACCTCAGACCATTTCACCAGTTTCTCCAAATCATTTTGAATTGTGATCCTATCCTCCAAAGCACTTGTAACCCCTCCCAGCTTGGTATCATTGGCAAACTCTATAAGTGTACTCTCTATGCCATCATCTAACTCACTGATGAAAATATTGAACAAAACTGGACTGAAAACTGATCCCTGATGTACCCTACTCATTATGCCCGTCCAGCATAACTGTGAACCATTGATAACTACTCTCTGGGACTGGTTATCCAACCAGTTTTTCACTCATTTTATAGCAGCTTCATCCAGGTTGTACTTCCCCAGTTTGTTAACGAGAAGGTGATGTGATACCATATCAAAAGGCTTGCTGAAGTTTAGATACACCACATTTACTGTTTCCCCTCTATCCACAATGCATGTTACCCCATCACAGAAAGCCATCGGGGTGGTCTGACATGATTTAGTCTTAACAAATCGATGCTGAATATCACTTAGCACTTCATTCTCTTGTACGTGCTTGATAATGGATTCCTTAATTATTTGCTCCATTATTTTTCCCGGCACAGAGGTTAAGCTGACTAATTGGGTTGTCCTTATTTCTCTATATTCCTTGGGTTGTCCTTATTTTCCTTTTTACAGATGGGCACTATATTTGCTCTTTTCCAGTCCTCTGGGACCTCTCCAGTCTTCCATGATTTTTCAAAGACAATAGCCAATGGCTCAGATATCTCCTGAATCAGCTCCTTGAGTATTCTAGGGTGCATATCATCAGACCATTGTGACTTGAAAACGTCTAACTTGTCTAGGTAATTTTTAACTTGTTCTTCTATAGTAGTGCCTGGGGTCCCATTGTGCTAGGTAGTCCACAAAGACAGTTCCCAAAACAACTTAATAGGCAGGTAAGATAAAGTATGAGAGGGGAAAAAGGCAATGAGAGTTGAAAGTACCTGCTTAAGATGATACAGCAAAGTCAGGAATGCAATGCAGTCTAGTTTAGTTACCTATTCATTGCATATAGCACTGTGACATGACAATATAATTTTTGCTGTCTGAGCTGGGCTGTAATTTTAAATCAAAATTCTTTAGAAAAGAAAATCATCTCCTAAAAAGGATTTAGAATACAGCCAAGCTTGTTCCCCTATTTATATAAGGAAAATATTTCTAGCCCTCCTTAAGCAATTATTAGATAAAGAAAAAACTTTGGGGCAAGGTCCGCAGGGGGTGTAAATTGTCACAGGCACTGAAACTATGAAAATTCACACCCACTGAACAGTTGTCCCTTTCTTTTTGGGTTGGGCTGTAATTTGTCTGACTTTTGGATACAGTCAGTGATAGCTACCATATATATTTAGTGCTACTTTTAAGAAAATGCTTAATAAATAGCCTTTCCTGAAAGAAAACAAAACAAAAAACTGACGTAAACCCTTCCAGCAATGTCCAGTTACTGCTTTAGAGGTTAGTGCTGTATTCTGGAAAAAATCCAGGCACCATATGATTTCATGCACTAAAAACTTTAAACATTTCAGAGAAACATAACATATGACATAGGATGTTTTTATTTAATGAATGGCTTTAAAAAATGGAGCCAGTGTCCCTTTCACAGATGTACATCTTGGGCCAAAAGCATTGCTTTAGGATGTGTCATCACTTGGGAACCTAAAGAATTGTGCTTGAGAAAACATTGCTAGAAAATATCATCCCCTTCCCAGAAAGGTTCACTTCAGGCTTTGTAGAAAAGCAGAACAACTCATTTCCACTGCATATAATTTATCTATTGAGAAGCTTATTTAAAGACACCAGGTTGCTGGGCATGAAGTTAGAAAATTGTTTAGTCTCAAAGTAATAATAATTAATCATTATCATTGGCACTTAACTCTTATATAGCACTTCATAGTCTCAAACCATTTTACGAACAGGGTCGGCTCTACTGCGAGGCAAGAGACAGACATGGCTTCAGGGGACAGTTCTTAGGGGTACCTAGCCCCCTGAAGATCAGGCTGGCTCCCACCTCTTCAACGCTTTCCTAGCAGCTCAGGTACTGTTAGTCAACCTGCAGGTTAAGTCATATAGGCAGGGTGCACTTTAAATCCCTCTGCAGGCAGATGCTGGAGATTTATGCACTTTGGAAACTGTTTTCAACCTCCATGAATGAGATGGGGGGGGGGGGGGCCAAACCAAACTTTGGCTTGGGGCGCCACAATCCCTTAAGCTGGCCCTGTTTACAAACATGAAGTAGCAAGTCCTCCCACTACCCCTGTGAGGTAGTAAAGTATTAGGGGATGTGTGGGAAGATGCACAAGCCAAGTGGAATTCCCTGCAGAACACTGCATTTAAATTAGGGCTGGTCTTTCTTGCTAAAAATAATGGTGGGTTACTTATCAGTAACTGTCCTTCTTTGAGATGGGCTACTCAGATTCATTCGGTAATAGGCATATCCATGTCGCAGCGCACGATTGGGCAGCAACCTTTTTGCCCTTGCCTGTCAGGAGAGGGCTGGCTGCCACCGGCCCCTCACCACCCTGTGGCTATATATGTGGGCACCGCCTGGCCCCTCCTCAGTCTCTAAAAGTTGCCAACTCCGAGTCGCGGGGACAGTGGGAGGGTTGTGAATGAATCTGAGCAGCCCATCTCAAAGGACAGTTACTGGTAAGTGACCCACCGTTCTTCTTCACGCACTGCTTGGGGGCGACTGCTAGCCGTGCTGATGGATGGTGGGCAGAGTTGGTTCTTTCCCACCTTCAGCACTGTCAATCCCCACAAAGGCCAGTGACCCAGGTAACGAACGTCCGTAGAAGGTACCTGAAGAATTGGTACAAGGACTGTGGCCCAGGCAAGGAAGCCCGTGAGATAGAATGGACTGACCTAAGAGGGGAAGATGAGAGGCCTATGTCACTTGAGTGCTCCCGGACCCGCAGATTAGAGAAGCAGTGACGTCCTAACGTCACCTTATTATAAGGCGTCAAAACAAAGATGCAGTTACAAAATCATGACTGGGGAGGGGTCTTTAAATGTGGACGTGGGCAGTTGGTGGCACGCACCTGCCAAGGCAAATGAGCCAGAGACACTCTCTGCTCTTAAGTCTCTAATAAGTTCGTTAGCTGGTGATGGGGAATTAATGTGACCCCTGAGAAAACTCGGCCTACTAATGGCGAATACCTGAAGCCAGAAGCAGCAAGGAGAAAAGAAAGGGAGAGATGGAATAAGACCTTTGTCAGTCCGCCAAGGCAAGTCTCAAGGGGTATGTCCACACACAGTCCTTATTTCGAAACAACAGAGGTTATTTCGAAATAAGGAATGGCATGGCCACACGACGCACGGCCATTTCGAAAGAAGCAAACCGCTTCTTTCGAAATGGCCGTGGTC
>ML682017.1:1951300-1962302 GCA_007922195.1 Podocnemis expansa | reverse complement strand
GTTATATCGAAATAACTTGTTTCGAAATAACAAAACCGTGTGTAGACATAGCCAAGGAAGCGTTAGACGATAGACAACCACCTATTAAGATGTGATACCTTGGCAGCCGACCTGGATTGGCATGTGAAACCAAGGGTACCTTTTTAGGGGCCCTCGGTTAGGCGTATTCGCCACAGGTGCAAAGGCAAGGAACTTGGGCCCACAAAGTTAAAGCACCACAGTATAAGACAGTGTCTGGAACATGGGGCCCGTGGGCCTCATGCGGCCCCTAAAGCTATTTCCTACGGTCTGTGATGACACAATCGTTACTGGTATTTGCAATATTGTTGTATGCAAAGGGTTCAGTGGTGTGGCCCTTGGGTCAGCGCATCAGCCCTCATTGTGAGCTGAGTCTGAGACCCCTGGTAAGAGGTTGAATCTCCACCCCAGTGAGGGAGGAGAAAGAAGACCTTAAGGGTCTAGGTACAAGGGACAAGGGGGGGTAGCTCCATTAGTCAAAGATGGAGTGAGGGTATGACCCTCTGGTAGGGTGCACCCTCGCCCCCCCCCTTCTCTTTCTCCTTTTGTTTCCGTTACCAGGGCGCAGCCACTAGGGAGGGCAGTAGGAAAGATGATCACTGGTGAAAGTCATAACCCCCTGACACAGACAGCGTATGTGAGCTGACATGACATGTGACTGCGGGTGGCTGATCGTGATAGTGAATCTCTAGCCCTGGGAAAAGACTCTTGAAAGGTGGTAGAGTCTAGTGGAATACCAGTTACCCCTTCCATTAGGTACCTGGAGTGGAAAGGACAGCAGCTGGGGTAACCACATTCTATGAGCATCTTAAGGATGAGGGTACCATTAAACGACGCCATGAAAGATAAGCAAACCCTGAAAAGAGGGGAAAACCATTTGACCCGGATAAGGATCAATGCCTTACGAATGGCTTAGAGATGCTCTGCAAAATAATGAACAGGCAGGGTGGGCTGGCGTTAGACCAGGGGACCACCTGGGCCACAAGATGGCCTCTGAGTAAGATAGGAACAGGTCAAACCTGAAATTAGATGGGGATTCATCCCGTGTCGGGAAAGAAGGTTGCTTAAAGGACTACCCCGGCCCATTTATGAGGAATCTGATAGACTCCCAGCGCTGCTGAATCTGCTTTGTCAGTGGGCGGGACAGGGCTAGCTCGTAGGTGCATTTCCTCACCTATAGAAAGGCCGTCTGAAGGCCCTTGGGTGACTTCCTTCAATTCATCAATCTCCTTCTTGGGGTCTAGGAAAATGGAGTCAGTGGCCATGACAGCTCCAGATTATCCCGATCCGCTCTAGCAATATATGACCCATGCCCCACTGAGCAGTTCGGGTATGTGTAGATGGAAAGCAAGGGAGACTTTGTTCCCACGAAGGGGTTAAGAATTTCTCTTCCAAGTGGAGAGAAAGAGGAAGGAGGAAAATCAAGCAGGCAAACCTACAGTGGAGAGAAGCTCTTGAAGTGTGCTAGCCCCAGGGACTGGGGGCAGCCTGACGAGAGAGGGAGAGGGATAACTGCGCAGAATGTTGACAACCCACAAGGCCTCTAATGGGAGGAAAAGAGGCATGTGCGCCTGGGAAATTATCCATTAAATGAACATAAGATACTGGCTTGTCCATCCCTCAATTCAAATCCCGAGGCCAGACAAAGCCAAGTTGACAGGGCCTAATGAACCAGAGGTGGACAACTTAGACTGGTATGGGAAGGAGAGGGGAAGGGCGGGCACTGGCCCTGCCCCAATAATAGGTCGATCAGAAGGGGGTCGTGTTGTTTCCCTTATTGCCTATGCTTATTTATTTGAAATGAGTGGCAATCCCTGGAGGCACAAACAAAATGCGTGCCCGGTGCCTAGGAATCATGAGCTGCATGGGGGGAAATAGTACCTCCAGATGGGAATAGTGTGAATGGAACCACCCTGAGAAAAACTCCACATAACCTTTGGAAAGGGAAGCACCTTCCCAGGAAAGGGGAGGGAGTTTTAGAAACCATTGGGAGATGGATCCCATCTGGTCATTTGGGCATGAAGGGTGCAGGGAATCCAGGCTTCCAACCCTTGTGGATATAACCTGACCGTGCGTTCTCTTATGGGGCAGAAGGGGGGGGGGGAATGGTCCCTCCAGTCCTAACCCCAGAGGACTTGACTGTGGAGGGGGGCGTCCCCTGCCCACAGGGGTCCTTACAAATCCTGATGGAACCACTGGGTGATCCTAGAAGACATAAGATCCATCGGGATCTTATGTCAGGGTCACCCACCCCAGGGCGGGTGTTTTCCTCCTAGTACTTTCAACAGGCCAGACAGTGCTGTCCCGAAATGGGGAGTAGTTGGCAACCCCCACTAGATGATAGGGCCAGAGGCCCATCAACTAAGAGGAAAATAGATTTAGAATGCCAATATGCCCAGTGGAGCAGCTTTTGGAAGACGTAAGGAAGGGCGCTGGTTGGCTCTTATGGACTAGGAGGTCAGACAAGGGGCCACAAAGGCAGCAGGCCCAAGTTCTTTACCTCCCCCTGGGGGTCCTGGGTGCTACGGAGCATGGTGCCTGTCTCAGCCGCAAAGAGAGAACTACCTTTGAAAGGCAGGTCGGGTATAACCTGGTGGGAGCTGGAGGGCACCCTCACCTCTCTGAGCCAGGCCACACGCCGAAGGGTCAGGGCTGAGGCCATGGTACGGGCAGCTGTGTCTACAGTGTCCCAAGCTGACAACAGAAGGTCTTGGGATGTTATTTTGCCCTCCTCTAGGAAGGCATCATAGTCTTCCCTATTCTCCTGCAGGAGTAGGTGGCTAACTTTATTCATGGACTCCCACACAACCATCATATATCCAACTACCAGGGCCTGGCTATTGGCTACCCGTAGCTGGAAGGTGGAGGAAGAATAAACCTTTCACCCGAGGAGGTCTAACTCCCTTGCATCCGTAGATGCCGGGAGGGGGTCCCGGGAGACCTGCTCTGGGCCTAGTGCGGCTTCCACCAGCCCTTGGGATGGTGCTGGGTGGTGAGTAAGGAAGGGAGACTCCGTTTCTGGAACCAGATAGTTAACGCCCACTGTGTCGGATACTGGGGAAATGGAGCCTGGGGCTTGCCAGCGGGACATGGCAAGGTCCCATACGCTAGGGTGAAGGGGAATTGTAATAGATGCAGCAGAAGGAAACACTGGCCTGAATAAAATATCAGTGGGTTCTGTAAGGGACTGAACCTCCAACCCCACATGAGCAGAAACACAGCAAAGGAGGTTGAAGTGCACTGTGAGATTCCCAGTGTAGGAATGAGGCATAGGGTTCAAGGCCCTATCTGGTGCTGGAGGAACCGGTGCTGAGCTGGACCAAGCGGCACCGCAGGAACCCGTCGGAGTGTCTTGGGGGGACCATTCGTGAGACCAGTACCTATGAGGGGACAGTGTCGAAGGCCATTGGTGTGGCTGTTTACTCCCCCTTGAGACACCCTCCTCTGGATTCGGAGACTGGGAGGCCCCTTGGGACCACGAAGACGGTGCTGGCGAAGGCAGAGTAATATGGTGCCAGGGAGAGGACTTAGCAGTACCCGGCTCTCTTGCATGGGAGGTTCCGATGTCAGGGAACTCAGCACCAAGATTGAAGTCTGTGTCCAGTGCCGCTTACAAGACAACCAGGATCCTGAAGCAAAGGCCGGTTTGCCCCTCTTCTTGCGGGTACCAGGGTGGGAGGCGTTGGCAGGAAGAGGAGTGTCCTCGCTGCCTCAAAAGCCTCTGGGGTGGCAGGGACCGGCACAAACTGCTGCCGGTCCCGCCGCAACCCCCGTGTGGGGGACCGAGATCGGCGCCGATGCTTTGGTACCGACACCGGTACTTAGCTCGTCTTCTTACGCTCTCTGGGAGAGCAGCTCCAGGAAGGCTCTGGTGCTGAACTAGCATGTGGTGCAGGACACCCTGAAGCTTTGGGGGTAGGCTGCTGCACTTGCCCTGAGGCCAGCGCACGGCACCTTTGCTCTGTGTCTTTAATTGTCCGAGGTTTAAAGGATGGACAGATGGAGCAAACGGTGACTAAGTGGGCTTTGCCCAGGCACCAGAGGCACTTCTCGTGGGGGTTGTCCCGCAGGAAGGCCTTGCCACAGGTTGCACAAGGTTTAAATCCAGGCATGGCAGGCAGCGAGTGGGAGTGATGTTCCTGCTCAGAAACTGCACACTCAATAAGCAAAGTGCTCTTCCATGGAACAATGTCCATGAAAAGGTGTTCCCAGTTGAGCGGTTGCTCATATAAGGCAGAGACAGGCTGCTTGTGAGATCGCAAGGAGCAGACTGTTCCAAGAACCATCACTGAGGGCAGAAAAAATGGAACTTAGGAGGGACCGAGCAGCAGCCACATACATAGCCATGGGGTGGCGAGGGGGCGGTGGACACCAGCCCTCTCCTGACAGGTTAGGGCAAAAAAGTTTCTGACCAATCGTGCACTGCAGCATGGATACGCCTATTACTGAATGTATCTGAGCAGTGCTTGAAGAAGAACCCAGTGTTTTTACTTCAGAGTAATTAATGCACATGAACTATTCTAAGGCACAGACACTGATGACCTGGCACTTTAGTTTACTGAGAGGTAAACTCACCGAGGTAAACATCTTATATCCCCAGCTGATATTGACTTCGGTGAGTTTAACTCACAGTAAAATGAAGTGTTCAATCTTCACTCTGTTATTATTTCAGGATAGCTCACATGCATTAATTTTTTCACAGAAAAATGCCTGTTCATCAAAACTGAAACTTTTCTTGGAAGAGGATTGGCTTTGACAAATTTCTTTACTACAATTTAAAAAAGTGGAAATATGTTTCAAAATTGTTGAGAAATCTCATTTTGATTTTTTTTTAAATGAAAATTTTGGTTTTCTGATTGGAAACAACTTTTTGTTTCAAAGTTTAAGTGAATTATAGTACAATTTTTAAAAAAATGGTCAAAATTAAAACAAAACATTTCAAAATTTATCCAGTTGAATGGTGGCAGTTGATTTAAACCAAAAACTGTTTGGCTAAGGACAATTTTGAAAATTTCAACTTTTCATCCCAAACACAGAATGGGAACTTTCCAAAACTCTTGAAATATACATGGGATGGGAACCCCATTTTCTGCCCAGCTCTAGGTAGAACATTAGCATGTTAGTAATAGTATTAACAATGCACTGTTTTAGTGTACATGTGATATAACCCTTCCCCACTACTGAGAGGCTAGTCGCAGAAGAGGAGGTTTCTGGCATCCTTTAGCTGCCTTCACATACACAAGCCCTAAAGGACTTGTCCAAATGCTGAGTGCCGTAGGTAGGCTGGGCCAACTGGGGCAAAGCCCCAGGCGCTGAATTTGAGAGGGAGTTGGGATGGATCCAGCTCCCTGCAGTGGCTGAGGACGGATCTGGCTCGCCCTGGCCCCAGGGTGGGAAACAGCTCGGCCCAGGGGCGGAGCAGGCCAGCCCAGAGGTGGGGCTCCCCTTTCCCGCCCCTCCCCTGCGCCAGCTGCTCCTCCCTAGGAGTGGGGAGGGCCAGCCCAGTGGCAGGGCAAGAAAGTGGAGCCTGCCCCATGGGCTGGCCTGCTCCGCCTCCGGGGACAGAGTGGCCAACTTGGGGAGGGCGGGAGCACAGGTCCAGCTTCCGAGCTGGCCTGCCCTGTTCCCCTGCATGGTGCAACGGCCTCCCCTTATGCAATGGCACCCCCAGCCACTGCCTTATTTGCTTATTGGTCGAGCTGGCCCTCCACTGCAGGAAGGCAGTGGGGAGCTGGATCCATCCCCAGCTGCTGCCAGAAGGCAGCTAGGGATGCATCCGGCTCCTCACCACCTTCCGGCAGCAGCTGGGGATGGATCAGGCCCCGGGTCGGATCGGGCTCCAGGCCAGTGAAGGACACTTTTCAGGGTGCTTGCCCTAGGAGCCAAAATCTGTAGTTATGTCTCTGCAAGTGCTTCTTTAATAAACCTAGATATGCCAGGCCCATTTCACCCGTCATACCATTCAACATATGCACACTCACTGTGGGCTGGAACCTGTAAACTATGAAGTATATCAGTAGCTTTCTGCATGCGAACAGTCCCATTGAATTGAGGGGGACTACTCAAGCACATTACTGGAACCTGTGCCTGCAACTATACTTACCCCAACCACAGATTCCCTTGGGGAGGTGGCATTTTGCATAAGAACAGCTTTTTGATTGGGTTTGAAAAATAATGAGCACTCCCAGCCTTGGGTAGGTCAAAACCAAGCTTCCTCAAACCACGGAAATATATCATTTCTTCTTACCATTTTCTTCATTCTTGACTGCAAAAGTATCTCTAGCATGGCTGTTTGATTATTCCCAGCTGACCCATGCTTCCTAAATCAATTTTTAAAAAAAACCCACAAGCTGTTACTTAAGTGGCACACTTTGGTATTTTTTCAAGGGCCTCCCTTAGGGGGATGGGGCAAAATGAAGATGGGAAGCTTGCATGCCCAGTTCTCACAGTAAGAATACAATTGAAAGGGCTCAGGTAATGCCACACAGCAGGGCTGGCCCAAGGGTTTTTGGCACCCTAGGCAAACCATGACTTTGGTGCCCCTTCTCCACATTTTATAAGAGATAACATATTAATGTTTTTTTTCCCCAAATAGATGATAAAATTCAATTCTGCCTAATTTAGTGCCTCTCAAAGCCTGGTGACAGCTTAGTTCACAAATGGTTGAGCCAGCCCTGGGTAGGATTACCCGATACCAAAGCATGGAAAGAAGGACAGGGCGATATGAAAAAGAGGACATTGGAGAACACATGGAGAAATGTAGTATGAATGTAATATTCTTCTGTTTTTAGGGGGCCCTGGAAGGCTTCCTCCTAAAAACAGGGTGTTCCAGGTGGTTCCAGCATCCTTTAACCCCTGCCAGTGAAAAGCCAGAGAAAATCATGTATTTTTTTAAATGCCTGCCAGATGGAAGGACATGAAGGTAAAAAGGACGACGTGTCATGACAGTGGCTGCTCAGCAAAATTAAGAGCTCAGGAGCTACCACAAGGTGGGGGATACAGTGGGCTGCGTTGAAGTAAGCAACGAAAAACCAGGGAGCACTGTGCTTATTAGACCTCTATCCACACTGTTGTCATTCCTTTTTGTTTCTTTTCTCAAAGTTGTCTTTTTTTTTTAAACCTTTGTTCCAGCCTTTGAGTCATTTCTCCTGCCACCGAAACAAGAAGTTTCTTCAAAGAGACCCGCTGGAAAATCCCAAGAGCTCTGTTCTGATCATTTCCAGCATTTTGCGTAATTGCGCATGGAAGGAGCGGGATTGAAAGCACACCGGGTCTCTTTCCAACCATCCAGCCGACGACTTCACTCGGCCTTGCCTGCTGTGCCTCCTTTCTGCGGGAGGATGGCGCTCTGATATTTGAAGATTTTTACTCCGGGGCTCCATAGTATTTTTTCACGCTTTGCTGCTACTACAGCCTCTCTGCCTATTTGCCGCAGCGATCCGGGGGTGCCTGGCTGTAAACAAAACACTTTAGCTCATAGCAAGGTCGCTGCAGACACAGCCTTTCTGCTTCCAGCCAGCCTCCTTAAGGTGGAATGGTTGTGGTTTGCCTCTAAGGGGGGTGGGGGAAAAAAAAAATCTTCAAAACCAAAACTCGCCTGCTGTCAGTTAGCCGGACTCCAGCAAGAGCTCGGCTCCTGAAGGCGAAGCAGGGTCATTTTTAGTCCCTCAGTGAGCTGAGAAGAGAGTTGAAAAGCGATCATAACAACAGGTCTGGTGCAGCTTTTTCTCCCAAGAGCTGCTGAATGCTCCAAATCACGTTTACCCCAAGGTCTTCTCGTGCATTGCTTTATTCTGCCCTGCTTTTGCACTTGGCAAAGCCCTTTACACCGAGATAAAGCAGGTGTAAAATGCTTCCAGTCGGAATGGTGGTATTTTACTCCGCCTTTGCACGGAGAAAAACAACTTCTGCCTTACAGCCTGCAGGGTGCCAAGTGTAACACAATCTTTTAGGGTGGGTCTAAAAAGGTCGTAACTGCCCAGCTTCACTGCCTTTGGGCCATCTAGTTCATTTTTGCCAGAGGGAGGTGTGTCTCATGTAGGCATTATCTCTGCTCCAAAAAGCGAACCATTTTAGCAAAATAAATTGTTACTCTGAAGCCCCTGACCTGCTCACACCGGTGCTCTTTTCTCACACACATGTGCCAGAGACGCTGTTGTGTGAATGCTGAGTGGAGAGCGAGACACACACTTGATAACCATCTGATAGCCATACACCCAGGCAAGCTCCTGGAGTCAGGAGAACATCTGTTTTATTTCTTTTATTTCAATTTTATCTCTGAAAGTAAGTCTCTAGACTTGTGGTAGCAGAAGGAAGCTGGAAAATGCAAACCTTGTGTGTGTGTTTTAATTGTCTGTTGGTGGATTTTTTGTCATGACTTTGATTTGTTGAATGATTGGGGCTGAGACCCAGTGCAGGCCCTAATAGTCTAAGCACAGGACACAAAGGTAAGCCCATGTCTACATCTACAAAATCACCTCAGTTTAACCCAGGCTGGCCTAACTGCAGTTCTTAAATCACCTGGGTGTGTGGTATGCCTCCTTATCAAGAGCGCTTATACCCATTATATCGTCAGTGTGAGGCAGCCTGAAACCAGTAAGAGTGGGTGTAAGTAATGCAGGCCTCAACAAATCAAGGTTTCTGGTCACCAGGGCAACCAGATTTAGTAACCTGTTGCCTAAACCCACTGCAGAAATGTAATAGAGGAGTGCCTTCTGGCAAGCAAAAAAAAATTGCTGGTGCCTAGCCGTGAGCCGCGTTGGTCCACCCCTGCAGTTAACGTTGTGCCTACACTGATGCTGCATGGACCTAATTACATCAACTGTGACTTTATGCCACTTAGGGAGAAAATATGATTGAGGCCCGGTCTACACTAACACTTACTTCCCTATAACATACATGGTTCAGGGATGTGAATAAGCCACCCCCTCAGCAACAAAATTTTTACTGACCTGAGCACCAGTGTGGACAGCACTATGTCAGTGGGAGAGCTGCCCTAGCCTGCTCTCATGGAGGTGGATTTACCACGCTGGAGGAAGAGCTCTCTCCCATCGTCTTCACCACACAGGGTAGCGCTGAGTCAGCCTAGAGCAGCGGTTCCCAATATTTTCTCTGCTGTGGCACACCTTGCTACCTTTAATTAACGTGAGGCACACCGCCATATAGTTTCCAAATGAATTCATGAATATTCATAAGCCAATGAGCCAATCCAGAGCTCTTGGAGTAGTTTTTCAAAAAATTTGGTGGCACACCTGCTCAGATCTGACGGCACACCTGTTGGGAAACGCTGGCCTAGAGAGGCACTTATGTTGGCAGGAGCCAAATTTAGCTGAAGACCCTTCCACAGTAGGCCGACACACGGCATCTTACCTCAACGTAACTGCGTAGGGCAGAGCAAGAATAAGGACTCCCTGTTCTGAAACTATTCCTTCTAAGGCCTTTGACAAATCACAAGTACCGCCCTCTGCCTGGGCAGTGATCACTGTAAGTGAATGGAGGACAGGGGGGAAAAAGGTATTTTCCAAACTACACTTCCTCCTCCTCTTCCTCCCCCCACCTTTACTTGGCCTGTTGTGAACCATTCAGCACTTTTTTTTTTATTACATCGTTGCCTTAAGAAGTGTTCAGTGAAAGCTTGAGCAGCCCGTTAAAAATCTTGAGCCCAGACGAGCGACTGTAGGGCTAACACACCACTTTCTTCAAGTTCAGCAGATGCCTCTCCCTCATCCAGTTAATCCTGTTGTATGGACTCACTGCTTAAACTAGTCTGTCCCAAGCAGCAAGTCTGGTGGTGCCTGAATCACAGCAAAGGGCAAAGCAATAAAATCTCATTAAGGTAAAATGAGAGACTGTTTGCAGAATGGACAGGAGCCACAGTGACTGGTGTAAAGTGCCAGTTAGCCCTAAAGACTGGGATTTGTTCCGATTACAAAAGCAAAGGAGTAAATCTGTCAGCAAAAGCTGGTGGCCTCCCTGGGAGGGTAATCTTGGCGGCTCAGTCCCTAGTAGGATTCCCCACGGAGGTCAACGGCTCCTCCTCTGCTGGTGAAGGAGTGCTGACCAGGGACTTGACTAGGGACAAGGCAGGGAAGAGAAAGCCTTAAAGATGTGCACGGGCAATCTGATCTTCTCCCAGCCTGCGGAGGTCCGTGTCATTCCTGGCTAGGGCTACCAGATACCAAAGGCTGGGAAGGAGGACACGGAAGTACGAGGAGGAGGACATTGGAGGCCACATGGAGAAAATGTAGTATTAATGTAATAGTATTCTGGTTTTAGGGGGCTCTGAAATGCTTTCCCCTAAAAAATAAGGTATTCCGTGACATTTCAGCATACTTTAACCCCTATCAGGAAAAAGCCAGACAAAATCGTGTCTTTTAAAAATGCCTGCCGGAGGGAAGATGTGGAAGTAAAAAGGAGGCCATGTCCTCCTTTTGCCTGACCCTGGTAACCCCAGGAATACCTGGCCCACCCTCAGAGGAGAGGCTGATTTACTCCCAGCCAGGGATTTTCCCGGTTGTCAGCTAGTACCACTATTACAGTGGTTCCCAACATTTTCTCTGCTGTGGCACACCTTGCTACCTTTAATTATTTTGAGGTACACCATCCTATAGTTTCCAAATGAACTCATGAATATTCAGGAGCCAATCCAGAGCTCTTTGAGTAGTTTTTCAAAAAATTTGGTGGCACACCTGCTCAGGCCTGACGGCACACCTGTGTGCTGTGGCACGCTGGTTGGGAAACACTGCTCTATTATATCAATTGAGTGAGCACCCCAATACCCCCAACACCCCCTCAGTTGTCAGCTAGTGCCACTATTATACCAATTGAGTGAACACCCCCAAATCCCCTGAGTTGTCAGCTAGTGCCACTATTATGTCAATTTAGTGAGCACCCTCAACACCCGCTCGGTTGTCAGCCAGTGCCACTACTATACCGACTTAGTGAGCACCCCAACACCCCCAGTTATCAGTTAGTGCCACTATTA